>CM034148.1:332256172-332546172 GCA_019776745.2 Taxus chinensis | reverse complement strand
CATGTACATTTATTTTTCTTATTTTTTATGTTTTTTAGACTTTATTGATTTTGTATGATTAATCACGTATTGATCAAAGGAAAAATATGGATGTGAAAGGATTCATAATTCTAGGTCTTTGCACTTTGTGATGACTATGGATAGTAATAACTGAAAAATTTACATACAAGAGATTATTCTTGGTTTTGTTATGAATGCATGAAAAAATCATATACAGAGTGCAATAGTAAAAAATATGGGTATGTAGGTGAGTTGAAGAAAGTTTATTTAGCTATGGATGATTCAATTGGATTAGATCATGATGATATTTTTGAAGATGTTCCCTTGATTTCACTTGATTATGACCACATATCAGGATTTATTAAACAAGGTATTTTTTTAAAGGATTATCTTTGATCATTGAATTAATATATAATTTATTGTTTGCATATCACTTAATATTTTTTCATTTTATTCTAACCAAAAAAACTTGTTTGTGTAATGATGTTGTTAAAGGTGATGTATTTTCAATCATTATAGAAGAAGATCATCTTGAGAAAGTGGAGTACTACTTGCTGGAGTACAAAAGAGAGAACAAAGCTAATAAGTGAAATAACAAGTGAGGCGATACATTTTACAGTGGCTCAGTTGTAGTGCAGGGAACATATTTATGGTAAGTGAAGTTCCTCCAAAGTGGGATTAAATTTGTTGATTATGAAATGGATAGGAACATATATCATTACATCTATCGCATAGTTGTTACCGGATTAGAATTGCATCAGGTGAAGAATGTGTGTGGATGCAAAAAATGAAGACTAGATATAAAATATCATGAATCTGAAACTTTACAAGTCATTGAAAAAAAAGCTAAGTCATTTGGTATTATATAGAAGGACCTATAATATTATATATTGAGGATATTTTCTCTTATTTATTACTCACTTTGGCATAAAAATTTGACAAATTTATTTTTATGAATTAAAACTTATATGCTCCTCCTATATGTTATGGATTAAAATTTCTTGATATGAATTTAAGCTTATACTATGGGGTTATGATTATTAGTAGGGGTGATTGTAATATGGCATAACTGGTATCAGATGAGCTATGTTTTTAAAACTTATACATTTTGGTGTTAAGATGAGGAAACAAAGCATGATCAATATCCAATAGGATCATCCCATTCAATTCCATTGGAGTCTATGAGATCTTGAATGATGTGGAAAAGCTAAAGACATTTCAAAATTGAGAGCACAATGTTTGAAACTATCAAGATCACATTTCTAAATTGATATTTCTCATCATCTCCTTTATGATTTTATTTTGATCAAGTATGCCCAACATCTAATCATATTTTTTAATTTTTTACAATCCCAACTTGGAAAGTTTTTTTAATAGAATTTTTAGTATTATCAAAGTGATCAAACTATTATATTGCCTCATTATTATTCAAATTAGGTTTCCTCCTTCTTGAATCTTCTCGGTGCCTCCTTCTTGAATCTTTAGTGTATAATCACTTTCATTTAAATTATTTTTTCAATATGGGACTCGTTATTGAGCTAATTGATTGGAAGTTGGTGTTAATGGGTACTATGGAAATGACCACCAATTATTTATAGAGCCTAAAATTTGTAACTAACTTAGTGGGAATTTATGACATCTTCTATAGGAGATAGCAAGGGTATATTTTAACAACAAATAAGAGGAAAAGGGATATATGAGGAAGGAATATGGTTTGTATTTTTCTCTTATATCAATATGTTTAAAGGATTAATAATGAAATAATGTAGAATATTTCATGGTGTGAGGATTCACACTCACTAGAAATCCAAGAGAAAAAAACATTAATTGTAGAATGTCCACATCATTGATGACAATTGAAAGCATCAAATTCATCAAATATAGAGGCTTTTTCTTAGACATGTTAATAATATTAGGCGAAGGTATTTTTATAATATTACACTTGAATAATTTTTTGTAAGATAATGCATGGAGGCTAAAAGAAATGTTTTTAGCAAATTGAGTAGTAGTGATGATAGGTGTTGTAGTAGTATGATTTTCAACCTTATTAGTATAAGATTAGGCGATAGTATTTATATAAGAATACACTTGAATAACTTGTGTAGGATAATTCTTGGAGGTTAGGATAAATGTTTGTAGCATTGAGTAGGAGTAGCAATAGTAGTTTTTGTAGTAGTATGTTGTGCAACATCAATAATTTAAACCTTATGAGTCTTAATGAGATTAACCTTGTATAGTTGTTTTGATTTTTTTTTATTGTTCTGATGATTATATGGCTTCATATGTCAGCATATGTATTTTTATTAGCTTGATATCATATAATTTGACTATTTAATAGAGTTCCTCTAAATATGCACAGTTAAGAAACATTACTTTTTTGTGAAGCTTGGTATCTAAAATAATAGTGTATGCTTTGATCAATTTAGTCTCCTTAATGTTTATAGGTCTAGGATAAATCAAGGTATTATAGTGTAATACATAATATACCACCATTTCATGTGGTTTTTTCTTCACTTGTATGATTTTTGCGAATGATATCTATGTTTCCCAATATTGATTGAAAATTTTATAGAGGAAGTTATTAGTGATATCTTGGAATATATGTATAGATCTAGGAAGAATTATGCAAAACCAATCAAGTGCATATTCCTTGAGGATACATAGAAATACCTTGGTAAGTAATTTATGATTATTTCCATTATAAGAGGAAAATATCAGTGGAGTAAATCAAAGAGGTAGAGGGTAGTTGAGAAATTAGAATGGTAAAGGATTATTGAGTATCCTAATAGATATTTTGGTGATTTATGATCATTTTTACATAAGAGAGATATTTATGCTTGTATGGATTGTATTATTTGAAGGAATAAATAAATAACATTATCCTTATAGGATGGGGAATGTCCTTTTTTATAACCCTATGATGTGCATGTAGAGTTTTAAACCAATAAACAAGAAGTTATCCTTAACATAATATTCTAGATATATAGAAATGAAAATGGCATACAAAAGATAATACATGATTTATCAGGTATTTAATATTATGAAACTTTATTTATATTATTGGAAATGAGAGATTAATCTATTTGTACATATTCTTGATAGGTGGATGGGAGATCCAGATGTGTTTTAATATGGAGTAAACAAGAGGTGTAGGTACATACATATTTTATTATAAAATGATATGTAGGTGAAAGACAAGTAGATTGAAGATTGGAAAAAAATGACATGCATTTAATATGTAGTATAAGAGTATTTATTAAGCAATATTCCACCTACCATGTAAAAATTAGATCAACAATACATATGAAAGCCATAAGGGGGAGTAGTTTTTTTTGTTTGTTTTTCTTTTAGGGGGTGATCCTTTATGTGATTTTGTGAAATTGCAATTTTCGTGTTAGGGGTGCATGGAAAATGTGGAAACATATAAATACATGGAATTTAAAAGTAACTATTCTTTATTTATGATCTTTTGGTAGGAATTATTTATAAGTAAAATCAAGCAAATCATTGTTTATTATTAACTACATTTACATCCACTTTTTTTTACGTAATATTGCTTTATAGAATCCAAAATTTTCAAATGAATGAATCAATCCATACTAAATACATGTAAATCCAAATTATACATGAATATACATTGTCACAAATGAATGAATCAATATTTCTTAGATGATAAGGTTCCCCGAAAAACCCTTATTTAAGAATAAAAAAATAATGAGACAACATTATTTCCCTTTCTTCAAAATTAATAAAGCACATGGTTATAAACAAATAAATAACCACACAATAAGCTAAAATGTAGAAATCATATACAAGATCTCATAAATGGGAAATTAGAAAGGTCTACATGAAATATGCCAAAACAAATGTAGAACTTGTTTTTTTCAGATTTTAATTTTAAAAACATTTTCAGGTATGTTTTATATAGCTCATTCAAAAATAATTACATTTTATACAAAGTAGAAATGAGGAAAATCCGGGTATACAAAAAACCTAAAGTAATAGTAAATATTAGATACTTTTATCGAGTAAAGTAAATTAAATAGACATCACAATAGACAAAATATTGAAATCCACAAAAAGGAATAAGTATAACAGAGATGAATTCCCTAAATTCAGAAATTCCATGCTAGCTACTATTATTTGTTTACAATAAACTGAATTCAGATTTTGATTTAGCAAACCCTAAACCCAATTGAATTTTATTTTGATTATAATTTTCATTCATCCACAAAAACTATGAAAATAACCCCCGCTATTTTTTTATTTTTAGGAAAAATAAAACAAAACAAAACCTAAAAATGTCAAAATACGTTAAATATAAGTTTGGGAGGCTCATTCGGGAAAAATATCATCACACATGCTGGTTCACACGAAGATCTATCAGCAGACAAAGGGAAAAAATGGCATCCTCCATGTTGCTAAGTATATATAAAGGGGGTGTTCCCGTGAATGGGGTGTTCGTACAAACCCCTTTACATGGCTTACGTGGAAATTCAAGTGAAGGATGTTCGCACGACCACCCCTAAATCCATACCCCTCCCCAAATCCCACTAGCATTTTTAGGAAAAAAAGTGGGACACACTATTGTTCTTCCACCTGGTGATGATTGTCTAGAGTTTAAATGAGGGTCGAACAATGGATACAGAACAATAGGAAAGTATGGTGGTGTCCTCAATGGGTCATGTGCGCATGTCTATTTTGGAGCTAGTATTTAATGCATGGGAGTTAAAGACTATTTTGATATATGGGATTGTGTAGTAGGTATAGTATTTCATTCAATGCCTATTTTCATGGAATTCGAGTGTGTATTACTACATAATGTGCAAATAGTGTAATAATTTGGCTCACTTTTAAATCATAAATTTTCCTTTTTGGGAATTTTGGGGTTTTTATTACAATATTTCATGTCACTTTTTATGGTGCAAAAGTGACGCAAACATGACACAAATAGTCAATTTTAGTTGTGTCAACTTTACATCACTTGTGCAGCACTTTTGCACCTATTTTGCATCAAAATTGTGTTCACCTTATGCCATCCCAAAATGATGCAACATTAACATCATTAATAATGAGGGATGGCACAAATGTGATACAACATTCACTGGATAATTTTTTTAAAAATAAATATAATTAATCATATTTAGAAATGGTATAATTACAAGTAATTATTATACTTTTTTTTTTATTAAAGGCAAATAGTTTTGAAGGGACTATACCCTGTATACAAAAGGGCTCAAAAGGCAGATAGCAAAGGTGAGAGAAACAGCCCAAAGAAGTGAAAAACGGCCAACCAAAGAGGGCTCAACAGCCAAATATGACAATACAAGTGAAGAAAGGATCCAAACGAACAACGATCCAAAAAGAAGCAGAAAATATCAAAAAGCAACCAAAAGAGAAACAACATATATAATTCCGCCAAAAAACAGCGCCAGAACCGCCAGATAACAGCAACTTCGTAGCCAAAAAACAGCATTATAGCAACCCATTACTTGATAGCCCTGTCATTCTTGGTCTTGATAGCCTGCAATGACATGAAGAAGGCAATGGCAGTGGCCTGAGAGGAGTCTCTCATATCCGCCTGAGAAATTGCAATATACCTTTTCTCTTTAGGGCCCCAAATGTCCTCATTAACCCCACTTAAACTGCAGACACTATGAACATGTTGTTCAATGAAATTATAAATGCTTTTAAGGGCAGATAATATGCAGTCATTGCAAATTTTTGCATTCCCTATTCTGCCATCTAAGGACTGTAACTTCTTGAAGACTTCAGCAATAACCCCCTCTTCATCATCACTTTGAAGAATTCCTTTTCCCTTAGCTCTTTCCATATTTTTTATAGTCCCTTTGAGCTCTTGTATCTCCTTTTCTAATCTATCCACTCTGTCCATCAATTCCTCCTCCTTGGGCTCCTCAATCGGTTTACTGATATGCAGGAGGTTCTCAACAAGTTCCAGGTCTTTGTGGCTCCTTAGGACCCGTTGGGAAGCAGGGATTTTAGCTTTTAGGCTCTTGCTTTTCTTGTTGGAAGCAGCAACTTCAATCTTCCTTTTCAGCAGGGGGGAGTGGAAGCGGTGCGATCAGGTGGAGGTATGGAGGAAGAATATATTATTATTTTTTTATTACAACTATTAAACATTAGATACTAATATATTATTTACATTGTATTTTAACTGAAAATTTGTTAAGTATCCAAATATTATTATAATAATAAAAGAAGACATTGTTTGAATTCAAATTTTATTTAAAATAATATATAATAGTCTAATTTGATGGAGTATTAAGGGATCCCTTCTGAATTACAAAATAAATAGATGTAAAATTACATCCTAAATATCCTTTTGATCGATCTCATCATCCTCCTCCCAATCCTCACAATATTCTTACTCTTCCTGAACTTGATCATCCTTGCCATCCTCTTCATTATGCTCATCATCATTCTCTTCAGCATCCTTATCGTCATCGTCCTTCTCTAAATCCTATTTCTCCTTCCAATTTGTTTTACGCTAACAAAATTTAATGATAAAATATTAAAAGTGTTTAGATTTTAATGTATAGTTTGTGTGTAAAAAAAATTGAGCACCATATGTCTTTCCAGTATAAATTGATTCTCTTAGGCTCACTAATAAAATAATTTTCTATTTCATCCCAAATATTTTAATGTCACATGCACTTTCTTTGCTATTTTCTTCTTATAGTGCCCTTCCTGCAAATACAAGTTTATGATAAAATTACATATCTTAATATTTTTATTTTAAAAAATATTAAAATAAAACAACATAACTCTATAAATAACTTATATAGAACTTAAAAATTTATTAATTGCCTCTTCTAAGTTTGTTGACCCAAACGATGAGTCGCCAATAACAATTTTTGGACTCTGGACTCATACCCCTTGAGTGCATTACTTTTTATACCTACATCAATTGCAATATATGTTAAAAATTTAAACGCTCACTATGTTATAAAATTATCATTACATTCTTATTGTAGATGATATTTTTCTTTTATAAGATGTGTTCATGTAAAGTAGACAACATAAAATATCAAATTAAAAAAAAATGTGTTTATCAACCATAGTGAAAATCTTTAAATAGTCCTCTTTACAATGAATATGTCAATATATATATAATTTATTTTGTTAACTAACTTGCAACCCTATCAGTTTCCTTGCTAGCCACATGTCACACAAACGGAACCAAGCATATTTCTCTATTTCGGGAGGTCAAAGACATTTCCTCTTGTCATCTTTGTTTACTTGGTAGTGAACGTGCAAAATTTAAATATAAAAATATATTTTTAACTATTTACTATTTTATTAACAAAACTATGTACACAACATAATTACCCTGAAATTCCACTTTATTCTCCTAAACCCTTCTTATACAAATTTTCCAATTATATTTGTGCCATAATGAGTCCTCTTACACTCGTTGAAAATGAATTCAACCAATCTTCTCCATCTCTCAAGTGGTATTTGTGGTCACTCTAGATGAAAATATGAATGAATCAATTTTCGTGTTTGTACAACTATTCTTTTTTTTAAATACCTACAACCACAAAAATAGAAATCACAAAAAATAACATATAAAATAAATTTAATAAAACTTAAATTAATATAATGATAAATTATTATAGATCAGTTAAAATGTGTACTTTCCCTTAATATCCATTAATATCATCATTTACATAGAGTTTCATTTTGAGGTCCTCTTACACCTTGTGTTTATAATTACTACGAATAAAATGAGACGATCTATCAATGTTTATTGTTGGAGGCGGCGAGAGTGCATTATCATCCCCTCTTAATCCAATTAGGAGTAGGTCATTCATACTTTTTGGGGAATTATTTCGTTGTTTCTCTTTTTCTTTTTTATTTCTAACAGGATAAGAGGGACCTGCCTCTAACGAGTATCTGCAAAAAATATTGACTCATTATAAAATAATCAATTTAAATCAATTTAAATAATAAATGATAATTTATAGCTTTGCAAAAATGAATTCCTTATCCTATGACTACCCTAATTCTCATGTCAGATGATATGGGATATAGACCTGACATAATTAAGTTGTATTATAATTCTTCAATTAAGAGAATTTTTCATATTAAAAAATAAAATTTAAATTTATACCTACATGCAGGGGATGCCCTAAAATCATAAAAATGATGTGTGCCCATTCCATCATCATCATCCTCTCATCACTCTATTTGGGAGGTTGACGTATGATACACAAGCGGTATTAGAATTGTTTAGTGAAATTAAATAATTTTTTAGTTAAAAATAAATTATAAATATATAATTCCATGACAATTCCCTATAGGTTGAGGGACGTCTACTCATACAAATGTGTGGTTATCATTATATGTCTCATGTATATCACCATATTTAATAGACTTGTCATTATGTTGATCAGTCAGACTCTAGCACTTGGTGAAGAAAATATAGAAGGTTCACGTGGGAAAGAAGAGTGCATTCAAAGGCCTGGAAGTATCAGAAAGGATTGTGCATGAAGAACAGAAATAGGTTCGGGACTTAACCATTTTTACGATGAGGATCTATTTTTTGAGATAGTGTGTGGAGCACTCAAACCAATTGGAGACTTGCGCATCACACATTGGCTATTTTTGGATGATCAATTACAAAGTGCTTTGCATGGATGCAAGCTAAAGATAGAATTGTGAACTCATAGTTGACTAAGAGATATTTATTGTTGGCATTCTTGCATGTAATCCAATTTTTGTAATGGCACATGCCTAATAGTAGCATGTGACCTATTTTGGGAATCGATAAGTGGTGAAGGGAAATTCCCCACCCTTATAAATATATATCGAACTGTGCAGTAGAGAGAGAGAGAGAACATATATATACGTGTGAGAACTAGGGTATAGTGAGATTATGTTGTCAAATCTATTACGTTCATGAGCGTATACTACTGTGATTGGAAGGAAGCTTCTGTGTATTTACTAAAATTAATATAATAGAGAATATTTACTGAAACAAGGTGTTATCATGGTTATATTTTAGTATTGCATGCTTGATTCCATTATGGTTATCTGTTAAGTTTGTTATGTTCTAGATCTAGATCTGAATATGCACTGTAGGAAGATATATTAGCCATAGATCTGAATGATTAAAGTCTTCATCATGTTAAACATCATGTAACAACAACCCTAAAGAGGGGCATGGTACCTTTGCATGCTTCGGGTGAGAGCTCAATCTAAGCTAAGTGATGTGCCAATGCGCCTGGGCTTGTATTGTTGAATTCTAGGTTGCATCATTGGTTCCGTTGCTGGGACCTCTTTTTCAATTGTTTTTAGGATGGTTCACGATGAATACATATCAGTTGACCTTAGCAAGTGTTGAGGATTAGATACACGATCTGGAAGAAGAATACGCATGAAATTTTAGCACTGGATTTGAGTTTAACACATGTGTGTGGGTGGAACAGAACCTGTATGATAGTTTATATGAGATCTTCTTTGTTATCTTTCTAGTAGAAGTGTACGAGTGGCTAATTGTCTATGCATCTAAGTGGAATTTGAGGTATCACACACTTTTCTACACGCTGGAAGAATTTTAGGCCCTTTATGATGCTAATCTGATTTGGACTCGAGCTTTGGATATGTGGTTCCATGGTGTTTTAGACAATTATATCTTGGAGTACTCAATTTCCACTTATTTGTGCCTGGAGGTAGCTTAATTCTAGTTTTTATGATATCCAAGGGGAACTTACCTGCATAGGACATTTCACTGGCGATCAAGATCTTGATGGTAACTTTGAATTTGGAGGGTAAACCAATGGCTAACTAAACCCCACCACGCGCATGGGAAGGAGAAAGTTTGGTTAAATATGGCAGACCTTGTGGCAGAAAGGAAAAGAGAGGAAAGGTAGCTTAAGTATAATGAGGTGCACAAGAATGAGGTACAGAAGCAGTGAGAGGTTGCAGAGAAAATGGCGTTGTGGAGAAAGATAGTTCGAGAAGGAGTTGAATTTCATGTAGAAGACATGGAACCTGAGCCTCAGGAACTCCCGCATTTGGGAAAACATGATAGGGAACCCTCCTCATAGGCTCACGTAGTAAGCATGCCAGCAGAGACAGACCTGGGTCGAAGGCAGCACATATAAATCCACCTAGCAACCTTGCCCTTATACTTGGTTTTTCAGCATCTATTATAACACTCAGTCAACAAGATAATTCAAGCTGTTGGGAGAGTAGGATAAAGTCTTATAAGAGGCATAGTGATGGAACCACAAATGGCTTCATTGTTATATGGGAGTACCTTTTCGAGGTGTATCATCTACATAGAATTCAAGCGCACAGATTCTTGGACTGTCTTCAGGGAGTAGTAATTCATCACAGACTTTCGAGGTACAGATTTAGTTCTACTATTGGGATGCATAGGGAAATACATCTTCTAGTCTGACCCTAGCCACAGGTTTTGGAATCAGGAGGATTAGGTAGCTCTAGCTCCAGCGTAGATCTGGTGGATCTAGTAAGCAGGGGAAACACAGGAGGTTCTGCATCAAGTGGGCAAGGTCCGACACCAACCCGAGAATATTTACATGGAGATGTCTCTTCATCTTCTAATAATATAGAGGCATAGAAGATGTTGTTGAACACGTGCATATGTGTGAAATATTGTGGCACAAAAAAGGAATCACAACTGTCTGAGTGTAGGAAAATCCAATTTGCTACTACGTTACAAGGACGTGCACACAGCTGAGTACATAAATTTTGACCCTGATCAGACTTGCTGTAGACTATACAACTTTAAAATATGCATTCCTTAAAGAGTTTTACATCCCTAAGTTTGAGCATAAGAGTATAATTGCACTCAAGCATATTAAGCAAGGAACTACTGAGAGTGTTAGAGAGTATGATTCTCATTTTAAAACATTGTTATCTAAGCTTTCTTATGACATACACGCAATCAAACATGCACAATGGTTCGTTGGGGGTCAAATTACTCCTTTTAGGAGGGCATTATCACATAAGACATACACTGATCTATGCACGAAGCACTTGAAGTCATCCTTATGCACTGAGGCAGTTGGAAGTATAGATACTAGGGTGAGCCCATTTTTAGAAGCACGACTCGTAGCTATGGAAAAATAGTTGGAGAAACTATCAGCAAATTCAGCACATGAGACGCGCACAGGGATTTGGTGTTTGTATTGTGAAGTAGAAGGTCACACAAAGGATAGTTGTCCTCATAGATCAATATGCTCGTTGTTGTTGGATTATGAGATATGTCATTTAAACCATGATGTTATCCACTACCCATTATTACAACGCATGATAAGGAAGAATGTTTCAAGCTACTGTAAAATCTACAGGTCCACAATTCATGACATAGAAGACTGTCATCTGATTGGTTAGATCCATGATGCTATAGCTATTGGTGTATGACAGATGAGAGTTTTAGATAACTCTAAGGGAAAAAACAAGCATCAGGACTAGAATCACAATCAGGCACACTATGATCAAAATGAAGGGTGTTTTGAAGGTGGTCGTGGCAGGGATCAAGGATGCCATAGTGGATTTGGAGGACGATGCCATGGTAGTGGAAGAAGTAAGTTCCCTCGAAACATGTTATACATGTGGATATCCTAACCACTACAGGTGTGAATGTCCTTAGAATATTACATGTTCTTTTTGTGGAAAGAACAATAGCTATGAGGAGTGCCTAGACTTGTATGATCATCTTAGTAAGCAGCATAAACAAGAAAAAAAGGCATAGGGATGGCTAGGATACAACACGTTATTGAAAATCAATGTATGCCTAAGTTCTAAGCATAGTTTGAGGCATTACAAGTGAAGATCACGACCCATGCTAAGGCGGCACACACCAAAGAAGCATCGCAGTAGAATCCTACCATCACTAAGGAGGAGGTTATACATGCATGGTACCCAGATCCTGCCCATCAAAAGGAGGTTTATCAGGAAACCATGTAAGTTTTTAGGAATCTTCAAGGTGAGATACAATACTTAAAAGAGTAATCACTGAATATGGAGTAAAAGAAAGTATCGGAGATGGTCCAAACTAATATATATGACTCAAGGGAAGTGTGTAAAATGTTTTGCCAGGAAAATATCATTCCATTGTTAGGGGATTGTTTAAAGGGAAACACTTTGTGCACAAGTATTGAGACTAGACAGCAGATCTTGCATGTGAATCTTCCCCCTCATAACCTAGATTATGACAAGGAAATCACTCTGAATGTTGTTTTGGATGGGTGGCTATTGAGTAATATACTGATTGATACATGTGCTAAATTCAATGTTCTTACCTTAGATGCATGGGTACAAATTGGAAGACCCCCATTGTAGCCATCCTCTAATGTATTATTCATGGCTAATCAGACTAAGGCCACTCCCATAGGATTTTTGAAGGATGCATCCATTACCATACAAGGAACCAAGTTCACTAGAGACTTTGAGGTTTTAGTACTAAGCAAATTCATATAGCTTCCCAACTCTATTGGGGCATCCTTGGTGTTATGCAAATAATGGTGATATTCAGTTCAACAAAGGATATGTTAGTTTTGAAAACAAGGAGGAGAGAGTTATTATCCCTTTAACAGATGGAAAATATGCACCCTATGTTGAGCCATTAAGTGAAGAATATCTGAATAGGATTTATGTATATGTCATCCGAGATCTAGAGATATTTGAGCCAACTAAAGAAGGAATAATTCAGTGGGAGGATGTAGTCTATTAGTGATACTACAAGTGTTTCTTGTGATAATTGGGCTCATAGCACTTATGAGTTGGTAGGGCATGAAATTAAAGAGCATATTTCCTAGAGGCATAAAACCACGTTATGTCAGAAGGATAGGTAACAACTCGGTACCTTGTTACACCGTAGAAGGAGATCCTATGGTATTTCTGTGTGCCATGGAATAATAATGGATAGACCCTTTGGAAAGAAGAAATATGCTAGCATATACACTACGTGGGACAGAAACACACTATTGGGTGGCCCACAAGGATAATCTTATAGGATGGAATGAAATTAGGATTGCTCTTGCTACTAGGTTCTTCAGGAGCAATGCACCTACTCAAATATACACTTATCATGGTAATCAACCTGTTCAGCACCACGTTCAGAAGTGTGAGAGACTCTAGATAGAGGGGTAGGAAGCTTTACCACCTTTTCTATGGGTGCACAAGTTTTATTCCACTTTACAAAGATGCACACGTGCTTGGTATGTATATGCAGAACTCCATAGAGAGACTAGAAATTTGGTAGGATTTAATTACAGGAATGGCCCAGATGTTTGATTTCTTCTCTACAAATCCTCCGGTGGAAGAAGCATTGAAATTCATAAAGTGCTTAACTATGGGAGATAGTGCCAAGGCTGAAGAACTCCTTCAGGAGTTATTGGATGAAGGAGGCTCAAGAGCGCATCTTGTTGAAGAAACAGAGGCCAATGCAACACTACTTCAATGCACTTTCTTTGAAAAAGAAAAAGGAAAAATGGTCTACTTAGTGGATGACGAGGAAGTAGAAAATCTAGATGTAAACCATTCAACAGGTAGGTGTGAGGTATTGGACAGTGCAGATACGACCACGCGCACCTATCATGAACCTATGAAGATAAAGAGGGTGAATATTGGATCAGAGGTTGAGCCTAAGAAAGCCATAATTGGGGACTATTGGTTAGACTCTGAAGTGACAAAAATCATAGAGTTACTAAGGGATTATCAAGACTTATTCCCTAGGGGGTACCATAAACTTAAAGGAATGCATGAAT
Organism: Taxus chinensis; assembly: GCA_019776745.2. Taxonomy (NCBI): domain Eukaryota; kingdom Viridiplantae; phylum Streptophyta; class Pinopsida; order Cupressales; family Taxaceae; genus Taxus; species Taxus chinensis. The sequence continues at coordinate 332,532,409 of CM034148.1, read as the reverse complement.
CATTAGGGGAGATGAAGATAAATCTTAAAGAGGGTGCACGCCCAATTAGAAAGAGACCCTATAGGATGAACCCCAACTTGCGTGAAAAGGTCAAAGAAGAGATTGACAAAATGTTGAAGTCTGGAATTATCAAGCCCCTTGATGAGTCAGAATGGGTTAGTCTAATGGTGATCAGTATCAAGAAGGATGGATAGATCAAGATTTACATGGACTATAGGGAGTTGAATGTTGCATGTGTGATTAATCCCTTTCCTACACCATTCACTGAGGAAATACTAGAAGGCGTTGTAAGGCGCGAAATCTATTTGTTTATAGATGGGTTCTCTGGGTATCATCAGGTTCAGATTACCCAAGAGGATTAGGAAAAGACTACTTTTACTATAGAATGGGGTAGCTTTTCTTATACTGTAATGCCTTTTGGTCTAAAAAATGCACCTGCTGTATTTTCACGCATAGTTGTTCAAGCATTCAAGGAATTTATTCACAACTTCTTACAGGTCTATTTAGATGATTGGATGGTGTATGGATTAGTTAAGGATCATTGTGACAATCTGTGCTTAGTGTTTGAAATATGTAGACAATTGAGTATCTCATTAAACATCAAGAAGTGCATATTTTCTACACCGTTTGGGATACTGTTAGGACACATAATCTGCAAGGAAGGTTTTTTGGTTGATCCAACCAAGGTTATAATCATTATAGGACTAAGAGAGCCTACCAGTCAGAGTGAGGTGCATGGATTTTTAGGTCATACAGGATATTACAGGAAGTTTATCAAAGGATATGCCAAAGTTACCACACCGTTGGAAGAGTTACTGAAAGGGAAAGGTACACTCTACTCGGGAGAACCGTAGTAGCATGCATTCGAGACATTAAAGGAAAAACTTACTACCGCACCTATTCTATATTTTCCTTCATGGGACCAACCATTTCATGTACATGTTGACACCTCTGGCACGACCATTGGCATGGTGTTGGCTCAACCTGGAGAAGGTATTGTAGATCATCCTATCTATTTTGCTAGTAGAAAACCCGACTCCTACATAATAGAATTACACAACTATAGAGCGTGAAGTTTTGTCAATGATCTATGCGTTACATAAATTCCACCAGTACCTACTAGCTACACCATTCATATTTTATACAAATCACATGGCATTGAATTATTTGGTAAACAAGCCCATTCTAAAAGGGAACATATGTTGATGGGTTCTCTTATTTTAGGAATTTGATTTCACAATTGTGGTCAAACCAGGGAAAAGTAATTTTGGACTAGACCATCTATCAAGCATACAGTCAAGAGAAGAAGCACAGGCAATTGAAGATACCATGCTAGATGCATAGTTATATAGGTTACAACAAGCACCATCAGAACTAGAGGAAATTGTTGTCTTTCTACAAACAGGGATGGCACCAGAAGGAATGAAATCCTTGGAGAAGAAATATCTTTCTATACGTTCATCCCCCTATATGTTAATAAGTGGTGACCTATACAAATTAGGTTGAGATGAAGTATTGCATAATTGTGTATTGGAACATAAGCATACAGGTATTATAGAAGAAGCTCATGGTCGTATTGTAGGTGGCCACTATGTCAATGATGCCACTGCGCGCAAGATTCTACTCATTGGATTATGGTGGGAGACTTTGTATAAAGATTGTAAGGAATTTTGTAAGGCTTGTGATCATTATCAATGTCTTGGAAAACCATATCAACGAGATGAAATGCCTCTAAGACCCATTACTAGTACATAACCATTTGAGAAATGGGCTATAGATTTTATGGGTCCTATTTCACCAGCTGCGTGAAGAACTGGATCGCGCTACATCATAACTTGCACATATTATCTGATCATGTGGGTAGAAGTAGCACCTACGAAGGATTATACAGTAGCTACAATAGCTAGGTTTCTTTGGGAAAATATTATTACAAGGTATGGATGTCCTTTAAGTTTGACCAGTGATAGGGGCACATATTTTCTTAATGAGACAATTAGAATTTTATTGGATGAATTCATGATTGCACACCATAAGACTACACCCTATCATCCTCAGGTGAATGAGACTATTAACGTTTTCAACAAAAATTTGAGCCAGACATTGACAAAAAAATTTGATGTTAGACAAAAGGATTGGGATGATAAAGTATCTTCAGTACTTTGGGCATATCGGACAACATATATAAGGTTGAACAAAGCCACACCATTTCAGTTAGTGTTTGGCATAGAAGCAGTGCTTCCTATGGAATTTTTGTTACCTTCTTTGTGTATTGTGCATGCTGGAGGTCTTGCTGATGAGCAAGCATTAGAAGAACGCATTGAAAAGTTAATCAAGTTGGATGAGTGATGAGCCATAGCACTTTGGAGTCAAAAGTAAGAGAAGGCGAAGTAGAAAGCATGGCATGATAGGAACATTAGGGATAAAAATTTGGAGATAGGACAGTTGGTGCTCCTTTATGATTCTAAGTTTTTACACCATTCAAGTAAACTCAAGGTACATTGGTTGGGGTCGTATGTTATCACTCACATACTCGAATCACACGCTTTATGTTAGAGGCACTTGATGGAATACGGTTACCTAGTTACTTCAATGAGAGTAGGCTAAAGCCATACTATAAATAAGTCTTTTTGGTGTTTGTAATAAGGCAGTATTGTCATTTAGATTAGGTTTTCAATTCTACATTCCCTTAATTTTTTTCCTTCTTTGTCGTTATGTTTTGTCAATTTAGTTCATGTGTTTGTGTAATAAGCTCATTTACACACTAGAAGCTAATTACTATTTGAATAATTTTTATGCACAGAGGACTGCACATACCCTTAGTGTGGGGTAGGTAGGTTGTTGGTACCTAGGTATAGGACTGTTGAAAATAAGTCCACATGAAAGGAACTATCTACAAGTGTTATTCAAGGGTGGAGAATTGAAAAAAAAAAGAGATTGCTTCTAGACACAAGGGCCATAGAGAGAGAGGAATGAAAAAACAAGTATAACGTGAGGTAAGTAGGGGCTAGAAAGACTACCAATGTAAGGTGCAATGATGAGGTACTCAAGTGTATGGAAGCACACTAAAGAGAATTCTACAGCCAAAAGGTAGAATGGCCTGTTATAATGTTATAGCTTGGGCGCGAAGATGTACCGCATGAAAATAATGAAATAGTCACTTAATGAGAGGATTTTTGGTAGGTGGAGGAGCAATAAATGCACTAACTTTTTGAAATTCTATATAAGGATGGGATGCGAGTTCATTTTTACCATTGCAATTGAGAGAATTTGAAAAGAGTTAAGTGTGAATGAGCTGAGAAATCGAGTTGAGGTGTGAAAAGTATGAAACTAGATGTGGAGAGAAGGTTTGTGAGTAAGAGAAGCTTGTGTTCCCATAGGAGAAGGGTTTGAGTGAAGCAGACACATTACAAATGAGCTAGGGAACGTGATTTCCACTAGGGCATGGAGATTTAAGCTAGGTTTTTGACTTGATCTAAAATAGGGAAAAGAAAAGAGAGATTATTTTCAAATGGAACCAAAGAAAGCACCCACAACAAGAGATAAAGGGAAGAAGAAGGTTGAAGTGGAAGAATAAATTGGTCCCGAGAGTAATTACTTAGAAATGAAGTATCTAGAGGGCATGATTATGGGACAAGAATGGGATTCCCATATCTGCCAATGTTAAATCAATGACTACAACCATCAAACATTAGATAATAATAAGGATCTTGATGCATTGTTGAGCATGAAAACGAGCAAGCACACGACAGAGGATATGTCGGTATATGATGATGCGGGTGAGAAGTTGCTGAAGCAGAATGGAGTCTACCAGTTGTATGAGCTGCCATACTTTGGAAAGTACAAACCATTATATCAGTGGTTAATGAGCATAGTTCATGAGGACTTCTTTTACTTTTCTAGATGCAGGGTAAGAATCACAGCTGCTTTGATTTCAACAGTGACAGACTAAGGGCCTTAGGGTTGGATCTAGATAGTGATTTAACTAATAAAGCTACAATCCTAGAGATGAGGGAGGAGATGGGGTATACCAAGGGTCCACGTAGCATGGACATTAAAATTTTGAAAAAGTACCTAGTAGTGCAGGAAGCTACACATCTTGTGACAAAGTTGAATGACCAAGGAAGGTGGTCACAGGTAAACACAATGTGGTTGCATGTCTCCATGAAAATGTCTTAAGGAGTGGTCTACAATATTGTAGATTACATAGTAAAGACAATCATTGAAGAAGTTTGGAAATGTGATAGAATAATTTTTGGCACTGTATTATTGTCTTTAGTATTCATGGAAATTGGGGTACCTGATGGGCCAAAGGAGAAGATTTCAGAGTACCTCACAGAATATAAGTCATCTACAGAAAGATTTGGTAAGTACTTGTGTAATGGATCAATGATTGGACCATTCAAGTAGAGGGTGGAGATGTGGTACAATAGACTCCATGCAATGTTTGAGGAAGAGTGGCACATACCCAAGGATTTACCTTTGGTGGTGGGTAAGGCAGTTCAGTTTGCCGTATACCAACATTTTTTCATCATGCGATTTGTGATAAAGGATGAGGCTGGGAGCCCATGGTACAAACTATCATATGCCTTCACAACGAGATATTTCTAGGTTTCATTTCACCAATTCTCAAATGTGCGCCACCTAACCTTTAATGCAGATAAGGTAGATTGCGACTACCACACTCTACGGAAAAAGTATGTATATTCAGGGTGCAATGCATACATTGAAAGACTTATTTCAGATATTATAAGCATGAAAAATGTAAGCTTGGAAGTTGGGGACACCGGAGTACCACTTGTGTACCTGCAACTCAAACCCAAGCTAGAGAACACTAAGTATGTGGAGAATGATTTCACACTCCCAAGGCCACCAAAAGGTAAGCATATAATGGAAAATATTCCAACACCTAAGCCCACAAAAACAATTTAGGTTGATGATGAAGAGGATCATCAAGATAGTGGTGGTTTGGAACATAGAGGTATAATACAACCTCCAAATAAGGATGAAGTTGAGTGCATAACTAATCCACCTCAACCACAAGAGGAAGATGATGAGGACTTGGATACATTCCAAGGAGAGTGTTGATTCAAGAGAGTGTTCAAGAGAACAAGGACCCAAGGTGCTACTCCACAAAAAGTGCACAGATCACCTCGACTCTCCCCATAGAATGAGATAACCGAGAAAAGGAGAAGGAAATTAAATTTGAATGAGGAAACAAAAGATTTGGAGGAAATCACACCCAATTATCCTACACCTCCAGAGAACGTGGAAATGAAGGATGGAGAAGAGGGAGAAAAAGGGACATATAAGACAACAACCGAGACTACTCAGGACATAGCAGCACATGTTCCAAATCTTAAAGCCCAAGTTCCTAAGCAGCCTAGATCAAGAAGAATAAGTGGGGATTATATTCCACCAACCATGGGCTATGCCAAGGACACAGGTAAAATTATATGTGCTTGTTTCCATAGCACAATGGCACAAAAGGAGCTGTATGGCTGGGAGTTAATGGATGAAGATATGGCAGCAGTGCACACAAGGAAGCAATTGTCATGGTCGATGCACATGCACATGGATGAACCATACTTTGATGTGTGTGAGGATTCATGCATGTCGAGGAGGTCAAAAAATACACCTCAGGCCAGACACATAACAGTAAAGCCTATTGTTATGTTTGATGAGAAAATAAGAAATTCTTTGGTGGAAGGTCTTGACAGAGGTCACACGATAGAATATGGATAAGTTACATCAATTAGGGCACTAAGGGTGGAGAGCAAGACTAAGGATGAGGAAATAGCACACCTAAAGTAGGAAAGATACTTGGCCCAGAAGAAGAATGTTGTTTTTAACAGGGTGGAAGAGGAGATTGGTGACAATGTCATAAAGACTAGAGCCACACCTAGAGCGAAAGGTACCCAAGACATTTCCTTCATAAATACATTATGTAAGTACATTGGTGGACTTAGTGCTTCAAGATGAACCTTTGTGCATGCCAGAACCATAGGATCTAGCACAGGAAGCAGAGTGAGAAAAGGCATTGGTGATGCGAAAGATTACATCATATGAAGGATTTATTCAGAGCTTGCAGGAGGAACTCAAGAAGGTGAATCAAGCACTAAATATTTGTACAGCGCCAAAGGATGTTATAAGGAATAGGAATATTTTGGAAGACAATGAAGTCTTGAAGGGCATGAAGAATGAGACATTGGGCCGTGCAGAATGATTAGCACTTGTTAAGGAGAAGTGTGAGGCCCTTACAGTAGCTTGGGAACCACAGAGGGAAAAGCTAGATGAGCTTGGAAAAATCGTCACTCAAAAGATGGACTTGTTGGAAGGGAGAATGACTAGCATGTCTAACATTGTGTTGGTCTTACAGAATGAAAAAGGAGATATTTCAAGGGATGAATTAGAGTCAATTGCAGTGGATATTCCAGAGAAAGCAAAGGTCGTGCTCAATGACTGATAGACCTTAGAGGTGGAGATAAAAGAATAATATCCTGAGTTGATTATTTAGGTTGTAGTAGAAGATACTGTAGGGTAAATATTCTTTTATTCATCAAAATTCTTTCTATTCTTCTATTCATATTCTTTGATTCGATTTGGAGACAACCATTACCGAGGCAGTAATACAACTAGTGTGGGGTAATGTCGATTAGTCAAACTCTAACACTTAGTGAAGAAAATATAGAAGGTTCACATGGGGAAGAAGAGTGCATTCAAAGGCATGGAAGTATCATAAAGGATTGTGTGTGACAAATAAAAACATGTTCGAGACTTAGTCATTTTTAGGATGAGGATCTATTTTTGGAGATAGTGTGTGGAGCACTCAAACCGATTGGAGACTTGTGTGTCACACATTGGCTATTTTTGGATGATCATATATGAAGCACTTTGCATGGATGTAGGCTAAAGATAGAATTGTGAAATGATAGTTGACTAAGAGAGATCTATTGTTAGTATTCTTGCATGTAAGCCTATTTTTGTAATAATAGTAGCATGCGACCTATTTTGGGATTCAATAAGCGGTGAAGGGAAATTCACCACCCTTATAAATATATATTGAATTGTGTAGTAGAGAGAGAGAGAGAGCATAGATATACGTGTGAGAACTAGGTTATAGTGATATTATGCTATCAAATTTATTATGTGCATGATTATATACTACTATGATTATAAGGAAGCTTCTATGTATTTACTACAATTAATATAATGGAGATTATGGACTGAAACAAGGTGTTATCATGGTTATATTTCAGTATTTCATGCTTGATTCCATTATGGTTATCTGTTAAGTTTGTTATGTTCTAGATCTAGATTTGAATATGCACTGTAGGAAGATATATTAGCCATAGATATGAATGATTAAAATCTTCATCATGTTAAACATCCTATAACAAAAACCCTAAAGAGGGGCCTGGTACCTTTGTGCACTTCAGGTGAGTGCTCAGTCTAGGTTGAGTGATGTGCCAGCACGCCTGGGCTTGTATTGTTGAATTCTAGGCTACATCACATAATGAATATGTGTAATTATAATTTTAAATATGAAAAATATTATTAAATTAAAAATTATACCTCCTAGTGTGCACATTGTTACAGAAATATTGTTCATAGTGTGAACACTTAGGAGTGGTTTTGGTTATTTGGTAGTAATAGGTTTTTAATAATTATAAAATAATATATGAGTGTACAAAACAGTTGTAATGCACAACTCATAGTTGAGAGATATTTGGGATATTGAGAGGACTTAGAGATTAGCCTTGACTCCTTACTTATATGAGTTCATTGAGCTATTTATATGTAATCTCACCATTCGGAATTCATCCTGAATGAATTACAATATCTCTGGTTTTATTATTTTACTGTGCAATGTTTTGTTTTTTATTTGATTAAATCTTAGATATTTACAAGATTTGGTATCAAAGCGGGTTAGACCGCAATGATAACCTGTAGGAATTTGTGTGGCGTTTAGATCTAGATCAAATTTGTTTCATTGGAATCAAATCTGCAACCTATGTGTTTTATTGGAGTCAATTCTATGACTTGCGTGTTTCATTGGAATCAAATCTATGACCTTCGTGTTTCAATGGAGTCAAATCTGTGACCTGCGTGTTTGTCTACCAACAGCTGTGAGGCTTCACTCAAGCGAATCCATACTTGGTTGTGACATGACTTATTTCAATATCCAGATCCACAGTAATAAAGCTATTTCATTTCTTTCCTTTTTTGGATGTAGATGAAAAAAATAGAAGAATAGAAAAAAAATTGCCAAATTTGGAAAGGGTCCGGGAAGATGTTGGAGTTATAACTTAAAATTGTCATAACTTTCAGCTGATAACTCGGATTAATGTGCCATTTGTTTTAAAAATGTGTATTTTTTCGATATCTACACATTGATCCTATTTTTTCTATTGCTAGACAAAAAAAAAATTCCTTTTTTGGCAAATATGTCAAAAAAATTTACTTTCAGTGGTTAAAGCTTATTGTAAGGGTGCATTTTCGACTGAGTTCAACACCTATTATGGAAATTCCATTAGATAAATTCAATGGATTAAATTTTCACACATGGAAGGTGAAAATGCAAATGCAATTAATGAACAAGAACCTTTGGGGAATTGTGAGTGGAAAAGAACCAGAACCAACAGATGCTGCAAAATTGCTTAAATGGAAAACCAAGGATGACAAAGCAAAATCCATTATTGGGCTTGCTTTATCAGATACTGAGTTGGAGGTTCTCTTTGAAAACCTCATATTTTTTGAGTTGTTCGTACTCATTGAAAACCTTCATTTCTTTGTAGATCATGAGCGGGTACAGGAGATAGCTTTCCCCATGTTCACACTAAGGGGGTGACTGTTACAGAAATATTGTTCACGGTGTGAACACTTAGGAGTGGTTTGGGTTATTTGGTAGTAATAGGTTTTATATTATAAAATAATATATGAGTGTGCAAAATAGTTTGTATGAACCAGTCTAAGTTTGAGATATTTGGGATATTGAGAGGACTTAGAGATTAGCCTTGACTCCTTACTTATATGAGTTCATTGAGCTATTTATATGTAATCTCACCATTCGGAATTCATCCTGAATGAATTACAATATCTCTGGTTTTATTATTTTACTGTGCAATGTTTTGTTTTTTATTTGATTAAATCTTAGATATTTACAAGATTTGGTATCAAAGCGGGTTAGACCGCAATGATAACCTGTAGGAATTTGGTGTGGCGTTTAGATCTAGATCAAATTGTTTCAGTGGAATCAAAATCTGCAACCTATGTGTTTTTTATTGGAGTCAATTCTATGACTTGCGTGTTTCATTGGAATCAAATCTATGACCTTCGTGTTTCAATGGAGTCAAATCTGTGACCTGCGTGTTTGTCTACCAACAGCTGTGAGGCTTCACTCAAGCGAATCCATACTTGGTTGTGACATGACTTATTTCAATATCCAGATCCACAGTAATAAGCTATTTCATTTCTTTCCTTTTTTGGATGTAGATGAAAAAAATAGAAGAATAGAAAAAAAATTGCCAAATTTGGAAAGGGTCCGGGAAGATGTTGGAGTTATAACTTAAAATTGTCATAACTTTCAGCTGATAACTCGGATTAATGTGCCATTTGTTTTAAAATGTGTATTTTTTCGATATCTACACATTGATCCTATTTTTTCTATTGCTAGACAAAAAAAAAATTCCTTTTTTGGCAAATATGTCAAAAAATTTACTTTCAGTGGTTTAAAGCTTATTGTAAGGGTGCATTTTCGACTGAGTTCAACACCTATTATGGAAATTCCATTAGATAAATTCAATGGATTAAATTTTCACACATGGAAGGTGAAAATGCAAATGCAATTAATGAACAAGAACCTTTGGGGAATTGTGAGTGGAAAAGAACCAGAACCAACAGATGCTGCAAAATTGCTTAAATGGAAAACCAAGGATGACAAAGCAAAATCCATTATTGGGCTTGCTTTATCAGATACTGAGTTGGAGGTTCTCTTTGAAAACCTCATATTTTTTGAGTTGTTCGTACTCATTGAAAACCTTCATTTCTTTGTAGATCATGAGCGGGTACAGGAGATAGCTTTCCCCATGTTCACACTAAGGGGGTGACTGTTACAGAAATATTGTTCACGGTGTGAACACTTAGGAGTGGTTTGGGTTATTTGGTAGTAATAGGTTTTTAATAATTATAAAATAATATATGAGTGTGCAAAATAGTTGTAATGAACAAGTCATAGTTGTGAGATATTTGGGATATTGAGAGGACTTAGAGATTAGCCTTAACTCCTTACTTATATGAGTTCATTGAGTTATTTATATGTAATCACTCCATTGGGAATTTGTCCCGAATGAATTACAATATCTCTGGTTTTATTATTTTATTGTGCAATGTTTTGTTTTTTATTTGATTAAATCATAGATATTTACAAGACACATAGAGGTCAATTAATGTCAATGTAGCACATGGGTTTCGTATAAATACTCATCCATGTCATATTATGTTACACCCTGATATTTAGAGCTACCACATGTGAAGGCTCCAAATGTCTTCCAGAATAGATTGTGTCCTCTCTAATATCAAAACAAAAATTATAAAATGCATTAAGTGAGGAAGTGTGTACACCTTTGTCATGAAAAATATGTCATTAAATGTAGTATACAATGTAATTACTTATCTTCTTTTAGAAATCACAATAGGAAGAATTATACAAATTTCATTTCCATGTGTTGAAGGCCTTATTAGGGATTTCCAATTTACATTTTTTATCCACGTTCTCACACACCTACATGGAAGGACATCTATATGGGTATGAGGTATCTTTATAGTAGTGTTATTTATTATGTATATAATTTGAATGCACCATGCACCTTATGACTGTCTTGACTTCCATCTTTACCTTCATGAACTGAGAACGTGCCTAATAGACTCCCCCTAAGCCCTTGACCTATTTGTAACACACATTATTATAACAATAGCTTCAAAAAAGAAACATACTTTCCTTATAACACTAAATCTTGAAAGGTCAATCAAACTTGATAGTTCCCCTTGGCTACAAGATCCATATAGACCATAACTCCTTTCTAATATTCATTCAAGCTAAAAGACAACAAAACATACCTTCTCAACTCCCCCTAAGACCAATCTTGCTTCTTAACACCTCAATAACTGCTTAGAATGATAGTAATAAGTATAGACTTACCTTGATTATTGGATATCAACCATACAACCTCACTTTTTTTTTCCTTTGAACAAAACTAGGACCTCCTCCATCTTAAATGTGCAAATTCATACCTATATAGAATGAATATACAAAAAAACTTACACCATTGCATACCTTGATTCAACATAGTGCTTAATAGGCTCCTCCTCAGATAAAATTCTCATCTAAGCCATAAGTCACCATGACATCATGCATTTACCTGATTCCACTAACATTGCTTTCTCGTGATATGCTAGATACCGAATCAACTCATCTTAAATTTCCCTTCACAGACATTTTCAACCAACACTAGGACCTCCTGTACAAACTCAAAAAAAATCATGAAAGACTAAAACAAAAGGCTTATCATACCATGTCCAAGACAGTCAAACTCCCCCTGAAACCATACTACCACTTCTTGATCTTACTCCTTTGCAACATGACTATAACAAATCTGATCAAGTAATTTCAAACATACCTTATATTCCAAATTTCACATGTACTTTTTAGGGGTCATATACCACAATTCTATAACTATTTCTTTGTAATAAATTCAATCATATTCATTGGCTATTCATACCTCAAACACACCTTCATGGACATGACAGGTCTTCAAGAACACATACTACTGCTAAAATTGTGCACATACTTCAAAAATATTCTTTATCTGTAAACCTTTGTAGAAAAAAAACTTTTACATCTCATAAGCTTTACAGACATGTGTTAGGTCTCAAATCGCAAATATGTATACCTCGATTTGACAATATTTCATGTGCCTTCTTGATACACACCACATAGCATTATGACTCCATGAATTAGATATATACCTTTCAATGCAACACATGAAAGTACCAAACTGCCCTTCTTGGGTTATTACAAATCACCAACATGACTCCAATCCTATTCATGAGCTACATTCCTTTTCAAAATAATATTGAGTCTTCATAGATTTTTAAACCTTATATATCACTTTCAACTCCTTAGTGTACCCTTTTTGGTACAAAGCACCTGTCCTAGGAACCTCATAGGCTCCCCCTATCTCCATGAATCAACTAGACCTGCTACTTGTAACCAAGTACCCTATCATATATTTTTTAACTTCCTTCATAAGCCACTATGATACTATCATAAAATTTTATCAAGACATCTTCATCATACTCTGATTTTCATGATTGCATCTTGTAATCATGCCTAGATTTCAAAATCTATGGACTAAACTCAAGCATATTTCAAACTTCCTTTGACAAGTCATCAAAACACATATCCATGCATGATAATAGGCATTCAAACATCATAAGCATGCCTTAATCCCATAATATTTATGAAATACAACTTAGCATTATGCTATCATAGTGTAATAGCACATATTTCAGACCTTCAACCTTGTTTACCAGCCTTAGAGAACTTTGCCTCCTGATATCACTCTGACACACAGATTCAACCATTACCCTGCCTTTGTGGCCACATAAGCATCACTTTTGACATTCCAAATTGAATTCAAACTCATAGAACCCACTTATCTTATCTTTACACAACAATTAACAGTAAATCTAAGCTCAAACATGCACCTTTTCTCCATGACATTACTTTAACAATTATATCAAGTCATGATTCATTACTCATCACATGGTGTCAAAATTATCTATCAAACCTTTACATACCTTTCATACACTTCTCAAGGCACTATAACACAAATTAGATCATGCAATTGTTTTTGAAACATACCTTTGACTATCAATTCATCATATCTCTACACACAACTCTCTTAACCTAAATCAGCATGGATGATCATACTTGTGAACAACATACCCAGATTAGACCTTCAAGACTCAGAAAACTCACCCTCTAATTACCTGATCATGGTCTCAAAAATATTCTTATGGATCCTTAATGTTCTTCATACCATTTCTAATCATATATGTTATATAGCTTTGACCCAAAAAAATCCTGTAAGACATCTTTGATGCTTTAAATGTGTGAAACTTCATATATAGACCTAAATCAAGCCTTAAGCTACCAAATTTTTCTCAATCATGCATATCAAATTGTCTATCTCACTCTAGGGCATAAATTATTATTGAAATATGCCTTCTTGAAACACTCTCCTTGCAATCATGACTTCATACATACCTTTTCATGACTGTACCAGCAACATTGTCTCCGACAAACCCATTTTTGAACATTTTCTTCTTAGGTGAATCATACATCAAGACCTTCGAACTTGTTATTCTTGTTATTCCTTACATAGCTATATTGATTCCAACATGACTTTAATCCTGTAAATCCTTCATAATTTTTATTGAAGCATAACTACACAACCTTCTTGAATCCCTTCTTTTCTTGCAACATGAAAAGTATCAATACAACTTCATGAATAGTGACAAAATAGATCAAACATACCTCATTGCTTCTCTTGAGATATGAATGTCTTCAATAATATTAGAGAAGACACATCACATCACTTAGGGCACTAAAATATCATGATCTCATGAGATTACCATATCTCCATAACCTTCTCAACTTCCTTTCTCTCATGGGACTGATAGTTCATCTTTAGAATTATCTTGCTCTTTTTAGGCACTTTAGGCATGATAGATGCATCATTCTCCCTTTTTATGTGAGCTATCAAACACACATGACTCTCTTGGAAAACTTCATCTTCTAGATTGTGCACTACCATGGAAAAAAATATTTCTTGACTTGAAGACTAATTAGGCATAATTTTTGTAGGCTCCTTCTTATCCTTACCAATAGGATCAGAAATCTTGTTGTTTTTTACTAACTTAGGTCCATTCTTCTTAACCTCATTTGTATGCTCATATTTTGGAAACCATAATTTTTTGAATTTGGAAACATCAAACTTCTTGAATTTCCTTAAAAACTCATGGTGATAAAACTTTGCAATATGACCTTCTTGGTGACACTTATAACAAACAACACCATGCATACCTTCTGACTAATGAATACTATGATATATTCCATTTCTCCATACATACTCACTTTTTAAGAACCTCCTATGATCCTTTTCTCTATGACCATATTGGTTACATGCATAATAATAACCATGACAAAAAAAATGTGTACCTCATGGAATAAGGCTCCCTTACTGAATTAGACTTCATGATATTGAACTTGTTTTCGCTAACATCCTCCTTTTGGTCATTAGGACCAGCATAGACAACTCCATAGCTCTTCTTGATGTCCCCAATGAATCCAAGACCTGATTTATCATTGGTTGACTTTTCACTACTCAAAATATCATTTAGAGCCTCAAATATCTTCACCAACTTCTCATAATTCTTCAACATACTAGATATCTGATCAAACTATACCTTCAAGGTCTTCAATTCAAATTCATACTTGATGCATTCATCTTTCTTAATATTTAGGTGTCTTGTCATAACCTCAACTTGCTATTTCATTTATTTAAGGATTTGATCATGCTCAACACTCATGCTACTGACATGTTTTTCACATTTTTTGATCTCTGAATCTAATTTGAGGTCCTTTCTTCTATGAAACACTATTTTTTCTCTTAATTATGCCTTAGCCTCTTCATTGTCAATATCATCATCAGCACTGTTATTACTAACTTCTGATGAATTTTCATGATCAACTTATAAGGAACATAGCTTGGTTCTCAACTGATCACACTCAACTTCCTTTGATCTCAAACTTTTATTTGTAACCTCTAACTGATTCTTGAGATCCTTGATGATTTATTAATATTTCTTGATCACATATCTTAACTCTTGATACTCTCTCCTCAAATTATTATCCATCTTGTGCTGAAAATGATCACCTCAAGCTTGTTAAGCTTGCTTCAAAGTCCATTTTATGATACCAATTAGTGGAAGCACAATCACTAAGAGGTGGGATGAATCAGTGAGCAATAAAACTTTCATTCACTTAAACATTCACTATCCATCAGTCATTTAATGCAATCACCAAACATTCATTAACATATATATTAAGCAATGATGAACCAAACCATATGAGCATGTACCATGAGAACACAATAAACAAAGTACACCATATTTAAGTGGAAAACCCTCAAAAGGTAAGAAAACCCGCTAGAAACAAAGATGTTACTACAAAAATGAATCAAATTTAGCTGAGCACCGACCCAACAAGGAGCATTGCCCCTAGGTTTAGTGAAGCACCAACCCCACAAGGAGCACCAACCCCTATAGTTTAGCATAGCACCAACCCTGCAAAGAGGCACCAACCCCCTAGATGAATCAGCACCAACTAAAGCCTCCTGATTTTTTTTTCAGCCTCTAAAATTTTGCACCAACAATTGATGATGAAACTAATGAAGCTCTCTTTCTCTTCTAACTTCTTCAAAATCTCCCCTTCTTAGCCTAACTCTGCTCAAGAACTTCTTCCTTCAATTTTATTAGTTCATAATTACCTATCTCTCCAATATTATGCACACTCTTATAGAACATTAACAACACACTCTCTTCCCTCTCTTGATGATCACAAAGGCCTCCTTACACCCTTTCAATCAGATACCTTCTAGATCACACTTTCTCACACTCACACAACCAACACAAATAGAACACTTATAACTTTCTTTTATACATGAATCATGCATCTACAAAAAATATAGGTCATACATCATAGGGAAAATAATCTTAAAAACTGAATAAAATCCTAAAAATAACATTCATAAGACCATTTAGGTTGGCAATATCATCTTCTCACCTTCAAAAATCCATTAGGACACAAGAAGCCCTAAAACACCCAAATTTTCCCACTCGCCAAAGCTTAATGATCACTTAAGCCAATACATGGACCATCGTACCAAACCTTATAGGATAACTTATACATTTTTTTATAAGTTCCACTCCATTTCTCCTATCAATCTTGATCAACTCTGCACCACTATCTCTCATCATGAAACCCTTTTGAGAACAAAGACAACCAAGCTACCACAAAACTAGTCTTAAAATATGAAGTCTAAAACCCTCATCAAATCACCTCAACCATGTAAGTGTTATATATCAATAGAAATATCATGAAATCAGGGTCATCAATAAATTATCACAACATTCCATAACTTGGATTGTAGAATCACCACCAAAACACCTCTGACAACCATGTCACTTAAAACTTCCCAAAAATTCCATAAAAATGAGTCTTGCAAGATAAGACCATCCACATACCTCCTAAGGGCTCAATAATGACCTAAAACCACCGTGGACAATGTATAATATCTTCCCAAATTCATTAAGCACCAATTTAGTCAACTATGTCTAATGCACAACTTGGGAGAAAATAGATCTTCTTCAGAAAATTACATTTTTGAGTGGATTCCAAATACAATTAAGACACCTAAATACCACCTAGATGAAATATGGAGGAGTCCTCTATAGCCTCCAATCATAAAAACTTGAAAAATATAATTCATTTTGTGCCACTTCGAGAAAGTTATTCTCCATCATATTTTGAACTAGAGTTTTAGGAGGGTTTAGAGGTTGTTTACATTCTTAACAATTGTTCATAAAGCTTTTCCCCTTAAACCACAAACTAATGCCTAGAATTTCATCTTAGGACCCTTCCCCAACTACCATGAATGTATTATACCACCATTTAGATTTTACACATGCCAACGAGCACAAGAAATTCCAATTCGACCTTGGTTTCTCCCTTTTAAAACCTAGTAGAGGTAAAAATGTAATATCTTGCACATACCTACAAATTAAGCACCTAAAATTTGGACCACACCTCTATAGAATAACCTATTATCACCTTCTACTAATTCTCATCATTTTCATCACCATGCTGAAATCTTAATCTAACTCACTCTCATTAGGTCACCTAGGGCTTGAGAATAGGTCTAGTGTACATACCTAGAAAACAGTGACTTAGCCCAATACCTGACACTATGAGACACTTGTGAGTGTCTCTACACACTCATATACATGTTTCCTCATGCTCTATCACAAAGCTCAAACAATCTACTACATACCATGATACATACATGTCATACCATCATCTTGCTGACTAGGCCTCAAAACCAAGCCACCTTGAACATGTTTGCACTAACCAAACTGACCTCCACATCACTTTTTCACTCTTTCCCATCCTATAAGAACCTTCAACAAGATTCATTGACATCTTAAGAAACATCATCCTACCTCAGCAAGTCACTAAATACACTCCTGCAAGAAACCATTACGATTGTTCAAGACACCATGAAATCATCAACAAGACCAAGTCAACTCAACTTGACCAAGAAATATTAGCAAGACACTACCTTTATATCAACATTACATTCATTTTGACATCAATGATACTTTAGACATCAATGAAAATGACACACTCACAATCTTTTGACATCAATGATAACATAATTCCAACAATATGGTTTACACAACATTCTCAATGGGAGACAATTTTCCCTTGAGTTTATAAGTGTACATTAAGGTTTACACAATAATCTCTATACTTTACACAATTTATCATAGGGTTTACACAATTTACCCTAGGGTTTATGCAATATTACCTATGGTTTACATAATTTATCCTATATTTTTTAGATTGTATTTATTATTTACATAAAAAAATTCAATTCTAATATAGGGTTTACACAATTTCTCCTAATATTTGTATTTTATTTCCTACAATTCACATACATTATATATCAAATTTAAATGAAAATTTATATACCTGTAATCTTGGATTTTTCACATAATATTCCAGTGGAGGGTTTTCTTTCCTTTAAGGTTTTATTTTTTCTCTATTTTTCTATTATTGCCCCATATTTTTTCTATGTTGTCCTTTATGTTGTTTTTGTTCCTTTCTCCTCTTCCTTTCTGATGTTTTTTTACTATTTCATATCCCTTCTTGACATCTTTTTTTTTCTTCTATTAGATCTCTCCTCTCCTCTCCATTTTTTCTTTCTTATTTCCTCTCGTCACTTTCAAAATGAAATGAAATAAATTGGGTGCATTTAGCATCCCACTTTATGTTTTTTTTAAGTTAGAGGTGGGTGTGGCGCAAATGTGTTGCGAATTTTCTCCATTTTTGCGCCACCCTTGGAATTTGTAAAAAATCCTTAATCACTACACCCCCAACCCATATAGAGTATAGAAGTCTAGATATGCCCCTATTTATAGTTGGGTCATGTTTACCCTATATATATATATATATATATACAAGGATTGGGAGAGAGCGAGAGATCGGGGTCCCAATTTTCAACCTTTAATGTTCATAGTCCCAAATATCTATCTATCTAGGGTTCGTTATGGGAAAGAAAGGATGGATAGGGAAATTTGGAGATAAGACAATAGGTGAAAGGAGCTCTGCACATCTGTTATGTGAATTCCATCTAGAGTTTAGAGATAATTATATTATCCTCATGAAACTTGAGAACATGAGAGGCCCCCTACCCTATATATGTAGGGGATAATCACTATTGTTCCCTCCCTCTCTTTCTCCACTTTATCTTGATATGCAAGGATAGGAGGGAATAAACTATAGATATATATAGTCAAGTTGGATTTATAGAGAGAAACCCCTATAATAGATAGGTACCTACAAGACTTTACATAGTTGGATTAACCATTGTGTATATATTGGTTAAGTGTGGTGTACTATGTATATATGCCACTTCACCAAATAAATCTATATATAGGTAGACGGAAGAGAGATATGTGTTTGTGTGTGTGTATTATTGGTTTCTCCTACCCACTATTACTTTAATTTCTTTGATAAATAGGGATGCTAACAAGATATATCTACCCATATATATAGAGGGGGAGAATATAATCGGCATCACATTTAAACCCTAACCTAGATATATAGATCCCTTGTGATCAGGAAATAGGGGGTTTATTCACCATATCTATAGAACGGAGATCCCATTCACTACTAGAGGATATGAGAGAAATTTTTAAGTCCAAAGGGGAGGGGGATTTAATGTCAGGATGTTCTATCATGGGATTTAATAAAATGTAATGTCATGTATTACCAAGCTTTATGGGTTACCATGATTTATAAAATTCTATAGATGGGGTTATGAATGTAGAAGGGGAGGGTGTGGCTTCTCTCCTTATGACTAGGAAATTTTGTGTGTGTGTGTGTGTCTGTGTATTCCTTTGGGTTTGTTTATTTTTTCCATTTGCAAGGTTATGTTGGTTTGTTTTGGGTTGGGTTGTGAGTACAGGATGTTGGTTATGGAGTAGGCCTCACTGTAGTTTTAGTGTGGGGAAATCCATAGTTATTTACGAGTATCTATCTACCCTATCTACCTTGGTGATTGAGATAATAGAGAGAGAGAGAGAGGGCACGCCCTATCTATATATGGGGTTTGGTGGTTGGTGGGGGAGGAGGTGATATGTCCCCTGTTACATATTTTTATTTCCTACTATTTACCATGCTTCTCTGGGATCTTTGACCTATGCCCCTACATATTCAAAAGCTATCATATTCAAAAGTTGGAGATAATTACTAGCTTTGACCCTAACTACCAACAAATGGTAAATATTGACATACAACTATGGAAAATAAGGGTATACCTCCATACCATTTATTATATTTTCTTATTAGATGATTCCAAGGATAAGGTTTGGTTAAATATTTTTCAGCGTTATATTTATTGAGATTATTTAAATTTTATTCCTGTCATCTTCTCCCACAAAATTTATATACAGGTGGAAACATCCTCTCTGGTGCAAGGTGTGGAGATTAAAATCAAGCTATATTTGTAGCTTCAGGGGATGTTCTCATTTCCTGTGGCCACATATTTAAAAACAAAACAAAAAAAGTCTCACACTTTTCACCACATAAGAGGTGACATTCATCTCAGTCAACATAACCAAGTTCATGGTATTTCTTTTTAACAAAAGGTGTGAAAACATTAAAAAAAAAAAGTCTATATAGTATGAATTCATTTAATTTATAAATGTCTTTCTGTTACAGTTGTGAACAAGGAAAAATACATACAACAAAAGATAAATAAACAAATACCAGATTGTTACCTTCATTGTATACTTCTTGCAAACCTCAAGATAAGATGTAGAAGATTTAAGATTGTTTGATCTTGTTAAAATTTGGATTGTGGATGCTCTTTAATATTATTATCCAAATGTATTTGCAAATGCTACAAGCATATTTTGTAACTATGTGGGAACAAATTCAACAGAAGTTGGATGCAATTTTCTCAAAGCTCTATGGATGGATTGACAAAGGAAATGGCCAAATTTTATAGCTGGCGGTAAGGCCATGAGAAGTAGATCATGCGTTAAATTGGCTCCAAATGTAATAATTATAATTACCTGAAATAGTAAGATGACCATGTTTGTGGAGTTGCATCTTTGCAGGGGAAATTATTATCTTTGAATTCATCTAACAAGTGGATGTACGTACATTATTGTTTCCCCCACCATTGTAGGCTTCTGGAAGTAGAGTGAAGTGGAGTATGAGTAGATAAAATGAATTAATTAAATTAAAGTAAATACATATACCCCTTTGGAATTAAAGAAATTAATTTCATCAATTAAATACCCTCTGCTAGAATTAATTAAATTAATTCTATCTCCTAAGTCACATTCCCACCCCTTAAAATTAAATAATTTAATTCTACTATGCCTAGCAGTAAGATAGAAATATGTATGTATTTTTAGGGTGTCTACATTTTCCCCCCTTTGAATTGTGCGTTAAAGATAGTAGACACATGCATAGTAGAAATCAAAAGGTGGTGAAGCAATTGGATGCCCCAACTACTAGGAATTGGTGAAGCATTTGGATGCCCCGATAAGTAGAATGGTAAGGGAATGCCCCCTCAAGCGAGAGGGTGACACAGTAAAGCAGTGGACAGCCGTTTGATAGGAGGAAAATGGAGGATAGGAAAGAGTGTCTTCATAGCATGAGCATCATTTGGAGAAAGTGAATATAAAAACAACCTTTATTTTGTGGTTGCATAATAGATTTTTCACCATGATTAGGAAGGAATCGAGATGGTTAACCCAAATGAGTGTAAGACAAACACACACAAAGCAAACAAAATAGAAAAATGAAAAAAAAAAAAACCAATATGAATAGTAGTTGTAGGCATCAGGGTATAAAGGAACTAAGATGTTATCACACTACCTGTAATAGGTCTAAAATACAAATCTCAACAATGCAACACAATATTGTAAAACAAGACTATTTATCTATGGCACAGAACGTACCACGATGAAAAAAATCAAATGAAAATGCTCCCAAACACTAAACTTATGAAATGCATGGGAATAAGGTCAATCTGAAGAGCAAAGTATACTTAGAATTTCCTTGTGACACTCTTGTAGGACCCATGTTGAAAAGTGATCTAATAAAGGAATTTTCCCAAAGAAAAGTTATATTATAGAGTAAATGAGTTGAAGGATGATCATAAGATTGGAACGAACATAAGAGAATAGATAAAAATGTAATTTAAGCATAATTGCATCAAAATGCTGAAAATTTGAAAAACAGAAAATGTTTAGGATTTTGGGGAATATTTGATTTTTTTTTTTAAATTGTGATTTTGTGATTTTTTTGCTATGTTTTGATGAAGTATATGACTTTTTTGTTTTATGGAATTTTAGAAGAATGCATGGGAAAAGAGGAAATTGATGTACTCGTAACACCGAATTTTCCCCAAAGAAGCATTAAGATGCCCCTGTAAGAAGAAAGAGTGGATTAAAAATGAGTGTTTGAATAAATGGGACATCGCGATGAAACACAAGTAATGTGCTTGAGAAAATAGAGGAAACAGAAATGATGGAGAAAAATTAGGAATCGTTACGATGTAGGACAAGAAAATGAGTATTTAGGGTTAGACAGGGTATATATAGAAGGAGAGGGTTGAAAATTATTGTGACCCATTTGTGTTATTATCCCTTTTCTGCTATTTGTGAGAGGTTTGAGCTCTAGTTTCCTATACAAATTATGCAACAATAGTAGAGGAAACATCATGCAGATCACATTTAATAGTATGGGAAGACTCCAAGTGACGGAAACGTCGTAAGTACTTTGAAAAATTATACATTTGGGTGCATTTATTATTTTTTAGCTACAAGAAAATTCCTTTTTAATTCTAGTGCATGCACTTGTGTGTACTTGTGTAGCCCGATGAATGTGCTAGAATGCAAGTGCACACACTAGCATTGAAGTGGGAGTGTAGGCATTAAAGGTATGTGCACTAGCATGTTACACGTGCTAGCGTCAAAGTGTGAGTGTTAGCTTTAAGATGCACATGCTAGCGTGCATGCGCTGGCATAGATGTAGGTGCACTAGTGTTGAATGTGTTAACACCAAAGTAGACACGCTAACATCAAATTACACGTGCTAGCATACCAAAGGGTGTGCTAGCGTCATTTTTGACTTTTTAGGAAGTTTTGAAAGGTTTAGAAGGAAAGAAATGAGTGTTAATTAAAGTGTTTGAGTGAGTTTTAGGAGAGACCACTAGCTTTAGATGTGCAAGTGCATCATGGGAGGCTGCAAACTTTTCAAAGGACATTCTCTCAATGTGAGGTGAGAGGATTGGTTGCACTTCTAAAGGTGACAGGGTTATCTTACATAGTAGAGCTGCCTCACATGATATTAGATAACAACTTACTGACGGCACTAGCAGAGTGATGGCAGAGTGAGAGCTAGACATTCTGGATTTCGAGTAGGGATATGACATTGACCTTAGAGGATTTTTATCGGATCATGCAGGTACAAATACATGGGATTTTAGTGGAGTATGATGGGAATGTGACTTGTATATGCAGACATATCTGTTATTTTTTCTCACGAGAGGAGATAACCAAAGAGGGGATGGAAACACACTTGTACCGTTATTTGGATGACAAGATGATACAGTGGCGTCCTATATATTTGATGGATCTTATCAGTGGTTATTTATTGCTTGATAAAATAGTTACTCTTTTAACTAGGGTTGATAGGATTAGTGGATAGATTTATGGAGGGAAATATTTTTTCATGGGGCCAATGTATACTAGCACATTTGTACATGGATCTACACTTGATTTCATATAGGAGGATAAGGAGCCTGAGTCCTGCGACCTTGCTACAGATATGGTCATGGGACCACATTTCTATTGGGTGGCCAATAGGTGTTTTGAGGCTCAAATAGCTAGATGATCCCTACTGTAGAGGATGGGAGAAAGTGGGTGCATGCCACATATGCCATATGGGAGATATCATCTTTTATAGGAAAGCTTTTCATTACTTACAGTTACAAATGGTGACATGGAGGTCGTACAGGTTATATCAGTAGCCTGACATATGCTATTAGAGTTATGAGCACAATAGAGGTGGATCATTTTATTATAGGTATATCATAGCCATATCATGGAGGTTTACATATGTTGATAGAGATATAGTGCCAACTAGGCGTCATATATGGTATACCCGAGCGGTGAGTAGTGGTATGTACATGTAGCACGCAAGACTTTTGATTTTAGACCCTGGATTAGAGTAGCTATAGCAAGAGAAATATTTTTTTGGAGTTATCCCATAGGTGTGGGATGCCCGAGTGTAGATAGTAGCTCCGGAGACAAATGTTGACTATGTCGCATGGCATGTGAAGATCGTTCTGAGGAGGATTACCATTCCATAGGAAACTATAGCAGCAACAGTAGCAAGTGGTGGTGGAAATTGGCTGAGAGATAAGGCCAAGCTTTTCCAATAGGAGGCGAAGGCACATGGATAGGCTTAGAGATAAGGTCCATAGGTATAGGCAGCACAAGAGCTTACCAGGATAGGATATTAGTATTCCAATAGAACATACAGTGTACATGCCACTGGCATAGGTTGTGCAGTAGGTTCTCATACAACATCTAGTACATTAAATACTACAGTAGGTTCCACCGAAGGTACCACAGCAAGGACCAATTGTACAAAGGCAGGTACCATAACATGTACACTTATAGATGTCGCCATCGCCATCGAGACCAGTTAGTCTAAGTGTGTTAGGAGGATAGAGGGGTGAGGGATATAGTGGAGATGATGTCAAGGTGTTATAGGTACCACCATAAATATTGCTCCTAGGACCAGTGTGTGGGCCATTAGTGGCGATGTTACAAGTGGAGAGGGATATCGACATGGTGCAGGGGGATATAGCCCTTATTACAGTTCGAACACTACAAAGGAAGTTGGAGCATAGGAGTACAGATGAGGCTTCCCTTAGGCAATGTGTACAACAACACACTATGTAGAGGGACTAGGTTACTGCAGAGTGAGATAAACTGACCACAAAGAGGGACCAGTTGAGGTTCCAAATACAACAGATCACATCACATCGGGATGATTTACAGCATGTAGCGATAGTTATCGGCCTAGGGGATGTTATTCCAAATCTCATTACATCTTATGGAGAAGCTATTTATTATAGATGCTTATACCATGTGGCTATTCTAGAGGGACACAAGACTCTTGTAAAAAACCAGGTATCAGAGAGCAGATCTATAAGGTCACATCGATATTCGAGATCAATGAGATCACTATAGATGCCACCACCTAGTGGTAAACTAGGAAGTCCTGTCAGGGGAGAGATTCATGGATGATGACTCAGGTTAGAGGATGATATATGATGTATATGTATATGTTTTTTGTATATGCCTCATGATTAAGGCACATTTTTTATCAATTCCCATGGTGGTATACCGGTATATTTATGATTTTGTCGAGATACATTGGTATATGGACATTGTTTTTTTTGTATTTATAGATGATGGACATTTGTTTTTTTTTTATTAAGGGAAATTTTTTTTGAAGGGACTATACCCTGTATACAAAAGGGCTCAAAAGCCAGATAGCAAAGGTGAGAGAAAAATCCCAGAGAAGGGCAAAACGGCCAACCAAAGAGGGCTCAACAGCCAAATATGACAATACAAGTGAAGAAAGGATCCAAACGAACAATGATCCAAAAAGAAGCAGAAAATATCAAAAAGAAACCAAAAGAGAAACAACATATATAAATCCGCCAAAAAGCAGCGCCAGAACCGCCAGATAACAGCAACTTTGCAGCCAAAAAACAGCATCACAGCAACCCGTTAAATGATAGCCCTGTCAATCTTGGTCTTGATAGCCTGCAGCGACATGAAGAAGGTAATGGCAGTGGCCTGAGAGGAGTCTCTCATATCCTCCTGAGCAATTGCAATATCCCTTTTCTCATGGACATTTGTTATACCTCATTGTGATTATGAAATATTGTACTTGTCACATGTTTTATTATGAGTACATGATATGATGTCATGTGATGTATAGAATAGATGATGATTTGATTTTTCGATGATGATGTAGCTTAGCATATATGGTGATAACTTAGCATTTATTTGTGATTATTTATGATGGTTATTAAAGATAGATGTGATGATGAAATGATAACAAATAAAGCACAAACAATTAAATACAAGTATAGTTTAAATTTAACAAATCCAAAACATACACATGCTAAAAATAAGGGAAAATCAAAACATGGTTTACATAATAAACTAAGACGTCCACACAAGCATGTAAAAAAAAGCATCTCGAACAAGAAAACCCAATATGAACAGGACTTAATTCACACCAAATTTATATATGAACTAAGATGCTAGTAATCCAACTGCTATTGTTTTATAATCGTAACAACATTCCAGATTAATCTAAATAAATTAACAAGGTATTGATCTAGAAACATACAAGACAACATTTTACAAGTACACACAACAAGAAAGGTAAGTTACAACCAAACTTGTGAACAAGGAGTACTAATGTTCAAACTAACAAATACAATGTAACACAATTTGCAATAACAATGTCTAAAGACACCCCTAATGTGTTCCACAATGAAGATATAGATAGATTTCAAATGCCCCCAAGCGATAGCGATTGTATCAGGCCAAAGAGCATAGTGATGTTTAGATACTCCAAAATAAATCTTTTCAGATCCCATTGATTCGTGATCTTTATGAGGCCGAAGCTGAGTGTTTCCCCCAAGTAAAGTTATATTGCAAACGGTGACATGATTGATTTGAAAAATGTGAATGATTTGGAACAATCAGATGATGAAATTAGTGAACTAACTTATACGGTTGCGAATGTTTTTGTCGAACATTTTTGAAATGTTTTACATGTTTTTTGTACTTTTGGAACAATTTAATATTGTTTTTGGGATTTTGGGAAAAATATATATATTGTTTTTTGGGTTTTGGCTAACAATTTTATATTGTTTTTTATTCTTTTTAGATTTTTACCACACACCAAAGGAGATGGAAAAGGGATTCCCCAAGTTGTAACCACATGTTACACACAAACCAAGTGAATAGAAACATGACAGAAGGAAATCAAGAGTGGTATTTAATGGACATGAAAAATTGACAAGGAGAACATGCGACACAAGGTGAGGTGGAGTGACACAAGCAAGAGACAAGGTGAAATGACAAAGCGAGTGTGATGATATGCCCCTAGCACAAGGGTTACTATTTACAGACTTGGGAGTAGAATTTTTATAGATGAATGGCATTCATAGGCTCTTTCAACTCTTTGCCATCCTCGGTACATAGTTTGCATGCACCGGATCCAAATTTTGTAGTGATAATATAAGGACCCAACCAAATAGGCTTGAATTTCCATTTTTTTTACATGGCTTGGTTGTGTTCTTTTTATTTTCTTTCACAAACAAATCACCAATCTCGAACTGTTGTGGTCAAATCTTTCAATTGTAGTTGTGACGTAATCAATTTTGGTATACTTGAAGATGATCCAAAGCTTGAATATGTCTCTCGTCCAATAGCTCCAGCTCTGCAAGGAATGTGCAGGGGTAATCCTCTTCATGCATGAGGTTTTATAGGGAGACAAGAAGTGAACGAAGATTGACTTCGATGGGTAATATGGCTTCATATCCATATACTAAGGAAAATAGGGTAATTCCTATACGAGTACGAAAAGATGTGCAGTAGGCCCAAAGTGCGCGATACAACTACGTATGCCAGTTATGTCCATGTTTATTAACTTTCTTTTCAAATATGGATTTGATAGTCTTGTTTGAAGCTTTAGACTAGTCATTACATTGTGGGTAGTACAAAGTGGCCCATTTTAGATGGATATGATATTTTTTAGCAAGGTCTTTGACATTCTTATTTTTTAAGGAACCACCATTATCAGTGACAATGGCAGTGGGAATGCCAAAATGACAGATAATATGGTTAAAATGAACTTAGATATATTACACCCGAAAATGTAAGTGAGAGGCATAACCTTGACCCACTTGGTGAAATATTCAATGGTGGTTATAATGAAGGTATGGCCATCAGTGTGCGCTTTATTTTTCCAATTAGATCAAGCCCCCATTTTGAAAAATTCCATGGTGAGGTGATAGGCTACAAGGCTTGGGAATGTGCATGAATTAGATTATCATGATTTTAGAAATCCTAACATAGTTACATGTGTTTGTTTCCATTGTAGATCAGTAGTATCTGACATGCAAGATCTTATTTGCAAGGATTATTCCACTTTTGTGTGCGCAAAAAATACTCGAGTGGAATTCAGCTAGCATTTGATTAGTTTTGTCCTGATTAAGGCATCTTAAAAAATTCCCATCATAGCCTCTTCGATACAAGGTGGCAGAGAGGATATTGTATCGCGAGGCACATTATGCTAAGGCTATTTTATTGGATGAGTTTAAGTTTGCAAGGTAGGATTTAGATTGAATGAAGGTGTATATATCATGATGTCAAGGATGATAAGGACCAACAATCTCACAAACCATGGTGGACTCCAGAAAATTATATGTGGGCACCATAAGATGTTCAACAAGGAACTCATTATGAGTTTGATTAGATTCAAATACAAGAATGGATGCAATAGTTGTCATGACATCTGCCGCTTTATTTTGTAAACAAGGAACTTGTTCAAAAGTGATAATCTGTAAATACCCTTTGAGACTATCAACCATATGTTTATAAGGTATAATTTTATCGTCTTTTACTTGATATTCACCATTGACTTGCTTGATGATGAGAATAGAGTCACCAAAGATGGTCAACTTCTGGTATTCGCCAGGAGATAGTGAAGTCTAGGCCTTGTTATCAATGCTTCATACTCGGCTATATTGTTGGTACATGGAAATCCAATGCAATAAGATTTAGGGATTAGATCCCCATCTGGTGTACGTAAGACAAAAATCCTGGCTCATGAGCCATGTTGGTTGCAAGAGCCATCAAAATAATATATTCCATGAAGGGACTACATCAATGTATAATAGGTATTCATTTAGAAAATCAAATTGTAAGGGTTGAGAATTTAGTAGTGGCACTTCAGCTAGTTGATTGTCTAATGCTTGACCCTTTATAGCTTTTTTATTTACAAATTCAATATCAAATTCACTTAGGAGTACGATCCAGCTGGACATCCTTCTTGTTATCACTGGTCTTGAAAGTAGATACTTGAGAGGATTGACCTTTGCGATTAGCCTGGTGGTATGATTTAACAAATAGTGATGCAACTTGCCAAAAGTGTATGTGACTTCTAAGTAAGATTTCTCAACTTGTGAGTACTTGAATTCATGTTCAAGAAGGGTCCTTACTCAAATAGTACACAGCTTGTTCCTGACCCTTGTCATTGTATTGCGCTAATAATGCCCCAGTGGCATGTTCTATTGCAGAAGTGTATAACAATGTATGCTTGTCTTGTACTAAAGGTATGATTACCGACAGAGTGGGAAAATATTCTTTCAACTTGGCGAAGGAATCTTGACAGTCATGTGTCCATTTGAATTGGACATCCTTCTTAAGAAAGTTGATTAAAGTGATGGACATTTCTCCACAAGTTGATAGCGATGAAGCACCAAATAGACTGTATTTTACCTTGTAATCCCCTCAATTGACACAGATTATGAGGAGGCAACATATCCATGATCACTTTGACTTTTGTAGGGTCCACTTTTATTCCCCTTCGTGAGACGATAAATCCCAGAAGTTTACCGAAAGTGACTCCAAAGACACTTTTTTGGATTAAGGTGAACCTTGTATTCCCTTAATCATTCAAAAATACATCGAAGAATAGTTGGATGGTCGACTCTGGTTTTTAACTTAGTAAGGATTTCCTCGACATAGTCTTCGTGAAGAAGATCATGAAAAATAACAATCATGGCATGATGGTAGATTTCCAGCATTCTTAAGGCCAAAAGGCATGACCTTGTAACAGAATGTCCCCCATGGGATTGTGAAAGTTGTATTGTGTTGGTATTCTTCAGAAATTTGAATTTGATTATATCCTGGAAAGCCATCCATAAGAGATAACATCTCATGGCCTGCGATAGAATCAATAATCATGTTGATGTTGAGCAAAGGGAATTCATCCTTGGGACATACCTTATTGATATCACAGAAATTTATACAAATGCAAATTTTAAGCATCTTATTTACAACCGGTACCATGTTTGATATCCACTCTGAATAGTTGATGGATTGAATGAAGCCTACATCCAGTATTTTTTCAATTTTGGCCTTGACTAGCCATGTGACCTTGGGATACATCTTACACAACTTTTGCTTTACAATCTTGGCATCTGGGTGCACCATAAGGTGATGAACCACAAAAGAAGAATCAAGACCTGACATATCTTTGTAGGACAAAGCGAATACATCTTGAAACTTGATTAGAAGCTCTGTGAAGGCCTTGATTTCAGTGTATGAGAGACTAGCACCAAGTTGTAGAAGTTTGGGTTGGTCTTTTGTGTTGATGTTGAAAGTTTTCATTTCTTCCTGTAGCATTTTATAAGTGTCATTTTATTGAAATGATGTTGTAGGTTTATGTAGGTTGTCGGAAATTTTCGGATCCGAATCCCCTCTCTCTAATGCATGGGAAAGGTTTTTTCTATAAGATGCACCCTTTTCTTTATTTTTATTTTTCAATTTTTGTTGCTCGCATAGCGCCTCAAAAAAAAATTCACTATGCAAGATATGACTTTTCTTTTTCTTGTTTTTGACTTATTTTATTGTTGGATTGGAGATTTAAAGTTCCTCACCAAATTAAGCAGTGGTGTCAAGGTTTATATCGAAACCCTTCTTATGATCCGATAAGGGAAAAGGGTCTCGAGCCCAGAGGAACTCCAGGATGGCCTCATCATTTTGAAAGGGGTCCATGGAAATATGACATTGTTGGTCCTGATTAATAAGGGAAGGGTAAACAACATCAAGGGTTTGGATGGATAGGTCTTCAAGAAAGAGTGTAGTTTCAGTAAGGTCTTTAAAGAGGCTATGTGTGGAACCAGTCTCAACTTCAGAGTCTGGATCCTCGTCGCTAGTTAATACATCGAATAAAAATGGCCTCTTATCAAAGGTCTCATATCCTGGACCATGTGTGTGGAGATTAGATTTTATTTCAACAGGTTCGAGAGTGTCATGTCCTTATGGGTTGAGTCTTCTTCCGTTCTAGTTCATATTTTTCATCATTTTATGTGCCTTAGTATAATCGACGGATTCGTAGCATTCATCCATTTGATCCTCATATAGCCAAGAGTCGTCAAATCCTTCAATTTTTTCATCTTCTAAATATCCATATCGTCTCTAAGGAGTAGTTCCCAGATAGTAAACTGGAGGTTCCCGTAAGTGGGGTTTGTTAGGGAATACACAGTTGTACTCGTCAACACCTTTATGAGATAATTTAATCACAGGTGATGGTTTGGATGTATATTCTGAAGAAGAATATGTGGAGGCATGAGAGTGCAACATTGTTTCACGATCAATGCAGTTGTTAGCAACAGGAATGACGTGAAGTTTGGATATGTGATCAGTAGATGGACAATAATTGGCTACATTGAACCTTGCTTCTAGTAGTTTACAGTACTCAAAGGGTTTTGTATCACTAAGCAAGGTGAACTCTTTGCCACTATACGGGAATTTTATACACTGATGGAAGGTGGAAGGCACGACTTGCATCGCATGTATCCAAGGTCTACCTAGAAGGAGGTTATATGATGTTTCTACATCTACGACATGACAAAGGGTGTCCAGGATTTGGGGACCAACTTGTATAGGAAGGGTGTTAATGCCATAGGATTGGTGCTCAATATTTTCATAACCACGAATGGTAATAACATTAGCATCCAAGTCATCCATGGTATGACCAAGACAACATACAATTTTCATAGAGTAGATGTTAACATCTATTTTTTTGTCTATAAGAACTCTTTTGACCTTATGGTTTGTTATATAGGCTTCGATATACAAAGAGTTACTATTTTGAATGTTAGGGTTCAACATTTCCTAAGGAATGAAAGATAATAGGGGACTTTCAAATGAAATATTGGTAATCATATCTTGAAATTGTTGAACATTAAGGGTTGGAGGAACATGTTCTTCATGAAGAGCACGAGTGAGGATGTCTTGTAAGCTAGGTGACTCTTTTAATAGCTCCATTAGAGATATATGCGCAAGCGTGGTCGCTAATTTTTTTATAAGGTCGTATTGACCGAGAGTAGACTTATGATTTGTGGGAGCCGTTGGTTTAGAAGTTTGAGTCTCTACAAAAGATGTATACAGTTGGCTTGCCACAGGAACTCATATTTTATTTTGACGTGTCACTCCAGAAATAGTCATAGGTTTGAATTTAATGTTGGCAAATGTAAGAGGCACTTCCTCAATAAATTAAATAATTGATTTGAATTCAACATTATTGGAGGATTGGCCTTTATCAACGTTCTTGTTATCAACATCATGTTTCAGGGATGGGTTTTAAAACACTTAGAGATTGTCATTTGGTTTTTTATTTAATGAAGGTTCGTCAATGGTAATTTCCCCGCTATCGATGAGGTCTTGGACAAAGTGATGTAAACAGACACGTCGATCAGTTGTGTGACCATCAATGCAATGAAAGACACGGTAAGTTTCGGCTTTGTACCAATCGAGTTGAGGTTATCCTTAAACCTAAGGTCGTGTGATAGGATAGGTTACCATGTTGGCATTAAGAAGTTATCGTAGGAAATTTGAGAGAGGCTCTCCCAAATGAGTGAAGTGACGTCATTTGGAGTCACCAGAAGAGAAAGCCTCTTTACTTAAAACAAGAGGTTGTTTGGCTTTGTTTGGCTTAGCTTGAGTGTTCTGAACATTATCTAAGTTTTGGATGTCCATAACGCCGTCATTGACAACATTGTGATTTCGATTAATGTTTTTTATATTTTTCTTGGTGAGATCTACTGTTATTGTTATTATGGTGCCCATTATTGTTTGAGTGAGATTTGATCAAACCTTTTGCGATAGAGGCTTTTTCAATTTGTGATCCTTTCTCAAATACTTCCTCAAAAGTATTGTGATAATGCATTTGCATGTGGAAGGATAGTTCATTGTTAATATTGGGCACAAATATTCTCACGATTTTTTTCTCAAGGATTGAGCATGAGAAGCGACTAGCAATATCGCACCATCTTTGTAGGAATTGTGTGAAGGTTTCGTTAGAATGTTGTTTAGCATTGCACAAATCCATCATTGTGATTTTGGAGTCTAGATTTAATTAGAAATGTTTAGAAAATGTCTTTGAGAGGTCTGTGAAATTATGGATAGAACCTTTGGGGAGGTGTAAAAACTAATCCAAGGCTTGTCCCCCTAGACTGCGTGGAAAGAGACCTAATAAGAAGATGTCACTATAGGCCACCTCTTAGCAAGCCATATAGAACTACTAGATGTGCTCTCTTATATCATTCTTTCCCTTTTATTTATTGAACTTTGGCATTTCAAAGGATTTGGGAAAGGGTGCATGTAAGATATCCTTATCAAAGGGATAAGGACACAATTTTTCAAAGTTGAATTGTTTTCGTTCATGTTGCATACGCGAGATGGTGTCCTTCATAATTTTCCATTCTTGTGCAAATGGTGAATTTTTGTAAGATAGAGAATAAACCATCATTCTTGGGATTGTTCTTTTTTTTAGAACAGTGTGGCTCTTGGATGGATTGTCACTAGTTTTCTTTGTTGAATCTTTGTTAGAAGGTTCGGTAGTGCCTTTGGAATTTAAGATAGCAAGTTTTTTATCCATCTCATTTATTTGATTCATGTGGGCTTTAATGGGATCATTGGTTGAATCGGTAGATTTTCATTTGTTCCCAACATCTTATTTTCTTTTGTTGGATTCATCCTCATTGTTATTGTCGAAGGTGGATTTGCCTCTATTCTCATTGTTTGTATTACTAGTGTTGGACCCATCATCATTATTATTTGACATGAATAGGTTACCATTTTTCGTTTATGGTTTTTCAAGTAATGTTCTTATAAAATCCTCATCAAAATCGAAGGGTAACTTTTCTCCCATCTCAAGGAGACAAATAAAAAATTGGTCTTTGTTCATACGTAAGATATTTTCAACGTGGGCTTGTTCTTCAGGAGAAACATTGTTTTGAATTTCCTCCTCATTTTGGTCATTGTCACTATCAGCATGATTTCCAAAAGGATTTATGATTCTTTCAGTTCTTTCAAAAGGATTGTAGTCTTTATACCATGTTCCCACCATTTTTATAAGAAGGGGGAGAAACAAAAGACATGAAAGATAATTCAAACCTTGGCAACGTGAATGCTAAGATGGAAGAGAGGTTTTGCAATTAGGTTCGTAGATAACTTGTCCCTTAACAAATTGAATGCTAAGATGGGAAAGTTTCTTGGAAGACATAACTCTTAAGAAATTTAATGTCAAGGTAGAAGCGTGCAAAAGTGATGATAAACTCAACCCTTGGAAAATTAGATACCAAGATGGAAGAGGGGTCTGATGTGATTGAACGTGACTTGTCTTCTAGGAAAGTGAATGCTAAACGGGAGGAGAATTATAACATTGAAGGTTCAGACATTCTCAACCTCTAGAAAATTAAATTCTAAAATGGATGAGCGAGGATAGGAAAAATACGAAGGTACTCTACTTCTAATGAAGTGAATGCTATATGGGGAGAGAATTTATAACGATGAAGATATTTGATTGTGCTCAACATCTAGAAACATGAATGCTAGAATGGAAGAGGGTATGAAAAAGAGGAGTCAAATCGTATGCGATGTTCTCAACCCTTAACAAGAAATAGTTAAGAATGAAGAGGTTTTAGCAATGAAAAGATAAGACTCAAGTATCGATGACGTGAACATTGGTAAAAATAGAGAGGATAGATATGTCTAGAATTTAACAAAGGGTTTTTCAAATTAGATATGTGAAACAAACGAATATATATAGTTCAAAAATTGTGGTGTCGAACTAAAGGATGTAATATGAGGATGAAAATATAAAATCTTAATGAAAGATAAGACGTGAAGGACTTGATTGTGACAAATTAGGATTTAACAATGCCAAGACGTAAGTCGAGAAAATGGGAATGCTTAAGTGAGGAAGTGGATATCCACAAGTTAAGACTTGATGTGAAAGGGGGAATGAAAGCCTAAACTTTTGGGAAATATGATCCAAATTTTAAGACTAGAATGAAATGGGGATAAACTCAAGATGAGATAAATCTGAAAGATAGGAAAATTTGATGATTTTGAAAAAGGAAAATTCAAATGGGAAAATGAGAATTCTAAAGGAACAAAACGAGATCAAATGGGAAGTGTAATGAGAATGAAAAAGAGATTCCAAATGAAGGAAAAGATTGAAAGGATGGAAAAGAGACAAAATCTTTGAAAAGAGGATTTTTACGAGTAAAAAGAGAGGAATTGAATGACTAAAAAATGAAGGAAAATTATGATAAGAAAAGAAGTGAACAAAAGGTCCAAATAAGGAGAAATTTCGGAGATTGGGAAAAGAATTGAAAATGAGCCCAAATAAGGAGTATTTGGGATAGTGAAAAGGAGATGAAAAAGAATCCAAGTAAAGAGTACTTGGAAAGATTAAAAGAGGATGAAAGATGAATCCAAACAATAAGTGTTTGGAAAATGCGAAAAGATATGAATGTGGAAGATGGATCCAAACAAGAAATTATTGGAAAATAGATGTGAATACGAAAACGAAAGTGTGGAACACTACTATGAAAAGAAATAAATAAAAAAAGTGTTTTAGCTTTTGGTTTATTTTG
Organism: Taxus chinensis; assembly: GCA_019776745.2. Taxonomy (NCBI): domain Eukaryota; kingdom Viridiplantae; phylum Streptophyta; class Pinopsida; order Cupressales; family Taxaceae; genus Taxus; species Taxus chinensis. The sequence continues at coordinate 332,497,208 of CM034148.1, read as the reverse complement.
GCTTCTACCATAGTTTGGCTTGGATAATGTTTGGCTTCCTGGGTGGCTCTCTCAACTAGGTGTCAACAGTATACCCGAGCGAGTGTAGTGTTATTTCTAGTTGTAGGCTTTACTTTACCCCCTTTGAAACTCTAAGCAAAGATCTTTCTCATATTGAATCACACTAAGGTTGCCACTACTGGATATTCGTGACTCTAACCTCACATGTTTTACTAGTCAATTGGGACAAAGGTACCTATTTCGTCAGCTAGTTCCCTCAATGTGCCAACTAATTTGGGGTTCCTGTGGTACTCCTCAAATATTTTTTATGGCTAATGCCAAAACACTTCCCACAGCTATAATGGTTGGGAAATAACCTTGTCATCCGCACCTACAAATACAATGTGTAGTGTTCATTTTATCTTGATTAAAAGATAAGATTGTTTTAAACACCATTCTTTGACAAAAGTAAATTGTAGTTAGTAAATTGTTTTAGTCTTCGATCAAGGCAACCTATAATTAGTAGTTTAATGTTGTATATCCGCCTTTAAGATTTTATCCTTCAAACAAATATTAGAATGTTTTCCTAAGATAGGTAGAGGACAAGATGACAGAAGCAAGTTCGCGTTTCTGATTTCCAAGGTCACTTATAAAGTGTGAGGAAAGAGAATATGTGTGAACAAGCGTTGATTATGAAAATAAAAAAAATAATTCCCTTTTAAACAAAAACTATAAAATTGAAGATAATGTTTCTGATTTCCAAGGTCACTTATAAAGCGTGAGGAAAGAGCATACATGTGATATCCCAATGGTTAAGAAAAATAAAGTGTTAATCTCCTTATGAAATCTTAAAATAGAAACAAATTTGCAGAAACATAATTAAATAACCTAAAACACACGTTAGATCTAAGCAGAAGAGATGGAAAAAACAAAAAATTGAAAAACACAAGTTGATTACGCTATTGCGTGGACCTTGGGAGCGCTAGCATTCAAATGATGCTAGTACATACAAATGTGTGCACTTATGTTACAAAGAACATGCAAAGGCAAACGTGTTAAACAAACAAAATAAGAATGAACACTAATGCATGCAATACAATGCTAGCGCAAGGATTAACAATGTTAGTGCGTGAACTTAGACGGAAACATGTGTTGTGTTAATGGTAGAGTGTGGATTGTGATGGAAACACGTGCAGTGTTGACAGTAGTGCACGAACTTGAATTCTAGAGAAAACACTTTAACGCTAGTGTAGAGATTGTACACGCTAGCACATGCAGTTCTGGAAAATTAAAAAAAACTTTGAAATACAGCCAAGAGGTTGGTTTTTCTTATTTTTAAGCTTTTTTGCTCCACTTGAGAACTTAAAAAATCAACAGCGAGGTTAAATGGAAAAATGAAACACAAAGATAAAGCTAGATCACAAAATGATTAACTAAAATGAAAGAAAGAAAGTGAGAGTCCCACCAGGCGTGCTAGAATGTGAACAAGGAAAAATACAGATAGTAAAAGATAAATAAACAAATACCATATTGTTACCTTCACTGTAGACTTCTTGCAAACTTTAAGATAAGATCGTAGAAGCTTTAAGCTTGTTTGATCTTGTTAAAGTTTTGATTGTGGATGCTCTTTAATATTATTCTCCAAATATGTGTTTGTAGATGGTATGAGTAGATTTCACAAGGATGTGAGAACAAATTCAGAAGAAGTTGGATGCATTTTGCTCAAAGCTCCATGGATGGATTGACAAAGAAAATGGCCATCTTTTATAGCTAAAGGTGAGGCCATGAGAAGTGGATCTTGAGTTGAATTGGCTCCAAACGTAATAATTGTAATTACCTAAAATAGTAAGATGATCATGTTTGTGCAGTTGCAACTTTGCAGGGGCAATCATTATTTTTGAATTCATCCAAGTGGTTACACGTACATTATTGTTACCCCCACCATTGTATGGTGTTGGAAATAGAGTGAAGTAGAGTATGAGTAGATAAAAATATTTAATTAAATAACTAAATTAATTAGTATTTAATTGTAAGGGAATAATTAACCATTTATTTAATTAAATGTTTAATTATATTCGTTAGGAGTGTAAGAATTAATTTAATTTATTCCAAAGGCATAGTAGAATTAAATTATTTAATTCTAAGGGGTGGTAATGTGACTTAGGAAATATAATTAATTTAATTAATTCTAGCATGGTGTATTTAATTGATGGAATAAATTTATTTAATTCCTATAGGATATATCATGGTAAGGTAGAATTAAGTTAATTAATTTTAGTTGGATAAGAGTGAGATAGAAATATATGTATTTTTAGGGTGTCTACAATAGTCTTAAAAAATCTTTGGTTTTTGTAATGCTTAGGTATTTAGGATTATAATTATGTCAGTAATATATAATATATATAAAAATAAGGGAAAAATAGATGATCCTTAAAAGAATGGGCTCTCCACATTTTTCTCCCCCGCATCTTTTTACTGCTAAACCTAAATTTTGTGAGGCGGCAGCTCTTGCAGACGGCAGCAAGGTTTGTGCTGAGGGTGGAGTTGGATTTGGTGTGGGCGGCAGAGCTGGTGGCGGCCCTCTCCTTTCAGACGTTTCTACCTCTGTTTCTTTCTCCAGGCCCCTCTTTGCAGCTAAATTTGTGCCCTCGGTTTCCCTTGGGGATTCTGTGCTGAAGGCTGAGGATTTTTTCTCTTCCAATGGTCTTATTTTCCATTCTAATGGTCTTTGGCCTGGTCTTCCGCTCCTTCGTTCGTGGATCTCTTCAAGCTGGCGCCCCCTCATCTCTGGTAGGATTGATATCTATCCTTGTGCAAGGGGTTTTTTCGTTGTAGCTTTTAGCTCTGACGATGCTAGAAATGTTATTCTTTCTAAGCTCTGGGAACTATAGAATCATCATTTACTGATGAAACCCTGGTTACTAACTTTTAATCCTCTCTCTGCCTCTTTCAATGTTAAGCTGGTTTGGATCCGTTTGCCCCATCTTCCTCTACAATTTTGGGGAAATGACGGTTTAGCTATTATTGGTAATGCTTTGGGCACTTTTTATCCATTGATTCAAATACAAATACCATCACTCATACCACCTACGCGAGGATATTGGTGGATTTGGATAATTCAATTGATCTTCCTACTTCTATCGATCTCAAAGTTCATGATAGGGTTTGGTCTCAACCGCTCGATTATGAAGGACTGCCCTTTAGATGCAGAAAATGTTTCAACATTGGGCATCTGGCTGCAACTTGTCCCATGGTCAAGCAAAAATCCAAAATCGATAAGGTCTCTTAGTGGAAGGATTCCCACCAAAATCTTCTCGTTGTTGAGGAGGAAACTGTGTCAACTACTCATACTCTGGTCAGTGAAGACAAGATTTCTAGTCCAATCCCTTCAGCTAAACCTTCAATTGTTGAAGATGTTAAGGAGGATCATGAGCTAACGTTGATTCCAGCTGCACATACTGAATGCGCTCAAACCAGTTTCACTACTGATATTTCCACTGACGGTGTCTTGGATCCCTCAAAGTCTCCAACTCCCTCAAATTAAAACACAGATCCTAATAGGAGTGATGAATGGACTATCGTTAAACATAAAAAAATTCCTTTTCTATGCATCTAAGATCCCATGTAAGGGACTCTTCTTTGTAATCCTATAGTATCTTGGGCTTTGGACGCTTCTACTTGTTGTGTTCTTCTCTTGATCTTCTTCTTCTCTCCTTCTCTTCCAACTGTTGTTGGGGTTTTCTTCTCTGTTATGCTTAAATTTTCTATTCAGCCTTGAGGGCTTGTTGTACTAGGATGTGGGTCCTCCCAAAACCCTCAAACTTTTACCCTATTCCAAAAAAATTGTGTGTGTGTGTGTGTGTGTGTGTGTGTGTGTGTGTGTGTGTGTGTGTGTGTGTGTCTTTAGATTAGAGTCATTTGTGGACGAATGTTCGTCTTCTCCTATTTTCTCATTAATAGTATGTCAGTAAATAACATTTGTACTATTTTAAAAGTAATTGTGTATTATTATTTTAGTGTCAAAGTAATTGGGTATTATGTAAGTCTTTTGTTTTAAGTTGATCGATTAGATTTTTTTTAGCTTTATATCTAAATTTAATAGATTTGCAATCAAGTCATTATTACAAATCAAATATCGTCAATTTCATGTTGATGTCCTTATTTGTCATGTTGTAATTTTCAGCTTCAATTGTCATATAGTTTTTTGTCTGTCACTTTAAAAATGTTTTAAAAGTGTCAAATAAATGTCTTACGAACGTATTTTTGATGTAACTTGACATCTTAAAATAAAGTGTTTTCACATTGCGGGGGGAGATACAAATCAAATACAATGTAGAAACTGATGTGTTTCAAGATTGTATTCACTGAGTAAAACAATACATACATCAAAAGATGGAGACAACTGAGGAATGAGGACAATCAGTGTCCTCTCATCAGACACCAATGATAGGGCCGCATAACAAATTTGGCAGCGTATGTGATTTTTTGAGTGTTTTTTTTTTCTGTTGTATTGTGTTGATATGTTCAGAGTACCTATTTTGCAGTACATTCTTATTTTCAGTTTTCATTATTTTGCATGATATGATTGAAACAAAAGTATATTCTTGCTCATGAGAAAAATTCTGATACATCTCCTAATAGAAAAGTGTAGTGCAAAACAAAAGCACACATATAACGTAGATCGTGGATCTTAAAAAGGTTGGTGGATAACTAGAAAACCGCATGAGATAAACAGTTGATGGGTTTTTGTTCATGTCCAGGTTTGCGATAAATTTGTGGAAAAAATGGAAGGATGATGAGAGATGTTTTTCATTTAAATCAAAATAATGAGCCACAAGAATCGAGAGTGCCACTAGATTCAAGCATATTGCAGTTAAAAAGTGTGGAATTTTTTCTACCATGTTCGCACTACGGGGGGAATGTTAGGAAAATATCATCTAGTGCTCCATTATTATATGTTAGAAACTAGATATAAATATATTTGTTATTATAAGTGGGTGGTTTAAACCACTTACATAGAATAAGATATATCACGAGGAGACAGGTTATAGTGAACTCATTTGTAGCAGTTGAATTCCCTATATATTTGTAACATGTCTCGTATGAATTTATTCTAAGTTCATTATGTATTTTGTTGTTTGCAATTTGAACTAGATTCACATAATAGATAACATATCCAAAGGTTAAGAAGAAGATATAGTAAAGGAAAATATATTTATAGATCATACACGTGTCAGAATCTTCCTAAAATCGATTTGTTGTCATGTAAATGTGCAACAGGGAAAATTGACAATTTCTAAGCATGACAACGATACCCATGTACCAAAAATTTCACGTTTTATCATCTTGAGGCACCATGGGTTCCAGTAACCTCCTAATTAGTGTTAATTCATTCCCTTAGGTGATTTAGGAAATTCAAATCAACCCTCTAGGTCATTTTAGGAGTTCATTGAAAAATGCAAACTTCGGGCCATTGTGGGAGGGGCTATCACTAGCCTTCCTAGGACTAGAGAAACCCCATGGAGCGGAATTGAAAATCCAAACTGGAAATGGAGGTGATTCAAAGGCATTTGGAAATAATGGAAGTGATTTAGGAAGGACTCGAAGAATTTGGGGCAGTTTCACCAAAATTAGGGTTTACAGGCCTACGCAGTTATTGTCCACTCAAAATTCCCCTGCTCTTAAGAAAGTGAAAATTTAAAATTTTGAGTTTAAGTGTTTTCTCTGTTGTACTGATAATGTTAAAAGTCGAGAAATTGAGAAAATATGCATTTTTGGGTAATTTTGTGTGTTTTTCGGGCCTGTCGGACATTTTTGTCCCAAGTTCAATTGGGCCCTCTGTTCCCCGATCAGCCGGTTTCCCCGAAGTTTGTCTTTTTCGGGCCCGTTGGAACTTTTTGTCCCGAATGTCCCAAGTTCACTCGGACCCATTGTCACCTTTTCGTCTGATCCGGCCGAGTCGCGTACTTCGCGCACTTTTGTCCCGCATGTCCCAAAAAGCATTTGCGTGTCTTTTCCCCGCTTTGCCCAAATCAGCCGAGCCGCGTGCTTCGCGCTTTCGCGTCCCACATGTCCCAAATGAACCAAGTGTCATTCATGCTAATTTTTCCTGCTCTACCCAAATATCTTGCTTATTCAAATTCATAGGTATGTATTAAATGTGCATTCATTAACTTTCTCTCTCCTAAACGGCTATATAACGAGCGAACCCCCTATGCGTTTTTCACACTGCTTCCATGTTATCTATTGCTCGAACCCTTGTAATCTAAATTTCTGCACGCGTATCCATTTCCCTCTGTAATTCCTTCCCGAGTCTAGCTTGCAGCTCTGCCCTCTGAATTACTATCAACATGAAGATCAAATTTCAGGGACAGGAACAAATCTCACCACTAGAGTCTGCCGTTCCGAATATCGGAGACAGTGAAGCTCGCCATCTTGACTTTGGCGATTTTTGGTTGAGGATGGCAGATGTAAACCCTACACCAATGGCATAGATGATTCACGACAGTGGTCTAGCTTTCGCTAGAGGTTTCCCAATCTCGGTGTAATGTGTTGATACAGTGCTTTCATGCGGAGCTCATTTCGACCCTGATTCGAGCGAATTGACCAACATACATGGGGAACTCATCGCCAAACTTGACGCTGCCGCCATTGGCACTGCACTGAAGATTCCATAAATGGATAATGTCATAGTTGTTTCCCATAATCAAGCACAGACCCTGTTCAGTCAAGACAGTGACAACTACAAGGCGCGGGTGGCGAATTCTTGGCTTAAAAACCCTAAGAAGGGAGCATCTCGTCTATCCAAGACTCTTTTCTGGGCTGATTTCCATGAAGAATTGTCGGATTTTATAATCCTACTGGCTTGGGTTATGGGCTTACCCTCTACTAACGAATTCCATTTCTGGATGTGCCCGCTCATCAACATGGTGTGTGAGGGAACTCAAAATATCAACTGGGCAGAAATCATCAGCATGAACTTAGCGGAGCAGCTGTCCAATGTACAACAAATGAAGAAATTCTACATGACTTCGTACCTGATGTATACTCTGGTGGCATCAAGGCAATGGTTTGGTTTTTCTTATATTGATGCCCGCAAGGATGATCCTGAATATGCCTACTGCCTGCAGTTCACCCTAGAGACCAGCAATCACAATTTTCGAAGGGTAAATGATGCTTTCACCATGTACATGGTCAGGCTTCTTGAAGGTGACACTGCTAGAAGATTTTCTGACAAAGCCATGAGCCTGATATCACACTACGGTGCCTATTTTATCCAGTTCAGAAAATTCTCCTATATCAGGCTGGCTGGCTATGAGAGCACCCCTCTGAGGCTTCTCATGTTCTGCAATGATAAGATGGATTTGATAGAAGTATGCAGGCAATTAGAAAAATTGCACAGAACCTGTAGAGACAAGAAGATTACCAGTTTGCACTTCCCCATCTCTTTGGGAAACTACACTTGTAAAATAGCCCTAGACGCACAGAATATAGAAAGAGCCCTGGCTCCCATCACTGTCCATTTCTTCAAGCCAAGAACTTGCTTCGACTTGAAGAAGTTCATTGAGCAGAACATCAAGATAATCTATCATCATAGGGCAGATGCAGAAGACTATTGGGCTGACTGTGCCGATGATTTTGAGGCTAGAAGGAGGCATTATGGCAGGTTCTCTCTACAATTGATCCAAGAACTTGGCTTGTATCAAGTTCCTCAAGGACTCCAGGATGACAACTCTGATCTATACTCATATGAGTATGACAATGTGGTTAAGCACACTCCCTTGGAGGACTTGGATTGGTTCAAGAAAGAGAAAGATGATCTGGCCGAGATCCTGGCTCCAGTCTTAGTCAGGACTAAGATCTGGTTTGATAAGAAAGTTCAAGAGCTTAGGAGGCACTCATGAGAATCCTCCTCTAAGGATGTTTCAACACCAAGGAGGGAAGCATCAACTCCAATATCAGACACACCTGTGCAAACCCCTCCTGCCTCATCAATGCAAGGACCTGCAGCTTCTACTCCTTCTTCATCCACCCAAGTATACCAGAAGAAATTCAAAGAGGTTAAGAAGGAGCCTGTGGAAAAAGATCCTCAGAGAAAGCAGGTAGAAATACCTTTGGGATCAGAGAACATTATTGTTCTCAGTGAAAGTGAAGAGAGTGAAGTGCCAGCTCCTCTAAGTGCTCCTGAAGCTCCAATGGATAAAGATAAGGAAGTCCAGAGCACTGAACTTCCAAGTGCTATTGATTCCTCTGCAGCAATTATCTCCAGCACCCCACTCGTGTCTCAACTTGAGACAACAGCTGTGCAAACCTTGAGCGTCATGAGCTCTCTGTCTCTTGGTCCTCTTGCCCCTCCTGCTGCTTCCTCTTCCTCTTTTGCATGGGGACAACCTTTTGTCGACAGTAGAAAGAGGAAATCTTCCTCTCGGACCTCAGGGCCAAATTTTGATGCTGTGGCAGCCTTGTTAGGCACTACTCCTCCTTCTCGCACCAAAAAAGCCAGAATCACCTCCAGGATAGTGTTTGATGCTCAGGGTCAGCAATTCCTGGAGATTGTTAAGCCTACAGTAGATAAATCAGAGCAGGACTTACAGGCATCTGACCTAGAATTCTCAAGGATTCCTATGAGAGAGTCTGCCCCTGAAGGTGAGATCCACAACCTCCAGGAAACGGTCACAAGAGTCATTGGGAGGGTAGAGAAAGGGCAGCAAACTATTGAACAGTTGGAAGAACAAGCCCAGATTCTCATAGGTGTTATCAAATCTCTTTTGTCTAAGGACAAAGTTTTGGATCCTACCCCACTGACTACCCTTCCGCCACCTGTAATTTTGAGCCAAGATGAAGTACAGAGTATCAAAGACATGCACAAGTATTCCGTCTATGGCAGAGCTATGGAGGCCATGGTGGAAGATATGCTTGTTGCAGGATTGAACTTCATCAATGAAGCTTTCAAACTCCACGGAAAGGTGAACAACTTGCAACAAAATCTCTCCTCCACTATTGAGATCATAGATAAAGAGCTCAAACTCTGGAGCAGTTGCATAGTAGACCTCCGTCTCATGGGACAGACAGATGAGAACATTTTATTGGCGAATAAGGTTTTTGATGATGCAAAGGATAATCTGTCAAAGTCCTGGGTTTACAGCATGGAGTGGAAGATCAAAGTCTTGGAGGAGGCTTTGGGAGAACTGAAGAATAGCTGGTAGAAGGGTGAGGCTTTCAAGACACTGGTTGTATCTTCTTTCAAAGATATACATTGTCATCTTCAGGATGAAACTTCTGGTGTGCCTTTTTCCTTGCAAGAAATCAAATCTCAATTCAGAGCTTTTGTCAAAGATAATCTATTCAAGGAAAGCTCCATTTCCAAAGAGAAAATGAAGGAGATCTGCTCTCTTCAATCTGCCATTGAAGAAGAAAATAAAGACTATCATACTCATGTCGAGTTTGATAAGGAAATGGAGAAGTGCCTCGGATTTTGGACCCAGTCTACAGCCAACATGTCAGTCCCCCGTGGCAGAGACATAGCCGAGGCATTGAAGAGATTCAGGCAGCGGATTTTGAAGTCAGTGAGTCCCTCCCAGTCATAACCACCTTTCTTCTTCTCCTTATTCTTCTCTTCTCTTCTAATTCTTTTTCTCGGATTTGTTGTAATAAGTTGAGGTATTGCGATTGGTAATCCTTAACTAATCTTTAGTTAAAAGAAGTGGTTACCAAGAGTAACTGATTTGTAAGCTATATAATGGCCTTTCCATGCCATTTTGCAAAAAAAAGGGAAGAACTTGGCTTATTTTCTGAAAGTGTAAATAGATCATAAAGAAATCAATACAGAAGGGATTTTCATTCTTTGTCTATCTGATCTCTTTTATCCCCAAGCTTTTCATTTAATTTTGTGAAGATCATTTGTCTGTGTTATGTCAAGAAACTTTGTGTTCTTGCAGATGTTATTTACAGAACTTTGTGTCTTTAAATTCCATCTTATTTATATGATACAAATGATCTTGTTTCAATTCACTGTAACTTCGCATACATAAAGAATTACTCTGTTATCTATAATTCTGAGTGTTGCCTTTCTGCTCATTCTCGTATTCTCATTCCTCAGTCCTTTCGTAATTGATGATCTTTATAGAAAACACTTTCATTATATCCAAGTTCAAACAGAAAATCATGTTTTGTATATTTGTAAATAGGTTCGTTTCTGAATAAGGGAACCTCTCCCATTAAAGAGGAGGTACTTCTTGTCCCCTGACTGTTGCTCTTCGTAAAGTCCTATTTGACGACCAACAGCAATGCACAAGACAAAATAGTTGTCGAGCTTTCGAAGGTGATTCCAGGAGCTTTGGATGGTGTTAGGAGAAAAAAAACATCATTGGAAATGGACTTCCAATCCCTAAACAATGGTGAAATTATTTTTTTCACAAAACTTTGGCGCAATGGTTCTCCAAACAATTTTTCTCATGCATAGGTGGAGTACCAAATCAAAAATTATCTTTTTCAGGGATAAAATATATGAATCAAGACCTAATACTCCCACCATTAGATTCATAAGTCCATTTCTAGTAAAGCTAATATAAAATTTCATCAAAAACGTCCATCGGAAGCTCAAGTTATTGTCGTTTCAATTTGTTGTCTTGGAGTGAATTTGGGAGTTAGTCAAATTTTGGAAGGACAAGTTTCAGCTCCAGGAGCTTGGTGGGATTTTGTGTCCCTCACATCCCTCAAGCTCTAGGACATCAAGGTCATGAAAATTTTCCTATCCCCCATAATCCCTCTGGACCCTCATGCAACCTCTAGGATCACTAGTTCAGCCCCCAAGTGCTTGAGGGAGCTCAAATCCTTCATCGTTGGATTGTTGCCACATGTCATCGCTTGGTGAGCTATGAAAACTGATATCCCTCATGTCCCTTTGAGGTCAGGGACATCAAGGTTGGAAAAATGCACCCATCCCCTAAGGAGACTTTTGGTCACCCATGTGACCAGCTTCTAGCCCCTCAGTGCATTAAAGTTGTTGTTTTGGCTTTAATCCCCTGCCGTCAGATCTTTGCCACATGTCAAGTTGAGGCGCGTTGTGAAAATTGATGTCCCTCATGTACCTTTGAGGCAAGGGGTGTCACAGACATGAAAATGTGCCCCACTCAAACTCTAAAATTTGAAAAAAATTCTAATTGTTTGCCACTTCTTGTTGTTTCTCATTGCTATAAGAAACGTTACAGAGAACACCTCAGTCCACCATTGTTGCTCCAAACCAGCTCTGTCATGGCAACCAAACCTTCCACTCCATGAATATGCACAAGTTTCAAAAAATATATTGATTGAAAGAGCTAGAGGAACGAAAAACGAAAGAGAAGAGCGAAGGAATTCTTCATAAACCTCTATTGTCATGAGATGAAGATTCAAACATATCTTGCAAGCCAACGAAACGAAGAACTATTTATTGCTAAGTTTTCCACTCTCGAAGGCCATTAAAATATAACCTTCAAACCTCCCATTCGCAGAACGAAATGCTGACGGAAAAGAAGTTTCACTTCCATCTCTACGAAGGAAAAACCTCAATTTCCCGTCAAACCGGCAACCAGATCGAAGAGAAATTTCACCAGTAAGATAAGAAGAAAAAACCCATATCAAAAATGTAAATTTCATCGCGAATAGAGGATAAAACCAGACCTGCAATTTTCAAGGTCCATCAATGGCTGCCATGTCCAGAAGCACTGCCAGGTCAAAAAATTAAAAGTTTAAAAGCTCCTAAACTTTTGATTGGGTAAGCAAAAAATTTCAAAGGGGTGATATTGGGCAAAAACCCATATCGGAAAACTTTGTTCCACATCAATCCAACCCCCAGAAGCCCACTTTCTAAAAATAGCAGGTCTTTTGCATAGAGGACTACTATTTTGGGAAAGTCATCAACAGAAGAACCTGCGAAGGAGACGCTAGACACAGAGGATGCACTGCAGTTGGAAGTTCATCAGAATGGGCATTTTGGTCCAAATTTGACACTTACTAAAAATAGTAAGTGGTCTCGCGAGCACCTGCCAAAAATAGAAAATTGGTCCAAAAGTGGGAGGAGCGCAGAAGGAAGGAGATTCTCAGTAATCACAACCAGTCAAGGATCAAAGGGGCCAATTTTTTGGCACACTGCTAAAAATAGTAAGTTGCTTTTTCGGCGCTTACTAAAAAAAAAAGTCATCCCAAAAGGATGAATTTCGCATAGGGAGCATTCTGGGAGTTAAACATTCATGTTGTCGTCAACAGTTGGAGATCAGGGAGAGAAAAACTCAACACTTTCCAAAAATAGTTTCCCTTTCCAAATACAGTAAGTGTCGAGAAATAATGAAGTTCATATTCGCGAAGGGGGAACCATTGAAGTATCTATCTTTATGGATCTCAACAGTGTGCTTCGACACTCATTTCATGCTTTAATCAGTATTTACGAGGTGGAATTCACAATCAAACACCACTAGAATGTTCATCAAGATCATGTCCAAATCAACTAAGCAGTGTGGCAGTGTTGCAGGGGATCAAGACAGGGTTTGTTCCAAAGCTTCAGTATTTCCTGAAGGGATCTCCATGTTTGATGCTCACAGTCACCAATGGAATCATTCGACAACACTTAGCTCATGGGGTTCGTGCGTCATCTAAAGGAAGCCTCTTGTGGTATAAGACGTTCGAGGATCCAAGGTTTCACTACATTGGAGCATTGCATGGTTCGGGTTACAGGTATATCACATGAAGGGTGGAATTTGTGGTCATCGGCGAAACAAGTCCATTCAACCTGACATGATTTTTTATGAGCTCTTATCTCTTCAATATTGGTGTTCATGGTCATCATTGAAGTCATTTGAAAAGTGTTTTTAAACACTCATTTCAAGGCTTCCGTAAGCCAATTTGAATAAGTTTCTCAGGAGGTGGCAGATTTAGAGATTTAGAGTCTCACTGCACTTGAGTTTTCAATCAACAAGGATCTGCAGACTTCATCAAGGGCAACATCCTTTCTTTTCCTCCTCCTTCCCCCCAACATTCTCTCTCCTCCATGTTCTAATTTTGCGTTGGGGTTGCACTTTTTCATATGTATTAATGTTCCTAATGTAATAAGTCACCTTTATGTTATAAAAAGGGACTTAAAAGTTTCCTAGGAAGTTGAAAAGTTTTAAGTTGTGCGAGGACATATGAAAAGGCATTAGGGGGTAGATGAAGAGTCATATCTCATTCTATAAATTGTAAAGCCATTCCCATTTCAAAGGGTTGGTGATTGATTTTGTAAACTCAAGAGTGTATTGTACTTTGAGAGAACAAAGGAGATAGCCATTTTCTTCCATTTTTCCACCTCACTAGTTTTCCTCCATTCCCACATTATGTACAACTTTTGTTTAAGCAATCAATACAAGAAGAAGGAGTTTCTAGCCTTTTTGACTAAGGATTTCTTGATACTTTGTTCTCATCAAATTCTATTTGGTCTTGTTGTTATTTGCAAAGTTTTTTCTTCCCAAAAATGAACATGATGAAATTTCTAACTAGTGTGTGTAGGAATATGATTTTCTACCTGTAAAATTAGCTCTCCTATCTCATTTCTCACTTCCCTTTCCCACCTTATAGACAAATTCCTCTCTAGAAAGAAATTTCTATCTTTTTCGCAGGGTCAGTGGAGTGCCCCTATTGGATCCCTGGTCGAAAGGCCACCATAGAAATCCACCTTTACTCGCGCATGCATATATGACAGCTGCATCGGTTAAGTAGAGGGACTTAGATTCCCAGAGTGTTGGCAAGAAATCCACAAGTTTTTCCCCCGACAAATTTTCTCGCCAACAGTTTTTGGCACCCACCGTGGGGCAGATTTAGCAACATTTGCACCCAAAATATGACCGCAAAGTCTAAAAAATTTTAAAATGAAATATTGAGAAAACAAAAAAAAGAGTTCATGAAAATCCATTGCTAAAAGATACAATGTCAATTCCTGCACGTGACCTTTCATATTCCACAGTGTCTTTTCATATTCCCACTTCAAGAATTTCCAAAAGTTTGCTGAAAGGAGATATTTCAGGTTGAATAGATCGAGAGGAATTGTTGATTCCACTTTCGAGGCTTTGCAAAATCAGCAAGAACGAATTAGAGATAATCCATACTATTTTTCTCAAGCCTCATCCTCATCTTGGTCTTCAAGCAACTCACCTAGCAATCCTATCCAAACTCTTGTTGATACTCCCCCTTCAAATTCTCATATTTTTCAACCGCCTTTAAACAATGAGTTCCCGAAGGAAGAAGAATTTGAAGAATAATCCGTAGAAGAAAGATCTGAAGCGGAAGTAGAAATGACAATGGAAGATGAAGTAGAAATACCCCAACCCATTATTCCATGGGGAAGAAATACAGGCCCGCTTGCTCTTGAACCCCCTCTTCACGATCTACCAACAGGTTCTCGTAAGAACTTTCCAAAGTTCAAAGGTGATGGCACACAGATTCTTGAAGAACACATCGATGCTTTCACAACATCATGCAGAATTCTTGGTGTCCAACATGAAGATGTCGTTGTAAGACTGTTCATGGAGTCCCTCCAAGAAAAAGCAGTAGAATGGTTCTACCTCTTGCCCGGCCGATCCATCACTGGTTGGGACGAGAAAAATACTTCCTTCAAGGAAAGATTTAAATCAATTGAAAATTTTCAAGATGTCTTGGTGCAATTAGCTCAAATGAAGAAAGGAGAAAGTGAAACTATGAGAGACTTCATGGCTCATTTCGAATGGTTGCTTCGCAAGGATACCGGAAGAAGATTCACCATCTGAAAACAATATCAAGAGATTCTTCATCAATGCTCAATCATCGGAGGTAGGATTTTTCCTATGAAGAGTTCAACCAAGGAACATTTTAGAAGCACAAAGGATGGCCATTGAACTTGATGACGATCTCATCCTCTTAGGAAATATCAAGAATCCATCAAAGGGAAAGGCCCAACGTCCTAGAGATGAGAGAACTAATCCATTGCTACAAAAATTGGCAAATGAGATGGCATCTTTGAAGAGGGAATTCTTTGAATGAGTATCTTCTCAAAGAAACAACACAAATCAAATTACAGGAACACCCCGAAGGCTTGCCTTGGAGGCCCCACCCTTGAACGTAAATTGCAGGATTCAGGAAAGTGAAGTAGAGCTTGAACAAGAAAGTGAAGGTGATGATCTCCTAGAAGTTGATGAGCTTGAGAATGATACACAAATCAGATTTTGTGAGTATTCTGGAGGTGATGAAGAAGATGAAGAAGATGCACCTAGTTTCTCATGTGTGGTATTCACTCATTCTCAGTCTGAGAAAGGAGCACCTTCCTCCACTGCTACTAAGAAAAAGAAGACCAAAGATCCTCCTGTGGCGACTCCACAAAATAAAATAATCAGTCAAGGATCTCCACTCCCACCCTCCATGGAGTCCACATTGTTGAAGCCTGATCTTGTAGCAAATAAGAAGTCTCCAACAATTCCAAGTAAGTCTTCCAATGCCTCTTCTAATTCTAAATCTAAATATGCTCCTGTAAAATCTAGTACTTTGAAAGCTCCTAGTGTACCTTTCAAGATCCCCTCTATTTCCCAAAAATCTACTCCTGTTTCCAAACCTATCCCGACTCCAAAATCAGTCCCTTCATTCCCCTTGTCCACATCTGCTCCCTTTGACTTCATAGAATATGCAAACAAAGCCAAGGTGCAAATTACTGAAACTGAATATCTGCGGACTCACCCCGAACAATTTGAGAGGTTTGTTCAATACATCAGGAGTGGTAGTTTAACACCCAATGATGTAGCTCCTAGTTCTAAAGGAATACTACCAAACCCACCTACACCTCCCTCACAGAACATGCTTTCTTTGAGTGCATTAAATACTGATAAGGTTGAACCTTTCTATGTCTCCCTTCTTGTTGGAAATTATGTATTGAACAACTGCATAATAGATTTTGGTGCCTCTGACAATGTAATGCATATAAAGGTTACCAAGGCTCTCAAACTCACCATGACTCCACCTATTGGCTCTTTTTACTCCCTGGAGTCAAAAGAAGTCCCACTTGTAGGGAAGGTCAAAGATGCATAGGTGGCTCTCGCCAGATTTCTAGACAAGAAAGTTTCAGTGATGATTTTGGTAGCAGACATTCTGGCTTCATTTGGAATGTTGCTAAGCAGGGGTTTCTGTCAGCAGTTGGGGGGTAAGATCCAGATGAATTGGTCTTCCACAACCATTCCAGTTAAGGGAGACATGGAAAAATTACTTCCAGAGAAGAAGATGAGGTACACAGTGTGAAAGTCTAGAAGTCCAAGAACCGACATCTTGTACCAAGATACCAAATGGATGAATCACTTTGTGACAACCGAGGAGGAAGAGGATATTCCCATCTTGATAGGGCCAGACATGCCTTCCCGGAGAGGTATGGACCTTGAAGAAGCATTGAGGAGATTTGAGTTACAAGAGGGAAGCCCCAAATTACCAGATGACGCAAACCATGAAGAAGAGGAAAAGGTTCTTGGTGAATCTCAAATGGAAAAATCAGCTTGTGTGCTTATCCACTTATCCACGATGAAATCGAGATATTTTCATTCCCATTTGGAGATGAAGATGATCTCATCCATGTCATTCATGGAGGGACAAGATTAGCTTGTGATGAGCCCATGAAAGGTTTGAAAGAACTGTCTATACAAGAACTGCTTAGAGCCACAGAAGAAACAGACGATCTTGAGCTCAGTCTCAAACTCCTGATGCAAGCCATGGATCTACAAGACAAGCGTGAATCTGATTTGAAAGCTTCAATCAGTTTGAAGGTTGGCCATGTTGAAACAAACCAAGATGAGAAATATGATGCCCCCCCTAAGCCAATGGTTGATGGATGCAATGATGAAATTGAGGTATTTTCTTTCCCATTTGAAGAGGAAGACTCTTTCCATGATGAAGAAATTGAAGCAAGGAGTTTTGAGGCCTTTGAAGCTGAAGCTCCTCTTGATGAAGGAGTGATAGAATGCAACAATTCCCAAGATGATGAAGTAATCCCTCTGGATAGTTTCCTTGAGCTGTAAAATAAAGATTCTTCAAAGGCATACAAAGATGAGCTACAGGAAGTAACAAAGGAGATCTCCGTGCAAGAACTATTAGATGCAGTAGAAGTTATGGAAGACCCTGAGCTGATTCTTGATCTCTTAACTCGTGTCATGGCCATACAAGACAAGTATGAGTTCTCCTTTTATCCTCCCGACAGTACTCAAATGCCTCACAATGGAGTAGAGATAAAGGATGAATCTAAGGTTTCTCATGGAGAAGATGTCAATGAGCATAAAGAAAGTAACTCATAATATTCAAGAAATTTGAATGAAAATCAGCTTCGGGGCAGTGATGAGATGCTCAATGAAGAATCATCTATGTGGATAAACACGGAAGGCAACTGGCACTATGAAACTGATTTCAAAGAGGATGAAGGCGGTGGAATTTCCAAGTGAAGACCTAAGCATCAAGAAGCTCACGTGGACTCACTCCTACCAAGTACACAGACAATCATGAAAGCACCCATCTTTCATAAACAGTTAAGGAGAGGAGGCTACTTTTTGGAACCATTCAATGGCTTTACAAAACAACATCACTCAGTGTTTCCCACTCATGGGTAACTTTTGAGGAATGAAAAGTACTTCAGTGAAAGTGGGTTGTCCCCCACCTTGTACCATAGGTGATTGTTAGGTGTGTTTCCCTTTCTGTTGTGTGTGTTTTTCCTTTCTATGTGTGTTGTGTGTTTCCTTCTGTCATTTTTAATGTGTGTGTGTTTCCTTCTCTCTCTCTCTCTTGCCATAAATTGTACATGACTCTGCAGGGCCCAATGGATAAGGCATTGGTCAATGGATCATATTGTCTAAAGTTGAGATTCTGGATTCTTCATGTCATGTCTTCACTGTGCTCAGTCCATGTCATGTCCCCAAGCTAGAGCCAGTTGTTTTCGTGCAAATGTGCAACAGGGAAATTGAAAATTTCTAAGCATGACAACGATACCCTTGTACCAAAAATTTTCACGTTTTATCATTCCAAGGCACCCCAGGTCTACCCAGTCAGTCCAGTAACCTCCCAATTGGTGTTAATTCATTCCCCTAGGTGATTTAGGAAATTCAAATCAACCCCCCTAGGTGATTTTAGGAGTTCATTGAAAAATGCAAACTTCGGGCAGTTGTGGGAAGGGCTATCACTGGCCTTCCTAGGACTAGAGCAACCCCATGGAGTGGAACAGAAAATCCAAACCAGACACAGAGGTGAGTCAAAGGCCTTGGGACATCATGGAAGTGATTCAGGAAGATTCAGGAAGGACTCAAAGAAGTTGGGGCAGTTTCACCAAAATTAGGGTTCACAGGCCTAGGCAGTGCACATGCCAAAACAACTGTTGAGCTTCCGAAGGTGATTCTGGGAGCTCCGGATGGAGTTAGGAGCAAAACAAAACATCTTTGCAAAGGTAATTCCAAGCCCTACAAGATGGTGAAATTATTTTTTTCACAACACTTTGGTGCAATGGGTCTGCAAGCAGTTTTTCTCATGCACAAGTGGAGTACCAAATCAAAAATCCAATTTTTTAGGGATCAAATGGAGTAATTAAGACCTGATACCCCCACCATTGGATTTATAAGGCCATTTAAAGTCAATATCATATAAAATTTCATCAAAAAAGTCCATCGGGAGCTCAAGTTATCACCGTTTCAAGTTGTCCTCTTGGAGCGAGTTCGGGAGTTAGTCAAATTTTGGAAGGACACGTGTCATCTCCAGGATCCTGGCGGCCTCTTGGAGCGAGTTTCAAGTTTCCTCTTAAAGAAGTTTGGGAGTTAGTCAAATTTTGGAAGGGATCATTTTGTGTCCCTCACGTGTCATGAAAATTGCCTAGCCCCCATAAGGAACCTGGTTCCATGATTGCCATTTTTGCTTGCAGGAGCTCAAATCCTTCAACATTGGATCGTTATCACATGTCATCCCTTGACGTGCCATGCAAACTGATGTCCCTCATGTCCCTTTGAGGTCATGGAAATCAAGGTTGGAAAAATGCGCCCAACCCCTAAGGAGACTTCTAGTCACCCATGTGACCAGCTTCCAGCCCCTCGGTGCTTTAAAGTTGTTTTTTGGCTTTAATCTCCTACCGTCAGATCTCCACCACATGTCAAGCTGAGTTGTGTTGTGAAAAATGATGTCCCTCACATCCCTTTGAAGTGAGGGACATCAAGGACATGAAAATGTGCCCAACTCAAACTCAAAAATTTGAAAAAAAATCTAACTATTTGTCACTTCTTGTTGCTTCTCACTGCTAGAAGAAAAGTTGTAGAGAACACCTCAGTCCACCATTGTTGCTCCAAACCAGCTCCGCCATGGAAACCAAACCTTCCACTCCATGAATATGCATAGGTTTCAAATAAGAGATTGATCGAAAGAGAGAAAAGGAACGAAGAACGAAAGAGAAGAGCGAAGGAATTCTTCAGAAACCTCCATTGTCGTGAGACAAAGATTCGAACATATCTTGCAAGCCAGTGCACAAAATGAAGAACCATCTGTTGCTGAGTTATCCACTCTTGAAGGCCATTAAAAAATCACCTTCAAACCTCCCATTTGCAGCATGAAATTCTCACAACGAAGAAATTTCACTTCCGGCTCTACGAAGGAAAAACCTCAATTTCTCGTCAAACCAGCAACCGGATCGAAGAGAAATTTCACCAGTAAGATAAGAAGAAAAAACCCATATCAAAAATGTAAATTTCATCATGAATGAGGATAAAACCAGACCTATAATTTTTGAGGTCCATCAATGGCTGTCCATGTCCAGAAGCACTACTAGGTCAAAAAATTAAAAGTTTAAAATCTCCTAAACTATTGATCGGGTAAGCACAAAATTTCAAAGGGGCGATATTGGGCAAAAACCCATATCGGAAAACTTCATTCCACATCAATCCAACCCCCAAAAGCCCACTTTCTAAAAATAGCAGGTCTTCTACATAGAGGACTACTATTTTGGGAAAGTCATCAACAGAAGAACCTGCGAAGGAGATGCTAGACACAGAGGATGCACTGCAGTTGGAAGTTCATCAGAACGGGCATTTTGGTCCAAATTCAACACTTACTAAAAATAGTAAGTGGTCTTGCGAGCACCTGCCAAAAATAGAAAATTGGTCCAAAAGTGGGAGGAGCGCAGAAGGAAGGAGATTCTCAGTAATCACAACCAGTCAAGGATCAAAGGGGCCGATTTTTCACACTGCTAAAAATAGTAAGTTGTTTTTTCAGTGCTTACTAAAAATAGCAAGTCATCCCAAAAGGGTGAATTTCATAGAGGGAGCATTCTAGGAGTTGAACATTCATGCTGCCATCAACAGTTGGAGACCAGGGAGGGAAAATATCGACACTTGCCAAAAATAGTTTCCCTTTCCAAATACAGTAAGTGTCAAGAAACAATGAAGTTCAGATTCGCGAAGGGGGAACCAATGAAGTCTCTATCTTTATGGATCTCAACAGTGTCCTTCAACACTCATTTCATGCTTCAATCAGTATGTATGAGGTGGAATTCACAATCAAACGCCGTCAGACTAATCATCAGGATCATGTCCAAATCAACTAAGCAGTGTGGTAGTGTTATAGGGGATCAAGACAAGGTTTGTTCCAAAGCTTCAGTATTTCCTGAAGGGATCTCCATGTTTGATGCTCACAGTCACCAATCAAATCATTCGACAACACTTAGCTCGTGGGGTTCATGTCATCTAAAGGAAGCCTCTTGTGGTATAAGACGTTCGAGGATCCAGGTTTCACTACATTGGAGCATTGCATGGTTCAGGTTACAGGTATATCACATGAAGGGTGGAATTTGCGGTCATCGGCGAAACAAGCCCATTCAACCTAACATGATCATTTCTGAGCTCCTATCTCTTCAGAGTTGGTGTTCATGGTCATCAGTGAAGTCATTTGACAAGTGTTTTTAAACACTCATTCCAAGGCTTTCGTAAGCCAATTTGAAGAAGTTTCTCAGGAGGTGGCAGATTCAGAGATTCAGAGTCTCACTGCACTTGAGTTTTCAATCAACAAGGATCTACAAACTTCATCAGGGGTGACATCCTTTCTTTTCCTCCTCCTTCTTCCCCCCAACATTCTCTCTCCTCCATGTTCTAATTTTGCATTGGGGTTGCACTTTTTCATATGTATTAATGTTCCTAATGTAATAAGTCACCTTTATGTTATAAAAAGGGACTTAAAAGTTTCCTAGGAAGTTGAAAAGTTTTAAGTTGTGTGAGGACATATGAAAAGGCATTGGGGGGTAGATGAAGAGTCATATCTCATTCTATAAATTGTAAATCCATTCCCATTTCAAAGGGTTGGTGATTGATTTTGTAAACTCAAGAGTATATTGTACTTTGAGAGAACAAAGGAGATAGCCATTTTCTTCCATTTTCCCCCTCATTCTCAAATTTCCTCCATTCCCACACTATGTACAACTTTTGTTTAAGTAATCAATACAAGAAGAAGGAGTTTCCATATTTCTTTGACTAAGGCATTTATTAATACTTTGTGATCATAAATTCTATTTGGTCTTATTGCTATTTGCAGAGTTGTTTCTTCTCATAAATGCATGTGTTGAAGTTTCTAACTAGTGTGTGTAGGAATATGATTTTCTACCTGTAACATTAGTTCTCCTATCTCATTTCTCACTCCCCTTTCCCACCTTACAGACAAAGTCCTCTCTAGCAAGAAATTGCTAGCTTTTTCACAGGGTCAGTGGAGTGCCCCTATTGGATCCTCAGTCGAAAGGCCACCAAAGAAATCCACATTTACTTGTGCATGCATATACAACAGTTGCACTGGTTAAGTAGAGGGACTTAGATTCCTAGAGCGTTGGCAAGAAATCCACAAGTTTTTCCCCCGACAAATTTTCTCGCCAACAGGGTTCGAACCAAAGCTTAAAGAAAAAACGAAAGCTTAAAAACTTGAAAACAAATAATAAGAAAGGGCATGTTAAAAGAATTCGAAAAGAGATGCTAGAGAATGAAAATCTAGTTGGAGATCACGAAATGTGCAACTCCTCTAAACACTCGTTTCAGTCCAAAGGCTCAAACATCTCAATGCAAAGATCGAGAGGATGATTTATAACTCGTCTCAGCACTCGTTTCAGTCCAAAGGTTCAAACATCTCAATGCAAAGATCAAGAGGATGATTTATAACTCCTCTAAGCACTCGTTTCAGTCCAAAGGTTCAAACATCTCAATGCAAAGATCAAGAGGATGATTTATAACTCCTCTAAGCACATGTTTCAGTCCAAAGGCTCAAACATCTCAATGCTAGGATCAAACAGTATTTCCACAAACAGCCCCCGGGCCTCTTCCGCCTACACCCCCCTCTCCTTACCGCCCCCCTTACCCCCTGCCCCCTCCAATATAAAGAAGGGGAAGAGGGAAGAAACCTTAAATGGTTAAACAACAAAGAACAACACATGAGAAGAAGCTTAGATCCAAATTTTACCATATTTAATATCTGGCAATTTTGGCATATTTTCTCCTTTTCCTCAACAAAAAGATTGAGAAGTTCAACACATGGAGCAGTGTAGAATTTGCTTACTAAGTTTCTTGGGATTATCTTTGGAAACTCATACAGCTCTCAAGAGTCTATTATGATATTTGAATAAGTAATTTGTGATTATGAAACGTATTCCTTCACACACTAACACCCAAAGAGCTAACTAGTGAAAAGTAATCTATTCAAAACCCAAATTGATTATGCATTACTTGCACACCACTTTGAACCAAAATGCCGTAGTTCATTGTCATTAGAGGTGACGAATCGTGATTATTTCTTATATTGTTAAAGTAGAAGTCTTATGATGCCTTTTTTATTTGGCAACATCAGTTATGGCTTGAGCATTTGTCACAATCAAGTACGAATTCAGTGATACATTAACTAATTACAATAAAACATCATTCTGGCAAAAGAAAATTTACCAGATCAACTTTGGTTATTTGATAAATTGAGCTCAGACGTAGGGGAATCCATCAATCAACACCTACCATGAATTAGATCCAAATTCAAATGATTTAAAAAGATCAATTTGAAATTTACAACAATTATAGGTTACGAAAAATAATAGTAATATTAATAATATCCCCAAAATATGTAATTACCATCACCAGCAGCTAAAAACTGTTCACATCAGGACAGCCAATTTCAGAAACATGAAAAGACAGGGATTTGCAAAAACTGGATATTCCACAGCAAGTAAGCAATGTTACAATGACCTCCAGTTTATACATGCTTTAGGACTTCAACTCTTGACGTCCTTACACATTTGAAAGCTAAAAGCAAGACAAGATAGAAGCAGCAAAAACCTCAAAGAAGGTGAGGAGTTCTCTAAACAATAAATAAGAATCATTTCATTTGGAAATAATAATAATAATAGAGGACAATGAAAAACTGTAGTCACTAAAGGATATGTTGGAATGATTTTCCTAACACTACTGTCTAGTAAGCATGGTGTAGGGTAAGAGAGGAGAAGAAATGACAGCAGCCTTATTGAAACTGCTCCAAATACCGGTAAATTTTTAAAAGTCATAGTGCCAAGGACTGCTTTTTTCTCTTTACTCGCATCTCTATCAAAATGAAAGGACATCACAATTCACAAAACACGAATCTAACCCCCACTTTGACAGTTGGAAAAATAAAATAAAAAACATGATCAGACGCAGTTTAATACTCCTATCTCAAACAGCATAAAATATAGGTAAATTTCATAGTGAGATTAACAATCATTATTAATATGCGTCTGATCAGTGTCTTCCTCGACATATATTTATGTGCAAAACAAAGAGAGCGTAGGAGATAAAATTTGATCTCAATAAAGATGCTTATCAAAACCAAGCATATTTCTGTCAATGTAAGAATCTATCTCTAACAAGAAGCCTCATTTAACTCCAACTACAATTTTAAGAAACTTGAGTTTCTCTTTTGCCTTGATTACATCGAAGGAAGATTTGAGAGATGCAGGAGGTTCAACACCTGTGAAAACATAAAGTTCCTTTATTTCTTCAGCATAAGATGGGTGCGGATCTTCTTTATATCCTACAATCTTTCTCACTGCGTGAATTTCTTCCCAGATCTTTTCATCGCCGTCATCATCTGAATCCTGCAACGCATAAGAATACTGCAGAGTCTTTACAACTTGTTATGAACAACTTATGAAATTTTTATCAACCATTTTGATAGGTAGTTGGCACCTCAAGAAGAGAGAAAAAGTATAATTGCTGCTGCCGAAGCAGAAAAATCAGAAGGAAAAAAAACTATAATTTCTGCTACTGAGGCAGAAGAATCAACTCCCAATACATGTAAATTGCCTCCATGATGGATCAATACTGAGCAAACAACTAATCTAGTCAGTTTAACAATCACATCATAAATATTGCTCTTAAATAAGCTTCACAATATGCTTCCAATTTAGTCTCCCTAAAGCAGCATAAAAGTTTGACGCAAGCAAATTGTCAATGCAGGAAAACATTCTCATAAAAGAGAATTATAAACATAAACATTACCATGTACAGACACAATTAGGAGAGTAAAATCTCCTTAGCCTGCAATGTAAAAACAAGTAAAAACTATTAAAGAATAAAGCTACTTCAAAGACTAAAGAAATTTGAAGACAGCCTATCAAGTATAAGAGTTCAGCTAACAATTATATGCAAATGCAAAATGTCTTTCTCATAACAATGCATTTTCGAATTGGTGTAAACCTAAAATTTTAAATAGGTACCTGCTATTTTATAAAGAATACAGCCATCAGTGACTGGTTAATGGAGAAACTTACAAGTTGTTACACACATAAACATGACACGAGTAATAAAAAATATTTATGGCTATATGGACCACTCTCGCTTTGTCAAATAATTGAAATACTGTGGCCTTTAATCTATCCAAATCCTTGGGCTAGTTATTAGATCACTCGAGACTTCCCAAATATGTGTTTCATTTGAGCCTTAAATATATACTTAATGTATGTAAATCCGAGCTGATTTTGAGCAGTGTACGCCCTAACGTGTTTCTACTGGAACTTAGGACCTCATAGGACAATGGAATCCAAATTCAAGGGTTAAGACTTGTGGGAAAATTTTGAGAAGGGTAAAGATTAGAGAGGAAATGTAATGTCCCCTTTCTGTAATGTCCCCTTCTTCCTACGCCAAATGGCCCAAGGGCCAAGTCGGGTCCAAAACGTGGTCAGACCCAGGGGGGCTGTGAACGCTGGAAGCTTGTGGGAAGGGGCACCGTGGTTTTAATATCCTAGTTTGGCGTTTGGGGGTCACTTTTGGACACGGCGACTCAAAAAAGGGAGAAAGTAATTATAGTTACTTTTATGTTAGTGGCCCCTCCATGGAATGAAATGCGCTAGGGTTGTGGGGGATCGTTTGCCAAGGAAAAGTATATAAGGAGACGGGGAAGGAAGAAAAGGACTTTTGGTCGCATACTCTCAGCCTCTTCTCGTGCAGCTGCTCTTGTTGCGTTTCTACAGCTTGTGGAATCAAATCCCACAGGGACCCTAGCTTCAGTGGTGAGAGACCTGTCCCTAGCTAGCAAGGCATTCTTCGGTAGTGAAAGATCTACCCTAGTCTGTCATCTTAGAGCCGTTTTCTGGGCCGTGCTACAGAGATATTTCCAGAGGGTCAGAGGAAGGGTTTCAAGGATTTTAGGGGGCTTTCGAGGAAGAAAATCGAAGGGGCTCTAGATCCGACTCACGGCAGCCATCTAGGCTGGGCGTGGCAGCAAGTGGAAGGCGTCTCCCTCATTTCCCGACTCCATTCCTAGCGTGGCGACTTGCAGCCTCTATTTGGGGGTTTTTTAGTCGGTTGTGTCAGATCTGCAGGTGGCAGTGCTATTCCCTACATCTGCCATTGTTGTTTCCAAAGACCCTTATTTTTGCTTCTGTATTTAGAGGGTCATGAACCTCTGAAGTTTTCCAGCCGCCTAGGGCATTCTGTAATTTTCTGGCAACAGTTTGATCTCTATAAAATTCCCAAAAACAGTTATATTATGTCCATTATAATAATGTCAAGCTCTCTTTAAGTTTTCATGTGATTCGAGTGGATATCTTGGGAGATATTGATTCTATTTAGTTTGTTGTCCTTACTATAAAAATATGGTAAAATCAATATTTTATGTGGCTGCAAGTTTTCAATATTTTCTGCATTTTTTAGTGTATCCCATTAGGGATATTTCAGTGGTATCAAAGTGGTTGTTTCTCCAGCCTTTTGGGATTGAAAGATGGGGGACAGAGACAGTGAGGATATAGGGGTGGAGCTGATGAAACAATTGTTCACCAACATGGTAAAGCAACAAGAGACTACCAATCTCTATTTGAGCCAGCTCACTGGAAGATTAGCACAAGACAGGTTTGATACTCATGTGGAAAGAGGAGAAAATAGTAACAGGGGACAATATGGTCAAAGAGGTGAGGGTGGACATTCAGGACAGCAGTCCCCCCATTTTTCTACCAGGCCTCTGGGGTCTCACGAACCTCTTTCTTGAAGGATCCGGAAGTTTCACAGGTACAGCAATCAGGGGATGTTGTAGATAAGGAGTTTTGTTGGGAAAGGTACTAGACTTTAAGTGATGGCTTTCGTGACAACATGCCATTCCAGGAATATTGCAAAATGAAAATTGGCAGCAGGCCTAGGAGAGATTACTAGGCACAAGTACCAGAGATGCAAAGGAGGTTGGGGCAGATTTCTGTTCCACATTTCGACGGTTCTAAGAAGTGTACTGCATAGTCTTGGGTGCAGAAGTTGAAGACATACTTCGACCTGAATCCGATGCGGGAGGAAGATGCAATTAAGTTTGCAATCTTACATCTAGAGGGAGACGCTCATGATTGGTGGCATCATGGGTTGATTACACAGGGACACATATACATCACGACTTATGCAGAGTTCACAAAGAGGCTAGTGAGCAGATTTGATAAGAGGGACCCTGACGGGTATTTTAGAGAGCTGACTCATCTGAGGCAGACCGGTTCCATGGATCAGTATATCACCAATTTTCAGAGACTATTGTCATGGCACCTGATATTACAGAGATGAGGCTGATTTCCCTATTCACAGCAGGTTTGACAGACGCTCTCGCTGGATTTGTGAGGGCATTTGAGCCTTCTTTGTTGCATAAGGCTATTAGGGGAGCTCTTGACCTAGAGCTATCCGCTCCTAAGTCGAGGTTTCCACCTCGAGTACAACCTAAGGGTTTCCCTTCAAGAACCGGGGGTTCGCAGCCAAAGGTACCTCCACCTAGGAAGGGTACATTCTGGAGACCATTCGGAGCTAGTGAGGACAGGGAGGAATTGAGGCGAAAGAAACTATGTTTCGATTGCCGCGCACCTTGGGTCCCAAGACACGATTGCAAGGGTAGAGGGAGGGCCCAATACATAGAGGTCTTTAAGGAGAGTGATGGTGACGAAGAGTTGAACACATAGCCATTAGAGGATGATGATGATGAGGCATTAGATGGTGTGGGTGTGGAGCAAGATAGGGAGACTTTCCCCAAGGAGACTATCGCCACATTGTCTAGTACCCCGAGGTACAAGGCATTCAGAGTTAGGGGAATTTTGCAGGGACAGCAAGTGGTGGTACTCATTGATAGTGGGGCAACTCACAATTTTATTGATGCCTCATTGGTTGAGAGGCAGGGGTTACAAACAGAGGAATTTAAGGGCTTCAACGTGGTTGTAGCCAATGGAGAGGCTATGAGATGCACACGACGGGTTCCCCAATTGAGCATCGCGATGGGTAACTATACAATTACCAATGATTTCTATATTGTTGGAATTGGAGAGACCAACATAGTGCTTGGGGTACAGTGGCTCCATTCCCTTGGTGAATTTCGAACTAACTTCCAAACGATGAAGCTGAAGTTTAAGTCCGAAGGGAGGAATGCGATCTTGAGGGGTTTATCTTCGGGGCCACCTCGAGTTGTTACGGCCAAGAGGATCGAGAGGATCTATAGGCACGACGAGGTGGATTGGGCAGTACACTGTTGGTTTCGACCAAGAAATCAAAGGGACAGCAGCAGTACCATGTGGATATACAGGGCCTATTGGACAAACATAGTGTCGTGTTTGGTGACATACCTCCAGGCATACCTCCAGATAGGGGATTTGAGCATGTGATTGAACTCGAGGATGCTAGACCAGTGGTCACTTCTCCTTACCGCCACCCCAAGCGGTTTATGGATGAGATTGAGAAAAGACTATAGAAGAGCTCATGGATATGGGGCATATTAGACCGAGTTCCAGTCCTTTTGCTTCTTTGGTGGTTTTGGTGAAGAAGGATGGGACCCTGCGGATGTGTATGGACTACCGGGCCTTAAATAAGAAGACAATAAAGAACAAGTATCCCGTACCACGCATTGACGAGTTGTTGGATGAGCTACATGGTGCAATCTATTTTTCGAAAATAGATTTGCGCTCTGGATATCATCAAATCAAAGTCAGGGAGCAGGATGTGCATAAGACAGCGTTTAGATGCCATTACGGTCACTTTGAATTCTTGGTGATGCCTTTCGGATTGTCTAATGCTCCAGCTACATTCCAGTCTTGCATGAATCATGTGTTCAACCGCCACTTGCAGAAGTTGGTGTTGGTTTTCTTTGATGATATTTTAGTCTACAACAGGACTTGGGAGGACCATATTAGGCACCTAGGTGAGATATTGGGGATATTAGAAGCTAATTCATTATATGCGAAAGCCTCTAAGTGTGAGTTCGGCATGACCGAACTTCTGTACTTGGGATATGTAATTGGCGGGGGTACAATGAAGGTGGACAGAGAGAAGATATGGGCAATCCTGGATTGGCCCCTACCTAGAACATTGACACAATTGAGAGGATTTGTGGGGTTGTGCACATACTACTGGAGGTTCGTGAAGAATTTCTCTCAGTTGACTGCTCCATTGACCGATTTGACCAAGAAGGGGGCTTTTGCTTGGTCAGACACTGCTCAACAAGTTTTTGACCACCTCAAGGAGGTAATGAGTTCGTGTCCCGTCCTCACATTACCAGACTTCTCCCGCCCATTCATCCTAGAGTGTGATACTTCAAGAGAGGGTGTTGGGGTAGTTATCATGCAGGAACGGCATCCCATCGCCTATGAGAGTCGGAAACTGAAACCCGTGGAGAAAGGGTATTCAATCTACGATAAGGAGATGTTAGCCATTATGCATGCCTTGGCCAAATTCAAACAGTACCTTGTGGGCAGCAAATTCGTGGTTCTTACAGATCACAACAGTTTGAGATTCTTCTTGGGACAGAAAGAGCTCAACGATCGCCAGCAAAGACGGGTGAACAAGGTGCAAACATATGACTTTCACATTGAGTACACTCGAGGTAAGAATAATATTGTTGCTGACGCTTTATCTAGGAGGCCTTACCTCACTGCTATGCTTAGTTCTATGTCTGAGATTTCAGCGGATTAGAAGGCTCATATACTTGTCGAGTATTCCAAAAATCAGTTTGCATGTGGGATCATGGATGGTATGATATAGGACGACCGATACAGAGTAGTGGATGATCTCATTTTCTACAAGGATAGGATCTTTCTTGTACCAAGATCCAAAATGAAGGGGAAGATCCTTCGAGCAGTACATGATACACCACTAGCTGGACATCCTGGGTATTTCAAAACATACAGGTTCATCAGGGAGAGATTTGCATGGAAGGAGATGAAGGACGATGTCCTTAATCATGTCAGAGAGTATATGGTTTGCCAGCAAACCAAATCCGAGCGCTCTTTCCCAACAGGATTACTTCAGCCTCTCCCCATTCCCGAACAAAAATGGGAAAGCATATATATGGACTTTATCACAGGGCTTCCCTTGGTGCATGGGCATAGCTGCATTTATGTTGTAGTTGATCGGTTAACTAAGTATGCTCATTTCTTTTCCCTACCCAACGGGCACAAAGCAGTGGATGTGGCCTGGATCTTTTATACCAGTATTTTTCGGCTACATGGGTTGCCTAAAAATATCGTCAGTGACAGGGACAAGATCTTCATGAGCACCTTTTGGCAGGAGATCTTCATACTAGCAGGTACAGAGTTAACTCCTAGCACTAGCTACCACCCACAAACAGATGGGAAAACGGAGAGTCAATAAGTGGATAGAAGGCTACTTGCGGAGTTATGTGACTAGACACCAGCGGGCATGGATTAAATGGTTACACATGGGTGAGTATTGCTACAATACCACCTACCAGATGAGCATAGGTATGACCCCTTTCTAAGCCTTGTATGGGTACGACGCAAGGACATTCGTAGATTTGGTATTACCAGATAGCCGAGCTCCCAAAGCTCGAGATTGGTTGCAGGAGAACCAGAATATTTTGAAGGCTCTCAGAGAGAATCTTCAGAAGGCACAGAATCAACAGAAGGTATACGCAGATCGGCATAGGATAGAGAGGTCTTTTGAGGCTGGGGATCTATTGTTCCTACGTTTACAACCATATAGGCAGTCCTCACTGAAGCAGAAAGGTGTAGAGAAATTAAAACCACGATTTTATGGTCCGTACCGAATAGTTCGTCGAGTAGGGGTAGTGGCATATGAGCTTGAACTACCGGAGCACAGTAAGATACATAATGTCTTCCATGTTTCATGCCTTAAGAAGGCGCTCGGACCGCATATTGTACCATCTACTGAGCTACCGCCACTAGATGAGGAAGGGAAGTTGGTGCTGGAACCAGAAGCCATTATTGAAATGAGACAGAGGGGGCTCAGGAGCAAAGTAATCACCGAGTATTTGGTGCGATGGAAGGAACTGTCACTTGAGGATGCTACTTGGGAGGGGGAGCATATTTTGCAGAATCCTAATTTGCGTTTGCTTGGGGACAAGCAAATTTTGGGAAGGGAGGACTGTAATGTCCCCTTTCTGTAATGTCCCCTTCTTCCTACGCCAAATGGCCCAAGGGCCAAGTCGGGTCCAAAACGTGGTCAGAGCTAGGGGGCTTTGGACGCTAGAAGCTTGTGGGAAGGGGCCCCGTGGTTTTAATATCCTAGTTTGGCGTTTGGGGGTCACTTTTGGACACGGCGACTCAAAAAAGGGAGAAAGTAATTATGGTTACTTTTATGTTAGTGGCCCCTTCATGGAATGAAATGCGCTAGGGTTGTGGGGGCTCGTTTGCCAAGGAAAAGTATATAAGGAGACAGGGAAGGAAGAAAAGGAATTTTGATCGCATACTCTCAGCCTCTTCTCGTGCAGCTGCTCTTGTTGCGTTTCTACAGCTTGTGGAGTCAAATCCCACAGGGACCCTAGCTTCGGTGGTGAGAGACCCGTCCCAAGCTAGCAAGGCATTCTTCGGTAGTGAAAGATCTACCCTAGTCTGTCATCTTGGAGCCGTTTTCTGGGCCGTGCTATAGAGATATTTCCAAAGGGTCAGAGGAAGGGTTTTGAGGATTTTTGGGGGCTTTCGGGGAAGACAATCAGAGGGGCTCTAGATCCGACTCACGACAGCTGTCTCGGCTGGGCGTGGCAGCACGTGGAAGGCGCCTCCCTCATTTCCCGACTCCATTCCTAGCGTGGCGACTTGCAGCCTCTATTTGGGGGTTTTCCAATCGGTCGTGTCAAATCTGCAAGTGGCAGTGTTATTCCCTACATCTGCCATTGTTGTTTCCGAAGACCCTTATTTTTGCTTCTGTATTTAGAGGGTCACGAACCTCTGAAGTTTTCCATCCGCCTAGGGCATTCTGTAATTTTCTGGCAACAGTTTGATCTCTGTAAAATTCCCAAAAACAGTTTTATTATGTCCATTATAAGAATGTCAAGCTCTCTGTAAGTTTTCATGTGATTCGAGTGGATATCTTGGGAGATATTGATTCTATTTAATTTGCTGTCCTTCCTATAAAAATCTGGTAAAATCAGTATTTTATGTGGCTGCAAGTTTTCAATATTTTCTGCATTTTTTAGTGGTATCCCATTAGGGATATTTCAGGAAAGTGTTTATTAAATGTACCCAAATGTGTGTTTCTTGGCTGGGGCCAAAAGGCAAATACAAGCACAGAATCAAGTGCCTCAACAACTCCATACAAGTACTGTTATGACTCAAGGTATATATTATAAATCTAAACTACTGAAAATAAGGTACATATGCTTTTTAAGGCTAATGCATATGATCACATATCAGCAATACATGTGACTACAGCTGAAATCAATCAAATATATGTGGATTGGATAGAGTAGAGAGGCCTGGGATAGAGGGGCCAACTCCCAACTCGATATAGAACTAGTCCCCAATTCGATTCCCTCCTTAGTTGAAGCGAGTCATTTGATCTTTGGCTCTGGAAGGCCCCTATCTGAACTATGGGCCCACTCTTGATGGGGTGGGGGGCACTCGCTCGCCCCTATATATAAATCTGGAGGGGAGGTCCTGAACTATATCTGGGTGAGCGCAGCCCCCTATCTATATCCCCCTAGAATAGAGATGGGTGAACCACTCAATTGCCATAGAAATAAGATCGTTCAAAGAGGGGGGTCAATCGAGAGCCCCTATCTAATCTACTATAGTGTAGGGCCGTGACCCAACCACCACATCGATGAAATATATGCAGCTAGGCTGAAACAATGCCCCGTGCCACTATGTACAGCCATTATTTATCCTTTTATAATAACAGAATGCCTAATCAGTTATACCATTAATATACAAACAATGGAAAATGTAAAGAAAAGTAAAATAAAAAATAAAATGCAACTACAAAGATAACACAAGAATTTATCTTGGAGAAACCCAATGTCAGAAAAAACTCTAGTAAAAGAAATGCTCTGTTAGCCAATGGAAATACAAAACAAAAGCTCTTTTGGATTATGGAAGCAATCTAAAACCTCCTCATCTTCACTTATTCATTGTGTTTTTCTTTTCTTCTCAATCATCCTCCCTTTCTAGGATAGAACTGTTTTAATGCTCCCTTGCTTGGTTGGGCTTCCAGCCTTTTGTTATTTAATGTTTTGATTATTTGATCAGATTTTCTCTAACTCAGACTGATCAGGAGAATGTTGTTTGATGTTTTAAAAGTTTTGAGACGAGTCTGCCTATGGAGGACAGTTGAGGCCTCATGGTTATCAGACTTGTTGAGGGGTTTGTTGGATCAAAACAGAGCACAATAGCGTGGCCTGGGCTTTGGTGGTATTATGGAGATGTATAGCATCCCTTTGGATGTGGATCTCATATAAATGTTTATAGAGGCCTGGCACTACCAATCTGACACTTTTAGGTGGGCAATAGGTGGTGATGTCATCATTTACATTAGAGGATATGCATGCAATTTTGGGGCTGCCAATATAGGGGACATTTATGTTCTGTGATAAACTTGAGATGATGCCAAGTAGATAGCTTTAGCTCAGTGGGTCACAATAGCAGATTGGTATGAGCCGCGGTCACTGATTGTCCGTCTCAGTGCAGTATACAGGGTGCCTATTCTAGCTATCTGAAAGGCAATTATAGAGATGGTTGTGGCATGTATCTTGTGCCACGAGTCGGATGGTGGAGTATCATTTTCTGTGTTAGTAGCATGCCAAGCTGAATTAGAGCAAAGCTCATTATATAGTTGGGGTATTGAAATATGGGTTCAGCTGGCCCATGACTTGTACTGCATTCAGATCAAACTACAGTTGGTGAGGGACCAGTGATTTTATTAGTTGCTTGGATTTATGAGATATTTCCCACATACTGCCCAAAATGAACACCTTTACAGATTGCATCAGATGCACCTCGGATACTGCAATGGGAGAGAGAGAAGTACATGCTCAAGTTGATTTTTTGAGACTACTGCTGTGCGACGAGATCAAATAGAGTGGACCCCATATGTGGGCCATTTACTTAAGCGCCATAGGGGATCAGAGAGATTACAGGTCCTTATTTGTGATGGAACGAGCCACATGTTGATAGAGTTTCAAGGCAGTTTGGCTTATAGCACCATTTCCCCTTTCACCGCATAAGCCAAGACATTCGAGAGAGCCAAGGGGAAGAGCGGGTGAGGGACCTAAGACCGTAGTCCCACCATTGAGACCATGGCGGGAGTGGTGGATACCTCAATGCGCCAACCGACACCAGAGACAACGGATAAAGGTGGAGGGACCAATTGGGAGGAAGCCCTCTCCACAATGCCCCAACATAGGTTGTTGCCCCAAATGTTGTGCAACATGCAGTGCAGACCCCACTCTTGGGACCGAGAGTAAAGGTTGAAACAGCCCAGCGGCGGCTATTTGGAACCCTTAGGAATCTATATTATAGGCATGTTGGCTAGGGATCTACAGAAAGCAGCACATAAGGCACAAAGGAGGCCTCCAGTCTTGATTATCCGGAGAGACAGATGGCAGAAGTTGGTAGCTATGAGTGAGCCGGGTGACGATGACAATGTCATACTAGGCAATCGAGCAGACGAGACAGTCATTGACGACCGTCTAGGGCATCCAAGTGAGAAAAGTGTGGAGTTATTAAGTTATTTCTTTTCCTAGAGTATATATGCTAGGAAGTAGGGGATATTAAGATTTGATTTAATATCTAATGTGTAGTAGAATATGTTGGTTTTTGAAGAGCTGCCTCCCTCTTATAGAGGTTGCCCACAATGAGACTTTGGACAGTGTCCTCGACTGGCGAGATATGACATTTATGCCCAATCTACTGGCACCCTCAACAGGTGTCCGTGTAGGATATTTTAGACCCATTAGAGAGGTGGTCCGAGCATTGTAGAGACACGGAGAGGAGGCATGTCCTCCTACTTCCACAGTTGCAGCCATAGGTAATACTAAATAGCAGTGATGATTCTATTGTCCAACACTTATTGAACACAAATGATGCTTTAGTGACGGAGCAGCAAGCTAGGTTAGTCAATGCTCAGACGGCCACAAAGAGACAACAGATTGTTGAGTCTCAGATTCAAGAGATGGAGATATAGTTGGGTATAGCTCAAGGAGAGCCTCGGGGTGCCCTCTCTATAGCGGCTTCCTCAGCGAGATCCCTGGTTTCAGCTAGGAAGGAAATGTCTCATTAGAGCATTGTTTGTCCTCCCCCTAGGGATGAAAGAGACATCTGATGTGGACAAGTGATGTATAGTTTGATGTACTTTTGAGATACCATTATATGTATATATGACATTGTTTCAACATGGTGTACATGGCTTATGGTGTTTTGTTGGATATTTGTAGTTGTTTTACATGTTGATCTGTGTTTTCATTTTTATCTTGCACAAATGTGATAACACTTATGACTAAAACTGAAAACACAAACGGTAAAATAAATAGGTTAAATGAAACATCTAATGAAAAAAAAAGATAATAAATCCAATAAACAAAAGATGTGTCAGAAATAGTACGCAATAAGACATCTAATGTCAAAAAAAATAATTAATCCAATAAATAAAAGATGTAACAAAGAAGCAGCATGAGGGTGAAGGCAAGTGATATGCCCCAGATGCATGTAGCAAAGTTATGTCTCAAAGGAGTATATGAAAGGACTTATGGTAGGCACATGCCCCTGATGTGCAATATTGGTGTAGATGCCAATGCCATGAGATGTGTCGGCATAGAAAATATTTGATCATGTAAGCTCAATGTGTGCTGCGACAAAAGTGAGCTTAGATGGTCAATATGGAGAAGCGGACAAGCAGTATGACATATCAAGATGTAACATGTCTCAAAGTGTATCTGCTAAGATCATACTGCTGTAGGATATGTATGCACATCTCATCATCAAATAGCTTAGTAGGAATGTCTGTCGCGGGATAGTCAATCCAAAGGCAAGAGCCAATGTAGTAGATATGTCAAAGCCAAGAGGCTAGAAGAATGATCAATGAGAAGTCAATCAGTGTCAATGTCAAAATGAAAGATTGGAGGAATCAATCAATCAACTCAAGAGAGGGTGATCAAGCAAGCAAGATTAAATGAAGTTATGTACGATAAATTGCATCCAAGTTGCCATATGAAGGTAGGTTAGATGTACTATGCTATGATGTCATCAAGTGGGTGATGTGATGAAGTTGGATCACCCAAAGGAATTTTGACTTCTCGATACAATATCTTATCAAATTTCCACATATCATCATCACTAAAATCATCATATTTAGGTGTCATCTTTACCATCCACTTTGTCTTTTTTGGACGTTAGCATTTGAGTATTGTATTTCTCCAAGATTGTGCATAGGTAATACCGTAATAGTGTCATCTCATTATGTGGTGTAACATCAGTTGTTTGTGGATGTTCGACTTCTTGTCATTCATACTTTCTACCATGTCAGATTTTCATCATATTGTTCTCAAATTTGAATGTAATGCATTTATTTGAATCATCGACTCTGGCTTGCATTTATTCTAATCAATGTTGTCCAAGTATGGCCTTAAGTTGTTCCATACTGAGCATCATAAATATTAATGTGTCCACAGCCTTTGACCCGCAAGCAATTAGTAAAGTAATGTGACCTTCACAATAAATAGTGTGTTGTAGCTCATTTATCTTATTGCCTAGTTATTCCATAAATTGGATGTTGCATGTATTGGCCTCCTCTTTGTAATCAACCTTGACTTCTTGCTTATAGTCATCTTCTATGAATACTCAGAAAACATTGGTTGCACATGAATACAAATTAACTAGGTAGAAAAGCAATAGTGTTTTAGAATTTTGAGCTTGCACCATGTATACACCTTATTTCTCACTCTTACTAATGATTTATTTTTGCATGTTGTTGGTGCATTAACCTCCTTAAGTGCATTCCTTAAGGGTTGTACTAGAAACGGGGTTGGGCTGGTTGGGACTACCTCATGAGAGAGTCATTGTGTGTGGCATTGCCCGAGCCTTCCCTAGCTTGCCTCGTTATTATATTCTTACTACCTGTTCATGATCATTTGATATCCTTAAGTGTTACCACCTTCACATCACCTTCAAATCCCCTTCCAATCACCTTCATACTCGCACTAAGTATTTTGCTTTGCCTCCATTCTCTCTCCTCTCCTTACCTTTATGTCAGCCCATTTTTGGTTGATGCTAAGTAGAACTCCTTTTCTAGCCAACTACATCGACCAAGAAAGATACTAACTTTAGGTTATTTTCTCCTATAAATAGATGTCGTTGTGTCATTTCTATCACATAGTTCGCTCTGCTTTCACTCACAAATATGCCCTTAAAGGTTTAGTGGAGTGATGCAAGGGCATCATTTGTCAAGCAAGAGGTAGTTGGATAGGTGATTATGAGGTCTAGGAGTGATGTTAGAATGTTTTCCCTCCATTTCTAGCTAGTTTGAATTCAAATTTGTATGTAAATGGTAATGGTGAAAGTAAATAAAGGTTGTAAGTGAGTTGTCAAAAGTCATTTTGACTTGGTAAGAGTGAATATAGCTCAAATAAGGTCATGAAGACCATTTCATCCTGTAAGAGCTGTTGTGAACGAGCTCATAAGGTGTTTTAGGATGAGGTTTATCACATTTCTATGTTTAGTGTGTTGTTGAGTCATTCTAGGAGGTTGTTGAGTCACTCTAAGAGTTAGTTTAGGGGTCTAAAATAAGAAAACCCACTTTTGGGTGAAGAAATTTGTGGTGATATGATTGTATTATTATTCTATAAGATGAATAACACAAGTGTATGAAGTTGCAGGTGATAATTCAAAGTATAATGCTTGTTTTTGCAAAAATTGTGTATGTTGACATTGAAGAACCAGGCAGGGCAGCAAGCATGAAAAGTAACAATCAATATTAAGGGGCCTATCTCCATTTGCTGGTAAGCTTAAAAGTTAGAGGAGGTCTAAACAAACACAAAAAAAAATTATTTGGAGCTTTGAAAGTGAGTATTAAGGATTTTATAAGTGATTTAGTGTTTTATGGCCTAAACTAGGGCAAGACATTAAAAATTTTCTACCCGGTGAACATTGCTCAAATTTGGAACATATTTCTGCCCCTAGGGGAACAAGCCTGTAAAATTTCAGACCTTGGTTGCACGTGTGGAAGGAGTTATTAATGACAGAAATTTTCAGATATGGGAGTGAAAAAACAATGAACTGTGAAGGAGGAATTGAATGCAAGCTAGGTGGATTTGGAGGTAGGTGACCTGAAATCAATGATAGAGCATCTTGAAAACATGCATGAGGTGATTCAACAGGTTTCATGATGAGTTTCAATCTTTAGACCCCTGTTGTAACAAGGTAGCATATGCTAAAATAGGCCTAATTGAACTAGGACCAGATACAATTTCTCTTATTCCGTACAAAACAACTTTATTTCATTTTTATACATGTTTTGACGCCCAAATGGGTATCTAGATTAGTTCTCAGGTTTTAATATCAGGTGTTTATAAAAGTTATGGTCCAAAATGCATCTGTGAAGGGCTACAAAGCATTAGGCCTAGTTAAGAGCTAAATATGAGTTGTGAGCATGCTAAGACCTTAGTGATTGTTTTATAAGCTTGATTTGGGTATGAATAGCGTGTTAAAGTGTCAAGACAAGTTATACAACTTCATTTGCATAGATTTCATGGTTTAAGCCTATGACTAGCATTCTTGACACAATGCATGCAAGTGTAAATGAGGAAGACTCATAACTCAAAAAGGCCATAGCTATTATTTGTGGTATAAGAGCTAGGCAAGGCATCATGGAGCTTATACTTGGAGGTCCACTTTGGAGCATTAGGTTACTAGTAGCAACGAATTGTACTAACAAGGTCTACCAAGTCTTTAGAGTCTCCAACTTTGGTACACTTAGGTCTTCTAACTATCCCTCTTGTGATTCACTCATGACAATTCTCTCACAAGGTGCTACTAACCCTGACAGGATTAAAGCACCAATAGCGACTTCACAAATGTAAGTATCCCTAACCCTTTTATATCCTTTATATTAGTATGATTGATTATGTTTTGATGTATCATGTATTGGACTAGGATAAACACATATTTGTCTATTGTGTTATCTCTTATAGTCCATGCTTAGCCGCCAAATGGTATTACAACCACTAGTCTAGACTAAGCTCTTGCTTATTATCATTACTATTACAACCTTGAGATTTCTAGAAAGACCCCACCCCCCTTATCTTAGACACAGGGTTTGGAACCCTATGCCTTTTATACAAGTGCAGATAAACCTATTCTAGATCTATGACAATTACACCCCTAGGTGCTATCCTTGGCTTGTGTGTTAGCCTTAGAATGGTCCTCTACTTATATCTTAACCATATTATTGAGAAGAGAGAGAGGATAATCATATTAACCATTGGCTAACATACATTCGAGTGAACCCCACATGAATCATACTTCACCCTTGAGTGTTCCTTCTTCACACTCATCTTTATCTCCTATTATATCAACTTTTCTTGTATATCTTATTTTTCATCCTAGCTTTCTAGTGATATCAATTGGTCAAGTATACCTTGCTTGTCGAATTTCTTCCCTTCCACCTTTAGAACCCCTAAAAATCATATTTCCATTCCTATCATGGAAAAAATTTATAGTGCTCAAAATAAATATTGGACCTTTATTCCTCAACTTCGACCCTTGTACCTAGATTGTGATATGGTTAGTTTTCATTCTAAGAAACTCTTACCTAATGCATCTACTATTAGGGTTTCCATTAGATCTCAACTAAAACAATCTATAATCGAGGAGGAATCATTGTAGGAGGGTGAGCTGAAAGATAACTATTTTCCCAACTACGCCTAAAATGCACATGTTCCATCAAAGTTTCCCTCAATATCAAGGAGAATCTCCCAAAATGCTCCAAAAACACATCATACAATCCTCCTAACAAAAACAATTCTTTAACCACTAGGGTAATCCAAAGGATGTCTTGCCCTGTCTTTTCATCTTCTACAAATCCTCCTTCAACCATGGTGGGTGCTAACCTTAACAATGGACCTCAATCCAACCAAAATATCCCCCGTAGATCAACTCAATTGATCTTGCAACTGTTGGACAGAATGTCCCAGATACAAACCATTAGTGATAATCAATTCCTTCAAAAATGAAAGCCAACTTGGCTCAAATGATAAATCAACCATAACATATCCAGTGGGCTATGCAAAATCAATTTCTCACTCCACCCCCCTTTTTGATCCTAATGGGCCATCCCATAACCACACATCACTAACAAGGCTCTTCAATCAATTCAAAGAGAACCTTTAGCTCCTTATACTGCCACAATGGATAGTGGAAGTATAACTCCAACCATCACATATGATGGATCAACCAATTAGACTCTTTATTTTAAGACTTTTATAAATGTCGACAAGGACTTCACCAGAAAAAACTCTTATACGGTCACCAAGCTCTTAACTAAGACCCTAAAAGGCAATGCTTTAGATTGGAACCATACCCTTCATCTAACTCCATTGTTTAAGTTGAAGGTTCAGTGATTGCCTTAGTTGAAGAATTGCACTATCGTGACTTACCTGAAAACAAAATCAACCCTTTTATCAATTGTAAATAATTCGAAAACGAAACGGCTCAAGCATTTATAAAGCGATGGAAAGCCTTGACTAACAAAGCCCAGCACAAGTCCTATGGTAAATTGTTCCAACTATTTCTTCTAGATTTACAACCTCGCTTTCAACACAGGGTTAGGTCCTCCTCTCCGTCATCCTTGTAAAAAGTCATTGAACAATCTAAAATACAAGATTATCCCACACACAAATTCGAAAAACCTCAACCTAAACAACATAAAGAAATTTATCTTAAGTCTTAATGCGACCTCGGAATCGCAATGCCTAAGATGATGGTGTCATAGACACAATCATGGCAATGTTTCCCATCAAACCATTCACAATATTGGCACTTCTCAAGGTTCATCTCCTCTCCAACCTAAAAGAGGCTCCTTTCCTCACCCACCCTACCAAGGGGATTGTAATGTCCCTTTTTGGGGACCTTCAAGAAACTATGCAAAGCTGAGCACAAACAATAAACTTCAGATTGGGAGCAGACTGTTAGGGACTGAAATTAATATATATAAACCCTCAAATGTTGCCAGCAAACATCCTTCTAGGGCAGCAACCCCTTTTGGAGGTTTAAGCTTGCTTTTCCACCCTCAAAACCCATTAAAGAAGCTACCTATTAGTCTCAAAATTTATTATAAATTACCAGCAATCATATCATGCAAGAAAATATGAAATTGCAAGCTTAGAAGTAAGAGATCTAATTTTTAGATGAAACCCTTAGACTGCAGAAATAATTAAATGATTCCAGAACTGAACTTGCATACATAAACCCTCCAAAATTAAGTGTAAGACCAAATTTTGCCCTTAGAAATTATATGCAATGAGATGATGTAATCCAAACACATAGAAGAACCTTAGGTACCTCAAAACACCCTTCAATGCTGGTCGCCCCACTTGGAACAGCCAAATAATATACCAAATCACACCACAATGGGTCCCTCCACTTTGAGAAGAGCCAATCATGCATCAATAACAAAAGAAGTGCAATATATTCAATATTTGACCAATGGAGCTCATTAGGGAAATTTACCTAGGGTTGGAATGAAGATAACAGCAGCAAAGAGATCCAACAAGGGGGTGGAGACTCCCATGTTGAAGTCTTCCCTAGACTTAGTGAAGGGTTTCGTCCTCACACAAGACTCTCCAAGGTTTTTCGTCCTTGGGAGAGGGAGAGAGATGCTTCA
Source organism: Taxus chinensis (assembly GCA_019776745.2). Taxonomy (NCBI): domain Eukaryota; kingdom Viridiplantae; phylum Streptophyta; class Pinopsida; order Cupressales; family Taxaceae; genus Taxus; species Taxus chinensis. The sequence continues at coordinate 332,455,632 of CM034148.1, read as the reverse complement.
CAAGCAATCTTTCCAAACTAATAGAATTCAGATAATAATCAAATGGCTAGGCAACCTCCTTTAATATCATAAGGGGTGCTCCAATTCAATAATGTCCGACCGCATAAAGTTCATTAATAATCTTTTACAACTTGAGCCTACATGCTCACCAAATTAACTAACTAATTAATTAATTAAATTCCTCTATTGAAGCACTTGGCTTCCCAATAGGAATACATCATAAAAATGAAAACTCCTAAACTATCATCAGATATCTTCAAAAGCGTTCCTCTTGCTCCAACCATTAGTCCCACGAGGAAGAAATGGGATAAGGTCTTCAAGTGCACTAGTCTCCAAAAAAAAGGGACATGACAGGGATTGTTAGTGACCTCTCACAAGAGAATAATTAAGACATCATCTTCTTAGGCCTTTCTCACAACCTATGGACCCTTCCCGACCTCTCCCTCAGCTCTCCCCCAGTGGTACAACAAAAAAAATTGTTGGTGGCATGCCAATTGGGGTCATTCTCATAATAATTTGAGTGCTTAGAGTCATGGCTTATGTTTTCTTTGTTGGACGTGTTCAATCATGATGTCATGATAAGAGAAAGACATAACAAAGCCATCAAAGCGAGAGACTGAGAAAACAACACAATCGTCACTATGTCGTGCATAAGATTAATGCCCATTTGGATATCTACAAAGATACTCTACCTAATCACTCTTAAGCTTGATAAGTCGCACCATCCCACTATTGACATCAAAATTCAACTCCATCAACCAATGTTATTGAAACCACCTACAATCCTAATATTGACAAAACAAAAACATGGTTAACATGCAAGGGATGAAATGAGTAATTGTTTGGATTGATTCCACGTATCCTCCATATTTTCCTAAGACTCTGTTGAAGCCTATCCCACAAGTCAGGCTTCCTCCAGAAAACTTTCAAAAACTCAGAAATCTGAAAATAGTGTTGAAATCAATGTCATCAACCATCTTGAACCTACGGGTCCTATATCATTTTGTGAGGCCTTTATATCTTCCAACTACATCGGTCACCACGTTTTAGCAAGGTTGATGAAATTGCCTGAGCTATCTCAACCATCCAGCATGGCCTATGCCATATAAATTGAGCAAAAAAAATAAAAACTTAGCCCAATCTACAACCTCAACTTCTCCAAAATTATTATGACTAAGACCCCTCGGGTTCTGACTAACATCAAACAAGCTAGCTTGGAAGAATGGGCTCCAACCACGAAGCTCTCCAATCTTCCAAGTCAAATCCCCTTTTTCGAACTCAAAAGAACCTTGCTTAAGCATCATAACCATTTGATGAAGGTACCCTTCGACATAAATATCCCTTAACCTCCAGCTTTGGGGCAAGAGCCTCTTTTGCATGGTTCAAATGATAGAATACTTCAACAATATGAATAACTATCTCTTCAAAACAATCAAACAACCAATCAATCCTTATCTCTTCATTTTCCCATTAACTCTATGATCCCGTACGAACTCCTATTTCGTGTCGATGACCCTCCTCTTTTCATTTTTGTCAAGATCAACAATGTACAAATAAATAGGGCTCTCGTAGACGAGGGTTCTGAAACATGTCACTTCTTTGGAATTAATTAAATCCTTGGGCTATTCAATTGATAATCTAAAATCAACCCACAACACGTGTCAAGGGTACAACCGAAGGAAAATGCCCCATTAGGTTACATTTGGTTGCCCATTATCATGCCTCCACACACCGTTAGAGTGAAAGTTATGATCTTCAACTTTCCTTTATCTTATAACATTCTCCTTGGCCGACCATGGACACATGCAATCCATGCCATCGCTTCATCCGTGTGTCAATGCTTTAATTTTTTTTACTTAGGCTATGTGTATAAGATTCAAGGCAACAAACCAATGATATTTTGAACTTTCAAAATCCCCACTCTCGAGGAACTGTTAGAATATGCGGAGAAAGAAGGAATAGAATGTACAAAGTATGAATGAAGAGAAACCGGAATGCATGCATTACCATTGTGTGCCCATCATTTTATTACGTGAAAGATGGTTACAAAGAGGTTGAAGTAGTTACAACCGTTTATTAGTTAACACTTAACTAATATTAAAATAACGCTAATAAATAAGCCTTATATTTTAATACCCACTCTTAAGGATTACTCTATAGAACATACTAACAAAAGATTAAAATAACTGAACCAAACAAGACTCGCATTCTTCAAAAGCTTTCCCTTTTGAAAACAATGCTTTGACCAGGTAGAACTCCATCAAGTTACCTCCCTAACCCTCGTAAAAGTGCAGTTCCTGAGCTGAATTCCCGAGTTCCCGGATTCCACCTCCCCAGACTCCCGAATTACAGAATCTTCCAAATTGTTGAACAACCATCCATACTGATCCATCTACAAGCTCCATCAAGTTGTCTCATGACCCTCGTAAGAGTAAATTCCCGAGATTCATAGACTCCTGAACTAACTAGACAACCATCCATCCTGAGTTTTACCTACACTAGATTCCTTCATGTCTTCAAAGTGATGTGATTCTTTTAAAATATGCATCTCTATCAGTGAGTTCATTAATGTCAACATCCGATGGATTTTCAACATTGACTTCATTTGGTTGTCTTGCAATATTCCCTTCATCGTTTTCTCCACACTCTTATCCATCTCTTGAAAAATATTTCGTTCAATAACTTGATAATATACACTTTCTTCATAATTCTTTATCATTGGCTCCAAGAGTAATGCAATCCATTCATGGCCAAAAAAAAAAAAAACCCTGGTTCATGATTTGCAACATCAGATAGAATTTTTGTGCCCTAAATTTCGTATTTACCTGAAACGTTGTCTTTCTCCTAAAATTCATGGCTATTTTTGGTTGTTCGTGAATCGTTTGCTCCTGATTCACCTATATTTTACGTCTCTTGAAATTCTTCAAAAATCTATAAAACCCTTCCGCGACTTTATTATCTTCTAATTCATTGGTTTTTATGTGCCCTAGATTATGTTTGTATTTGTGTTGAAAACGACTGTATTTATTTACAATTCGCGACTATTAAAAGAGACCTCTTCACCTAGTAAAACAGTAAATACCTTTCAATCGTGACTGTAAAAAAAAAGTATGTCCTTCAATTTATAACACAAGTGAATGAAACACGTCTGCTAGGTCTTCTATGATTATGCCCTTCAATTCCACGACTGTATTTTTCCTGAAAATGTGCCCTTTCATGACTTTGGCTCTATGACCTGAAAACGTGCCCTCAATTCACTTCGATTTTGCCCTCAATGTCCCTAGAAAATCTTCTTGTGATTTCCTTGCACAACTGCAATGCCTTAGAAAATCTTTTGATTTCCTTCGATTCAAACTTCATGTCTTAATGGGACTGATCTTCTTTCTTTCCTCACTTTGCTCTGATACCAACGTTAGAATACACGACATAGTTACCTAAGTCTCGGGGACGGGAAGATAGGGGGACGAGGTTTCCGAGACGGGAAAAAAGTCCCAAATTTTGGGGATGGCAAGGGGACGGCTATTAAAATAATATATAAAATATTAATATTTGAATTTTTTAACTTTATTCAATGAAATTTAGGGATTTAAAATCTATTCAGGTACTTTCAAGATTATAATTTAATGTTATTCGTAAAAATAACAGCTTTTTAAAAGTAAAAACATCAGAATTTTTTTGAAAGATTAAAAAAAATAGGGACGTCCCCTCCAAGTCCCCAAGTCCCCGAAACGTTCGGGACGTCCCCAAAATCTAGGGAACACGTCCCCGCATAACACTGATACACGGAGAGAGAAAGAATAAAGAAAAAATCAAATGTACAAAGTGAGAATGAAGAGAAATTGGAATGCGCACATTATCATTATGTGCCCATCATTTTATTACGTGAATGATGGTTACAAAGTGGTTGAAGTAGTTACAACCATTTATTAGTTAACACGTAACTAATATTAAAATAACGCTAATACATAAGCCCTATATTAAGCCTTATATTTTAATAGGAACTACCTTGTGTTTCCTTTTGAGAGTACCAATGCTTTAACTACCAAGTCGACACCATCTGCAGATATAGCAAACAACCCAAACTAGTCAAGAGGACCCCCGAAAACCACCTCATGATGAAGAGGCCGATGAAATCATCCTTTAATATTAAAACCTTTGATCTTCCCAACTCTATCATTGCATAGTTACCTCCCTTGCAACCTCGCTCTTACAAGAAGGCAATTGACACAATACCTACTAGCATTTCTACTATCTGACCTCCTCTTAAAGGGATAAATTCTTTGACTCCAAATGAAACCATCATTTAGTCCCTTAATATCAATCTTACTACTACTGATTATGACGACAATTATTCGCTAGACGATCCTTTCTTGTTTGGCTATGCCCTAGCTAAGAATGTGGAAATTCTCTCACATTAACCATTGTAATGTACCTTTGACACTAACAGCTTTGACAAGTGGGGACCCTTCATTAGTGCCTCTTCCTCAAAATCCTTACAATCCAACTTTAACCACAACATCAATACCATTCACGTTGCATCTCACTTTGACTGCAAGGACCACAACTTTGAGCCCGAAGATGACAACTTGATTGACAATGAGGAATATGTCGCTTCTTTACGCACCTTGGAGCCTAAACCAAGCAACACTTCAGCTCCTCTAGTTAGATCTCCTATCCTAGACAGACACCTCCTACCGAGACATCTTTTCTCCCGCTTGTTGTGTCTCCTACAATCTCGTCTAATGATCTTTTACTGTAATATATGTGGCACGATGCATCGATGCATAATGTTGAGGCTTTTCACACTTACCAAAAACACATGAAGCACCTTGAAGCACGAGTGCATGAAGAAGAGTGTCACCTGCAAACCTGTCCTCCCTCTTCTCCACAACAATATTGTTTGCATCATGGTCTTTGCACCCATTCTAATGCCATCTATAGAGTACTCCGACAATAGCTTCGGCCGCAATTATCTTCTCCTCCATATCGAGCCAAGTATTTGGTTTCTCCTTTACCTTTTATTCTGGTTCCCAACCATGGGAAGCACACTTTCTACACACATTTTAGGCAAGTCAAGGAACAAATTCATTGCCACTATCCTTTTCATCCAGAGGCAGATCCTCCCTTTATCCTCTCCCTCCCTCTGTGGATGACATTCATCAAGAGGTTCTCTCTCGAATCTTTATGAGGGTGGAAAACACTATGGTAGAACTGCATAATGAGATACACCAAAAGGCATTGAGGAAACTATAATCCATACACGATATGACATTTAACAATAGGTTTATGATGTAATCAAGGATGTTTGTACTTCCATTGCATGCCCTCTATAAGTTCTTTGGTTACTTGCGCATATTACCATACTATTACACTATTACTATCCTACGTTACTGCTCTTTATTTTTACAATCTGCCTTTGACAACTTCCCCCTTGAGTACATCTGGTCATTGTCCTTACAAGCTACTTGGAAATTTATATTTACAACCTTCCTTTGACAACCTCCCCACATTGACTTTTTTTAAGCACTTTGGTAATTTACAATCTTTTCGCAGACTTTCCCTCTTGGGTTTATTCTGCCATTTCCTTCCTCTTTGGATCTTTCAGTATCATTGTTTCACATTTTTTACACTCTTTCCTACTTGGGTTTTACCATTCTTGATGCTTGTGTTGAATCTATTATAGGCTTACACTCCTATTTTATGACATTTCTAGCAATCTACAACTATTTATACTTATTAGTTCATATCTTTCAGCTTTCATTCCCTATGAAGCAAAACACTCTTTGTGGTCAACCACAAGCTTTATCCTTCATTGTGTCGCTCTCCCTTACAGTTTTCAATTTTCTTGCTTCCTCTCTCACTCGAGGCACATATAGGGTGGAGATGAAATTGTACTCTTTCCTTAGGGTAGGTCTAGAGGTACCTAAGCATCTTGGTTGTAGGTTTCCCACTATAGCAGTAAAGTGTAAGCTCCCTAGCCTTGTCATCTTTGATACCCATTTGATAAACCTTCTAAATCCATATAGAGGAAAATGAAAAGCCAAAAAATGACATGTCATATTATTCAAAGAAAAATTAGGCAAAAAGCAATTAAAAAAAGCAAATTATACAATCAAAGTCAATCACAAACAAAAAAGATGAGTTATCATTGGCACGTCTCCTATCCTAGTTGAAGGCTCAAACTCCATGGTTGGACTCAATACAAGACCTAAAGTCCTTTGGGGTGCGGTCGGTTTTTCTGACAGGGGTAGGAAGCTAAAGATCTATCATTAGCACCAATGACTTTTCACACAAGTACCTAATACTTGTAATAGGTCTATGGATCCTTATTTGAGGTTTTGGGGAATGGGGAACATGTGGTGGGAACCTAGGAACCTTTATTTTTCTTGCTAGAATGACGTGATAGATTTATACCTCACTAGTTTGCCTAAGCCAAACCGAGATAATCAGATTCCTTCATACCTTGATGATGAAAACCTTTAGTCATATCTTATTGATTAGAGTGTCTCATTCTATGCTAAGGATTTTGTATTGCCATTGTGGCACCTTTACCTCCTTTTTTACATGAGCACTCTTTTTATCCCCTCGAAGGATATATCTAGTAGTTGACCACATTCCTATTCTTTTGACATTCTATTCTTTATATTACTATAAATTCTTACCTCCATTAGTGGTGGCTCCAACCAAAGATTTGTGAGTTTCAGATTGTAAGACCTTCAGGCCTTTCTCATAGATATTCCCTCAACATCTGTACCATCTCCATTCACCCTAGTCATGATATTAGCACGACAAAAGTCCAGTGCAAGCATTGATTTGGTTTTACTCATTTCAGTGTTTTCTTTATCGCATCTTTTTTTTCTTTGATCTCTCTTATATTGTATTGGATGTTCAATTTTACCTTAGCCGCATTATTTGTTTACGAGATTCTGTATTTTTTTACATTGGATGTCTTTTATACCTTATTACTTTGCTGCATCTTTTATCTTCTTTGATTTCTCTTAAATTTTAAAAGATGTCATTATTGCCTGCTTGCTCTAAGTTGCTATCACAGCGTGATCTGAATAAGAGGAAGTCTAAATGGGTGAGCAAATTGCAAGAATATGACTTTGAAATTCACTCTAGCAAAAGGTAACAAAAATGTGGTAGTCAATGCCTTATGTACAATTCTTGGAATTCAATCTATTTCAGCAACTATTCCAAATTGGCCAAAAAATATTTGAGTTAGAGTTAGCCAAGGACAATGAGTTGGCTGCATAATTGGAGGAACAATCCATAGCCATCGATGAGGACAGAAAGTATTCCTTTTGTACTAGGCTATTTGATTTATCCCCCATGCAAGCCTAAAAGTTTAAAACACATTAAAAATGTATCCGGTTGGGATTCAGATTTGATCCATCTGCAGATTTGTCCAGGATACATCCTGAATGGCCGGATATGCCTGAATTTGTTTGTGTCCGGGCCGTCAATGATGTTTCCTGGACGAATCAAACAACACAAAACACAGAAGAAAAACACATTTATCATGACATTTGGTATCAGGTTGGCATTATATAAATTCACAATAGTGTTTTGTGGTTATTTTGTTTTTCATATGCATACCATGTGGTTGATTCCTATTTATTACGCAAGAATTTATATATTTTTTTATTTTTTATCTATTTTTTGTACAACTGTATCCAAGCTGCAACTGGGGGAAACAATCACCATACTGGCAAACCCGAATCTTCATATCCAAATGCATATCCAAAACAAATCGGCAATTAAGCTTTGGAAATGGACTCATTTATCACCAAGAGAGTGATTCTAACACCCAAATCAAAATTTAAGATGAAGGTAATGAATGAGAACCTCTCTTCTCCATCAGTGAGCCACATTGGGTTCTTCAAAACCTATGCGCAAGTCAAGAAAACCCACAGATAGAAGGGTATGAAGAATGATAAAAGCATATATGGGCAATACCAAAGAAACAAAGTGGAAACAGTTACAATATAGTATAGGAAATATGAATATACACGACCAAACCAAAGATTAATATGCACACAACAAGAATAAAAACTAACACTTTGTTATATACTCAAATACACATTTAGATCAATATAACCAGACAATGGAGAAATACAATGAGAGCTCGTTGAACCATCCTCAGACTCAACTATTTGAAATGTCAACCGACCTTTAAATGTCAACAGCAGACCTGCAAGTGATGTCAGAAGACCTGACGAATTCAGAAAATCTTCTAGGTGACGACGCGATGTCAATAGGAAGACAAATCTGCTTTAAAAAAGGATGTCAAAAGTAGGTCTGCGAGATGTCAACGGGATGACATGAGCAATAGCAGAAACACACAGGTAGTTAATGTCAACAATTTTTTTGGGGTATGCCAAAAAAGAGGTGATTTCAGTATGGAGCACTCAAACCACATAAGGTGGCATCAACATCTACCTTTTCTGACATGACTTCATTTTTTCCAGTTTCCAACAAGTTCAGAGCTTGAAGGAATATTTTGAGGTTTGATTTTTTGCAAAAAGAATCAGCAAAAAAATTATTTTCAAGAAATTTCTCTTTGATTACCAATCATGACAGAGAAGCAACAACAATGGAAGACCTGAAGAATTCAGCAAACCTTCTAGGTGACTCAACAGGAAGACAAATCTGCATTAAAAAAGGATGTCAATAAGCTGATGTCAAAAGTAGGTCTGTGAGAAGTCAAAAGGATGACATGAGCAGTAGCAAAATCGCACAGGCAGGTGATGTCAACAATTTCTTTGGGGTATGCCAAAAATGAGGTGATTCAGGTATGGTGCATTCAACCCACATAAGGTGGCATCAACATCTATATTTTCTAATGACTTCATTTTTTCATGTTTCCAGCAAATTTCAGAGTTTGAAGGAATCTTTCTAGGATAAATTTGACTTTGAAGTTGATTTGGTTTGATTTTTTGCAAAAAGAATCGACAAAACAAATATTTTCAAGAAATTTCTCTTGGATTACCAATCATGACAGAGGAGCAGCAACAATGGAGAGCTCCCAATGCTCCTGAGGCCATACACCCTCAAGTTAGTTTCTGAGTGTTGGCAAGGATGCTGACAAGTTTTGTAGTGGCAGTAGATGAAGTGCATTGTTTCATATGAGTTAGATATATTCTATAGATTGTTTAGGTTGTAATTACTTGGCAAAGACAATATATAAAGTCGTCATTAGCCCACTCATGTTTTGTGTCCAGAGAGGACTTAACTGAGTTTTTTTTTTTTTGAATAGTTGAAGGCTGGTCTATAGGTGGTTGTTGACAGTTGTCAGCTGACAAACCTTGTTCTTCATGCCCTTTTCCTGCAGCATTTCTGCATACCTTTGTCTTGTCAGTTTTTACCGAAATTTTTATTTGGAGGGTTAGAAAAATAATATTTGCAAGGAACTTGTAATTTTGTAGGATTTAACTTCGTTCACCATTGTGATTCCACGGACCATGATTCTGCCGACCTTGATGCCACTGACCTTGCCCATATCTTTGGCTGCCATAGTCTACATTTATACTTCAACTATCTCATTAACATAGCACTCAACTTTCCCAACTTTAAAATCAATAGGCTTCAAATATGCCTACTCCTTTGGTTTCTTCATCTCAGATTCGTCATCAATTTGGACTTCATACTGCTCAGCAACTAAAACATCATTAATAACCAACTCAGTGGCAGAGATGACTTGATAATCTTGTAAATCATATCCTTGCTTACTAACATGCTCCTTCTCTTAGTAAAACTTGTTCCTTCTCTTGTGCTAGAGACCCATCTCGAGCACCTCTAGACACATAGCCACCCACTCCCACCTAGGCATGTTGTTTCATCTCAGATTTGTCATTAATTTGGACTTCATACTGGTCAACAACTAAAATATCATCAATATCCAATCCAGTGGCAAAAATAGCCAAATCGTCTTGTATATCAAATCTTTGCGCACTAACATGCTCCTTATGCTCTGCTATCTCCACCAACAAGGGAGCTTGATCTTCCTCTTCATCTCTCTTCACAATGGTATCCACATCATGGTTTGCACTCTGTACTCATTCATTTGGCTCAATTTGTTCTTTGTCTAAACTTGTTCTTCCACCTCTTTGTGCTTTAACATTGTGTTGACAAGTTTACCAGGTTGTGATATCTGACTTGTAACCACGCCTTCACTTCTATGACAAGATACGGAACAAGTTTTACTTTGTTTATGTGTTTCTCTCGGGTTAAACATCTTTCTCTTCTTATTGCTCACTTGTGTTCTCATTCGTGTGATTTCTCATGAGCTCACTAGTATGATTGGTTGCAAGCATGTACTTTCATGTCCATTTGCTTCTGTTGAAGTAATTCTCAAGATAAATTCTCTTATGTCCAACTCTCTCCTAAAGAAATCTTCTTTTTGTATGCTACTAAATGTGAAAAGTAAATCTACTGAAAACAGAGAATATATTACATAATCAAAATGTTATCACTGCCAACTTACAATGTTCCCCTTTTTTAGCATAACAATAAGGCATGTGCCCAGGCATCAATTCACTATCAGCACCAATGGCCCCAATGCCCCTAATTCCCTCTATCAGACTCAAAGCAGCATTTGCAATCTTGATAAATTCACTTTACACTTTGTCTGATGGCAATCCAAACATCCCTTCTTCTTGGTGATCCTTAGACTACAAGATCGTCCTCTTTTAATAGAATAGTGTTGCACGCTCCTATGCTAGAGGCCCATCCCGAGCACAACTCGATGCATTGTTACCCACTCCTACCTAGACCTGAATAATTCTTGCAGCCTAGCTCTATGCTTCCTCTGTAAGCCATGGGCATGCTTTTTCTTTGCCCTTGTTTCCTCAAAATCTTTGCTTCATAATGACTCTACAATGGACCCTTAAAGCTCTAACGACTTCATGCTCAACAGATCTTCATACCAGTTATTTCGAAATTTGACTTCATACCAAAGAGATAAGAATTTTTCTTCTAGGCTCTCGGTTCCAAAACTCATGTGGGTATTCTTACTAGTTTTGCAAATCCATGGCTATGTTGTCATTGTTCTTACTCTTTATATTCTCATTCAAAAACTGTATCTCTGTTGGCGGTGCTCTTTATTTATCTCATGTTCTTCCATTGGAGTTTTTCCTTGTACATTTGCCAGATTATTTCTCTTTGAATATCTTGGTCTCTTTTCTGCACATATGTCTTGCGTAGCAATGTAATGGCATCCCAAGAGTCAAGGCAACTTAACCATCAACCTCTTGACTTGTATATTACAGACCAAGTAATCCTTAACATTGGTGGGAGTCGCTTGGGTGAAATGGACTTCCTGCTAGATGTTTTTCCACCCGCAACATTCCACATAAAACTTAAGTCTTCTTGATTTTGATTAGACTGTCTGGTAAAATTCTTTTCCAATGAAGAATTCTTGGTTCTACGCTCACAACTCCATAATGGAAAACTTTGCACCAACAACCATTGGATGTTTAGTCTTGACCTAAATTTGGAACAACAATGGCACCAAGTTAGTATACAAAATATGATGTATATACACAATGAAGCCATAGAGATATATACACAAGATGAGAGTAGACAATGGAAATTTATTACATAATCAAATACTCGTGTACATCAATATCACCCGACTAGGGGGGAATACAATGTGAACTCCTTGAATCATTCTTGGACAAAACTATATGAAGATCACAAGTGCCAATCAAGAGGTGTGTCAGTTCACAACTGTCAATAATGACCTCTAGAATGGTCTTCAACTAATCAAAAAAAAAAAAAAAAGCTTTGCATCTCCTTGATGAGGAAAGAAAATTGCAATGTTTCTCCGAGTTTTTGGGATGGGTGGACATGGGGAAGCATTTCAGGACTGCAAATAAATCCTTGGATTTTGGGGACGGTTAATTAAAAAAAACTACATAGATTAATATCAAAATATAAACAAAATGAAAGAAGCTGAAATCAAATAACATGATAAATCCATGATCCAATGTTGAATGGCATTGTTACATTACTAATTAATGATTAGAGTTGGTTATAAAGGTTTGAAATTACAATGGCAATTCATCAACTAAAAGTATTAAGTTACAAAATTGGCATTGCAACAGTAAAAATCACAGTGCCAAAATGAAAATGTTTAGCTGCACTGAGCAAGACACTCGTGAATCTTCTTCTTCATTTTTTTCCAAGGGGTGAGGGACGTGTAGGGGAGGTCCCCATGGACATATGACAGTCAAAGCGTACCCCCCCCCCCCCCCACCCCGCCTCTTTTTTCAGCGAGGGAAGTTTCATCCCTGTCCACCATTTCAGACGGATACCCGAACATATAGGATGCTGGTCCAAAGCCCGGGACACGTCCCCATGCTTCACTAGGAACTTGATATTGATACTTGAACAAATCTACCAAAGATAGAAGGCTAAGAAACAAGGGTTTTACAAATATTCAGTGTAATGGAAAGATCTACCTAAAGAAGAGGCTTTTTGGGAGGAACCTGACTTACAAAACCATCATTTACATTGATTTGGTGGCAAACAATTCAAGAGAGGTGGATGTGTAGTGAGCCCAATACATTCAAAACAACTATTCACTTGAGAATATTTAATGTGGAAAAGGATAAGTTTGTTTTAGGAATATAAGATAAGAATTACGCCTAACTATTAGAATTGAGAATAAGTATATTCTAGGAAAATAGGATGTGAATAAATTGTACGTTTATAGAATAAAGCAAATAAGATCTTGTATAGGCTTGAGATTGTTTTAAAATAAAAAAGGAAATAAAACCATAGAAAACTAAATAGTATTGTAGGATGATACAGCAATGATAGTGATTTAGTTTTTTGACGAAATCTATCTTTAGAGGTGCGTCCAAATATAGAATAAGCAGTTTTTTCCTATCCTTGTCTATAAGCATGGCAAGATTGGAAGAAGAATTTTTTTCCTTGTACAAAATTGTGTTGCCTAGCTGGACAAGCACTTACTATATTGAAGATTGGTTAGTCTTCACAATTGGGAGTGGGTCACCTAGAAGCTTTGGCTGTTTTTTGTATTAATTGTACCAAAGAAAACTTTTAGTATTTTCATTGTGGAAATTTCAATTATCTATCGATCTTTTCTTTCCATATAATTGTAATTAATATTTTTCTGACAAAATTTTCCAGAACTTCCAAATTTCAATTTGGTTCATTCACTAAACGTGTGACAGCATCGGTCAAAGGATGTGAATAAATTGTACGTCTATAGAATAAAGCAAATAAGATCTTGTATAGGCTTGAGATTGTTTTAAAATAAAAAAGGAAATAAAACCATAGAAAACTAAATAGTATTGTAGGATGATACAGCAATGATAGTGATTTAGTTTTTTGACAAAATCTATCTTTAGAGGTGTGTCCAAATATAGAAGAAGCAGTTTTTTCCTATCCTTGTCCATAAGCATGGCAAGATTGGAAGAAGAATTTTTTTCCTTCTACAAAATTGTGTTGCCTAGCTGGACAAGCACTTACTATATTGAAGATTGGTTAGTCTTCACAATTGGGAGTGGGTCACCTAGAAGCTTTGGCTGTTTTTTGTATTAATTGTACCAAAGAAAACTTTTAGTATTTTCATTGTGGAAATTTCAATTATCTATCGTTCTTTTCTTTCCATATAATTGTAATTAATATTTTTCTGACAAAATTTTCCAGAACTTCCAAATTTCAATTTGGTTCATTCACTAAATGTGTGACAGCATCGGTCAAAGTTTCTAACTCATTGCTCGAGTGAAAGGTACAAAGAATCATTTTGTGGGTGCATTAAGAAGAGGTAGGCATCTGATGGTTGTAAGTATTGCTAGGAAAAACATATCGAATAACATCCTAAAAGGACTAAAAGATCAAGTTCTATAAGAAAGTAAGGCACACAATGGTACAGGGCAATGGAAAATGTGTTACATAGTGGATACAATATGTCATTTAAACACCCTTTTAAAGATTTTATTTCTTTTTTTCCCTCTCCACTGCCAAGTGTGATCAATGACAACCATGTACCTTAAATGGTGCACATATATTACGAGGACTTCTCTTTGAAAACAATGCACACATGCTTTGAGGTAATTTCTCTTCTACAATCCTCAAATGCTTGTTACCAAGAGGCAACATGTGAATATAATTATCCTCAAAACTACACTTTTCCAATGCAAGGATGAAATTTCTGTTTTTGGAACTCAACACTTTCTATGTCATTTTTTAAACTTCATCCCTTGTAATCTTCCTCCGTTTTTACATTCCACCAATCCCTCACCCCTTATGTGTATAATTTATATGTGATATATATACTGAGAGCAGTGTATTGCTATACTAAATCTTTTTAAATGTTGTAATTTGGATAATAATCAATAGTTAACTTACGCTAGAGGCTGTTAACTTTTGACTTCAAAATCTGTCAGATTCGTTGCACCAGTATAGAGCTGCAAGCTAAAATGATGTAATTGAGGGTAAGGAATAAATAATTGAATCTCTGCAGATACAATTGGCATCTTCCCCATTCTAAAGCAGTCGTCTTAAAGGGGCCACATCCAATCTTCCAGACAAGGCCAGTGTAAGTCCCGAGTAATAGAAATCCCAGAGAAGTGGCTTCTAGTCCTAATGGTTGTCTAAGCAGCATTCCCAAAGAAGTCAAGCCACATCCAAACAACTGGAAGCAAGTCCCAAATGATGTGGGAGCATCCTAGTCGAATCAGCAATCTTGCATCACCCAAAAACATGTAGTTAGAAAAATAAGCTAAGGCTAGCATTGGGCAAGTTTTGATTGTGCCACGTCTTTGTCAGTTTGTTTTGCACTTGTGTCTTGTAAAAGTGCACAGACTGCATGCCCACAAGAGTCTAACAATGTTTTGTGCCATCCATAAGCATGCAAGTAGTCTAATGTTGTTTTGTGCCTATTTTATAGTGCACTTGTATCTGTAACTATTCCGCATAGTCTATTGATGTGTGTAAGCATTTGTAAGGATTTGAAGTCGTCTTATGGTTTGTGGCATATCCAAAGGGACTTAACAAGGTTTGCGGCATCTCCTAGAATTTATAACACCTTTCAAGAGATAGTGCAAGCATTTTTTGTAGTGCAGTGCACAAAGTGTTCTCAGCAGAAAAGGTCGTGCATAGACAAATCAAGGATTAGAATGCATTTCAGATGAGTGGCACAATGCTTCAATTGAATAGTGCAAAGCTTTAACACTTAGCGTAAGGATGATGTAAATTCAAGTACATCGAGTTGTGTTATCATTTGGGCCCTATTATTGTATAGAAGATTGGGACGCATCTACTGTCATTTGAGTCACTTATAGCCTCCATGCAATGATGTAAGTAGGCAGGTCTTGCGCCTATATAAGCATGCTCCTACGCTTGTGTTCGCTAGTCGGCAGCAAGCTAAGTATCGCAAGTTCAGGAGACCATTCGGTCCTTGAGAGTTGTTGTGAGAGCTATACTTGCAAAGACTGTTAGTGAGTGAGACCATTCAGTCCTTGAGAGTTGTTGTGAGAGCTATACTTGCAAAGACTGTTAGTGAGTGAGATCTACGGATCTAAGCTATGGTAAAGCATCTAGGTTTGTGAGATTGCTTCGTGTGAATGTGCATTGTATTTCTTGTTGTTGAATTAAATAAAGATTTGTGTTTTATTGTATATTGTTGGTGTTACCGCATTTCATTGCATAATTTTGTTGTGTATTCTAAGAGTTGCATGGTCTAAGGCATCCCTTAACCAGGACCACTAACCGCAGCGGCATCTTTTGGTATCAAAGCAAGGCTTTTTTTTCAATTGAAGGATAACATTCTAAGACAACAATTGCAACAATGGTATCAGGCGCGCAGAACAACCTGCCTTATTAGGCTTAGTTCCAAGGACTAAGGGAAACCAACTAAGGTACAATCCCGGTCTCATCCCCTTTTGGTGTCGGGCCCTTGCATTCAGCGAGAATTGGTCCCTGGTGGACTCTTAATGAGCCAAACAACTTCACCATGGACCAACAACCTGTTCATAGAGCAAGGTTTTCATCCTTCTGAGTTGAGTACATCCTAGATGCTTTTCACACTTGCAAGTGGGAGTGGAAAGAAATTGCAGACATCTTCCCACGAAGGTTGGATAGAAGGTGTAGGAGACCATCATCATTTGGTATCATCGACTATTTTCCGCATTCATGAGTTTGGACAGAAGATAGTTGCAGACATCTTCTAAAAATGAGTTGGATAGAAGGTGTACAAGAGATTGATTTAAAGGAGATCCTAATTCAGAGGGATTGCATCATAGTTTTACAGCTCTCAGAGTTGCAGTGAAGAGAGTGCTGACAAGGAAGTAGTCTGAGTGCATTAAAAAAAAGGAGCATAGCTTCCAACTTGCACGTTGGGTAGAAAAGAGTTCTCCATCACGAAAAGGTGGGTAGAGAGCTGGTTTCAAAGAAGGTGGCACAAAAGAATGCCACAAAAGCATAAGAGTAACCTGAGGTCAAAAATGGTAGAAAAGTTGGAGAACTTCATGTCCAGGCTATATGTGTTGTAGAAGAGACCAGCACAGAAAGAAAAGAAGATTGTGGGAGTGAAAAATCCCATAAAAAAGAGAAGGAAAGAATCCTTTGGAGAGGAAAGACTGGAGGAAGTTCTAGCTAAAAGAGAGGTTTGAGTATGGCGCAAAAGCACCTATGTTCTCAGGAAGAGAAGACCCTGATAAGCTGATGGAATGGGTGTTGGACATTGAATGTTATTTTCCACAAAGAAAGATTGAAGACTACAATAAGGTTGAAGCTTTTGCACGAAGGAAGTTGTGTGATAGTGCAGCCAAACATTGGAGAGATCTCCAAGAAAGGAAACAATGGAGGAGTAAGACAAGGGTGAAGAGGTGGAGCCACATGGTTTCCAAATTGTTGAGTCTACTGGTGCATCCAAGAGATCAACCTAAGTGGTTGCGAAGACTCAAAGTCGTGAAGAACATGAGTATGGAGGAGACGATTTCCTCAAGAGGCAATGCACAAAGTGAGCTGCCAGGTGAACAACATGAATCTGTTCTGCTAAACCACATAGAAGATGAGGATTGTGCGCAATCCTTGGGAGAAGATATCTTCACAGCACAAGACATGGAGGAATAATTTGTTGAGCCAAAGAAGGAAAGGTTCTAGAGAAATTCTGCCCAAAGAAGACTTCCCTAGAAGGAAGCGTAGAATGATGAAGTAGGATCTTTTCTTAGAAAAAGATGTTGACAGAAGATGAGTTTCCTTGTGTGCAACTAGAAACGGTTGCACGCAGTAGAGAAATGGTTGTGTATCCATCCAACCTAGGAGAGGGGGGTGTGTCATTGCAAACATGCCAAAAAGATAAAGGAAAGGTTAGCGCAAGAATCAGCTAAGGATAAAGGTGGTGTTGTGATAACGCAAGAAATTGGCAAGGACACAGTGTTACATAGAAGATGTGTGAAGATAGCAGCAGATGTGAAGACGTATGCCCTTTGAGAGGTATCAAGAAGATACAGGAGCGGAAGAGAAGCACAAATTTATTTGTGCAAAGCATGTGTCTAATGCCTAAGGTAAAAAGAACAAAGAAAAGTCAGCTTGTAGCTGAGGAGTTGTCCCAAAGAAAACAAAGTAGCACATCACTAAGACACAAGTGAGCACAAGGAGGAAAGAGGTGAAGTGACATTAAGCAAGTCCAACTTGGGCGCGCAGAAACAAATTTTGCATTCAATAGGATTAACGAGCAAAAAATTGATAGCAAAAGAGTGCACAAGAATGATCGAGAAGATGTGCAGGGAACCTGTTATAGAGCGCATGAAGAGAGAATTCTTGCAGGAGCTGATAGGAGAGATGGTTAAAGGAGAAGGAAGACCGGGACTCTTAATTTCCACGAAGTTGAAAACTGCTACACAGAAACAGCAATAGAGGAAAAGAGAGGAGTGGAAGTTCAGACGTTGCAGTTGATGATGGACAGAAGAAAAGGTGAAGAAGGGAGTAAATTGTTGCAGGTGATCATGGACAAAAGAAATGGTGAAGAAGGGAGTACTCCATTTGCCCTAAAGGAAAAGGATATAGAAGAGGCAGCAGGTACGAATCTGCGAAGGTCATCCGTGAGGGAACAAGAGGAGACACGTGCAGGAGCGGCCTAAATCAATGCAGAAAAGGAAGAGACTCATGTAAGTATCAGAGGAGGAGAAGAAAGCACAAATTCAGCTGTGTGCATCATCCAAAGGGAACTGCAAAGAGGAAATGTTGAGTGAAGATGGGTTAACCCGAAACTGATCTAGGAAGCACAATTTTAGTTGTGCATGGCATCCTAATGGTGTTGCAGGGAGACGCGGAAAGAATCAACCGGAGGCTAATGAAGAGTGAGAAAATCTGATTGCACAAAGCATATTTGCTAGAAGATGAGGAACACTAAGGAAGTAGACAGACCAAAAGCCAATAAAAAGAGTGAAGTTGAGGATGAGAAGCAACTAACATTAACATTGGTTCAAGTGTGCAGATCAAAATGTGCAGCAACAGAGGAGAAATGGATGAATAAAGCAGAAGAGAAAAGGAGCAAAGAGATGAAGGAGGGAGGCAGTGAGAGGGTTGGACCCATAAATTTGTATTCTTTATTCATTAAGTCTTATATTATTTAGCTTTCTTTATTCATAATCTACTATTCTTTGGAAGGATGCACAAAACTTTGAGAAAGGTTGTGCACAGAGGAAAAGCAGAGAAGAAGAAGTGCGAAGGGAAGAAGTAAAAGCGAGGGAAAAAAAGACAAGGGACAAGCACACGAAGATGGAACTTGAGTAAGGAAAAGGCAGCACCGACAAAGGATAGAAGAGCATGCAGTAAGGATAAGTTTGGACAAAGGCATGCAAGATAAAGAAGATCAAATATAGACAGGGCCAAGATTATACCACAAGTTGCAGATTGGAACACTTGCATGGAATCAGCAAAAGAATGGATAAAATTAGAACTTGACTAAGGATAGGCAATGAACTTCTAGAAGTATCACTATGCAAAGGGTAAGGGTATGGCCGCCTTGATGTACTAGTTAGACTGATAATTGTAACTTGAGGACTATATTTAGACTAAGGATAGGCGCCTACAAGTATCACTGCAAAGCAAGGGTGGCATGTATATTTAGTCGCCACCTGGATGTACTAGTTAGACTAATAGTTGTAACTCGAGGGCTATTAATAGCTCTTGGAAGACTAGTGAAGGGCAAGTCCCCACTAATATAAATACCCCATGAGGGATCCATTGTAAAGAGAGTTGGAATAGTCAAGTTTTGCGTCTTTTGTAGAGTAGAGAGCTTACTATTTAAGCTAGTATGAGTCTATAAGTCACCTGAATACTATGTATGGGCACAAGGGTGTGGCCTGATGGTGGGCCCTGAGTGTTCGCCAGCCACTCACCCAGGTTCTAATGACTTCTTAATATTGGGAGGACTCGCCCTGCATTAGCGCGCCACGAAGTGTGCCAGGTCGCTAGGTCATTGACTCCTGTAGTATCTAAAAAAAAGTCACCTGAATACTATGTATGTAATTGTGCAATTGATGATTAATATATGAGCAGCATGTGTTTTGGGGAAATAATGGCATTTGTGAATTATATGTATTGAGTTACTTATGATTTCAAGTCTTGTTTGTTCAAACAACTAACCCCACTTCACCATGCTAACCTTGAGGAGACCCGGAACCTTCTGCACTTAGGGTTAGCTCGCCCTAGTTCACACTATGGCGTGATAGGCCAACGCAAAGGGAGTGAAACTTATGAGCGCCAATTTCTGCAACCTCGCACACGTGAGCATGGAGTGAAGGCACAAGTAGACGTGCAACATTTTAGTTTCCACCTAACATGCAAGGATGAAGTGGAAAAAATGATCTGGTTAACACAAGAAAATATTGAGCTGACACCAGAAGACGCTTCGCACAACATCCGAGCCACAAAGATTGTTCGCTACAAGGACGTGGGTGGAAGTGAAACTTTTTGATGCATTATATGAGACATTTTTTGTGAACCCCTAATACATTTACATGCATGGTTAGTAGCCTATTTCCTAGGGAAAAGTTAGAATTTGGGTCAAAAGCATCCTTGGACTCTTGAGCGCACAAGGAAACTTGCAAAACACGACACAATGTGGACACATGTGGTGGACTATTGGTGGAAAGGTACACTTCGTAGTTATATTATTGAGTATTCAGTTTCAACATTCTCTTACACAAATGAAACACAATTCAATTTCTTCAAAGAGCTGCGCGGGTCATACTTAAAGCAACTCCCCTTGGAAATTAAGAAGTTGATGATTGATATGGGAATTGAGAATTTCCCAATGGAAGGCTAAACACTCCATAAGTGTGGGCGGCGAGAGAAATAGGAAGGACAAGAGAGATATCAAAACTAAGCCATGGATTCTTTGGATGAGCGCACCTTGAGGAGGATGTGGTTTGAAGAACATAGGCACAAGGCATTAGAGAAAAAGGATCTGCCACATGTCCAAGAGATTCAACTCCAGGAACTGCAGGGGACAACCAATAACATTGGTTAAGGCAGGGAGAAAGAAGAAGGAAGGAGCTCCAAGGAGAAGTAACAACACACTAAGAGATGACAAGAGATCCAGATGAAGAAGGGAAGAATAATGTTGATGGTATCTGATCTAACCTATCATCCTTCTCATGCGCCAACCGATATAGAAATAAGTACTAATTGAAAGTGATAGCTATGAGGAAGTAAAAAAATCTAAAGAGAGACTTTGAGTAGCAGCTTCCCGTATGTACTACAATTACTACAACCAACGACGAAGAAAATACAGTTCAATTTGAATCTTTCGAAAGTGTAGAGATTTGGCATGATGAGTGCTAATACAACACCGACACCAACGGGCGTGCAAGGAGATGCACCAACACAACTCGTCGCTGGGAATAATCCGTCAACTACTAGTGGAAATTTCATCCCAACAACCAATGCTCCAGTCCAAGGAAGAGTTGTAAACACCGCGCAACAGGTGGTAGCACCTAATATATTTTACGAGATGTCATTACACTTACCGGAATACCATGGTGTCGAAATGGAGGTTGAACATGTTCACAAGTGTGAACTAACCTAGCACGCAAAGGGGATAACTTTGTCCAAAAGGAAAGCTAGTCCGTTCGCAACAACTTGCTTGATCACGCCCATACATGGTATAGAAAACATGATCCATTGCAAGTTGCGGTGGATTATGATCAGTTGAAGGCAACATTCTTAAAAGAGTTTGATATTCCAGAGTTTGAGCAGTAATGTATTTCAGCCCTCAAGGACATCAAGCAAGAACTCACAAAAAGTGTGTGGGCTTATGATGCACACTTCAAGACACTCATTTCCAAACTTGTCGTATGAGATACATCCCACCCAACATTCACAATGGTTTGTAGGACTCCTAATGCCATTCAAGCATGCCCTTTGCACAAGACCTTTACACAGAACCCCTATGAAGCCCTAGAAGCAGCATTGCATGCCAAAGTAGTTGGTAGTATTGCTACAGGCGTCAACCCATTTATGGAAGCACAAATTGCATCTATGGCGACCCAGTTGGAGAAACTGATGGCAAAAATGCTAGAGAAACACAGAGTGGAATATGGTGTACTGATTGCGAGGTAGAAGGCCATACCAAAAATACATGTCACGCAGAAAAATATGAA
Organism: Taxus chinensis; assembly: GCA_019776745.2. NCBI lineage: Eukaryota > Viridiplantae > Streptophyta > Pinopsida > Cupressales > Taxaceae > Taxus > Taxus chinensis. The sequence goes on along the minus strand of CM034148.1, from coordinate 332,433,985 downwards.
ATCCATGCTTATAGCTTATGAAATATTGATGGAGGCCAAGATGCATAGAACTTCCCCTATTACATTGTGCCAAGTAAGAAAAAGTAGCTACTTATTGTAAAATATGTGATGCACATATACATGACACTGCAAACTGCCGAATAATTGATCACATACATGAAGCCAGATCATTGGGGCTCCGACAAGCTACCATGGAAAATGCTACCAAAGGATGTGGGATATGGGTGAGGATGAAAAGGTTGAGGTTGAGGTGGACATGGAGGAGGAAGATTCCCACCACGGACATATTATAAGTGTGGATCACCAAATCACTATCAACGCAACTGCCCAGTGTTCCCAATATGCGTGCATTGTCAAAAAGAGCATAAGGTAGAAGATTGTCCAGATCTATATGCGCTCATGAAGGAAAAAGTGAGAAAGGCGCAAGAATGATAAAAATTGTGCAGAATATGGTGGAAGACACTAAGCCTAAAACTATGCCAACAATGGAACCTTCCGCCAAGGTACAAATAACAACACGAGCCGCTACTTACGCGCAAGAATTGCCTTTGAACAAAATGAAGCCAACAGAAGATCAATCTTGGAAAACCATATCCAGATGGGAGGCAACAGAAAGAAATTCTTCAAGAGGAAAAAGACTTGGTTCAAGAGCTTCAAGGAGAGATAGAATTCCTCATAGAAGAAGCAAGGTTGCGGAATGAAAGACTTAAAGATTTTGAGGAAGATAGGGTCAGTAAGAACGAGTTTTAGGAGGTCTGTAGATTTTTGTGCATAGAGGGGATATTGTCATTACTAAGCCAATGGTTGTCACATAAATTACGAAAGATGGCACTAGGAAAGCAATTGGGAAAGACAGAAGAAAAATGTGAAGTCAACAAAAATGGAGGGATTTGACAGAGAAATATTGGTTGATGCTTGCATAGATGGATGGAACATCAATGACATATTGGTAGACACAAGCGTGAAAGTCAATATTCTTACCATGAACGCTTGGAATAAGATGGGGTGACTAGCATTGCATCCATCTCCACATGTCTTGTTCATGGAAAACAAAACACCGATAGTGCCTATTGGGGTACTAAAGAATGCCATCATTAGTATAATGGGAGTGAAGTTCCATGGAGATTTTGAAGTGATACCACTGGTGGAAGCAGATAATTTTTCAGCATTACTAGGAAGGCCTTGGTGCTATGCAAACAATGCCAACTTGCGATTCAAGAAAAGGTACGTAAGTTTTGAGAATGGAACCCAGCACGTAATCTTCCCAATGGATCCAAAACAGAGCGCACCGTATGTTGAGAATGTAGAAGAATATGAAGATTTGGAGCACATATACAACATACAAACTACACGGATGGAAAACTATGAATTTACGCCAGAAGGTGAAATAATGTGGGGTGATAACCAATCAGTGTCCGATACAACTAGCGTGGCATGTGACAATTGGGTGCATGGTTTGTATGAATTGTTAGGATGAGATTGTGGTATGATTAAAAGTGCACCGAAGTTGCCAATTATCTAAGCACTAAGTATATTGGCAGAAATATCGGGAGGATAAGTAAGGAAAACCCCAAAAACCCACCAACTTTCAATGTAAGTGAAAATGTATGGGATTTCATCAAAGAAATGGAAGTCTATATGCAACCCTAAAAGGCATGAATTAATTGCTTAATATACTTGTTGAAGGGGACTACACAGCAAGATGGTGGGCGACACATAGGCCAAAGTTGACAACATGGATAGAGGTACAAGAAGTTATGCGCACCAAGTTTGAGCAGAATAATGAAGTGCGAAGATATCCAAGCTACAGTGGAGTCACTAGACCCGAGGAACACCTTCAGAAGTGCATGGAGTTATGGACAACAACCGAAAAATTAAGCCAAAGCTATGGACCCACGTATTTTATCATACATTGCATGTATGGGCACGAGCATGGTACATCGGATGCGATTCGTGTCAAGAAACAACATTTTGGGCTAAACTACAAGATGGGTTTATACATACTTTCTCTTTTACTTCGTTGATCCCTTAGCTAAACTACCCCCTTTAGTGTATCAAAACAGCAATATTTGGAGATGATGCCATCATGGAAGAAAGGGTCTTGGAACTACATAAAGAAAAGGGGCTCACGCTCACAAAAAAAAATCAAGGAGAAATTTTTGAATAGCGATTCAAGCAAGGAAGACGACGAGGTATGGGAAAAGAGAAATTGGATGTGCAAAGGTAAGCAAAAAATTGTGCGACAAGTAGAAGATGAAGCAAATAACCAACACCTGAATATAGATGTCGATGTCTCGTATGGATCCAAGGAGGTTATAGACAAGAAATAACTTGGAAGTTGACCACAAGATGAACCATTCAAATCCATACAAGTCAACATAGGAAGTGAAGATGAACCAAAATTGGCAACAATTGGCGACTACTGGAGTGAACAGGAAATCACAAAGATTGTTGAACTCTTGCGCGAGTATGAGGATATATTCCCAAGAGGTTACCGTGAAATGAAGGGGTTACACCCATCTCTGGGAACTATGCAAATAAAATTGATTAAAGGGGCCAACCAGTCAGAAAGCGACCATACTGGATGAATCCCAATTTACGCACAAAAGTCAAACAAGAAATTGATAACATGCTAGCCGCAGGGGTAATTATACCTATGGAGGGGTCAAAATGGGTGAGTCCAATGGTGATAAGCATAAAGAAATATGGATGCATACGAATTTGTGTGGACTATTGATCCCTAAACTCTGTGTGTATAATTGACCCATTTCCTATGCCTTTCACCGAAGAAATTTTAGAAGGGGTCATGGGAAGGGAAATATATACCTTCACAAATGGATTCTTCCGAATATCATCAAGTCAAGAATGCAAAGGAAGCTAGAGCAAAGACAATTTTTGTGACTGAATGGGGATCGTTCACCTATACAGTAATGCCATTCGGACTAAAAAACATGGCAGCAATTTTCTCACACATCGTTGTAACCGCTTTGAAGATTTCATCCTAAAGTTTCTTCAGGTTTACTTGGATGATTAAATGGTCTATGGATTAGTGTGAGATCATTGTGATAACTTGAGACTAATGTTTGAGCAATATAGACATCTACAAATTTCCCTCAATTTGAAGAAATGTGTGTTTGCAACACCATTTGGAACCCTGTGAGGGTATATAATCTGCAAGGATAGGTTGTTAGTGGATCTAGTTAAAATCGCAGTAATAATTCATCTCGAGCTGCCGCGAACACAACAAGAAGTCCGCACATTCTTAGGACATTGCGGATATTATAGAAAATTTGTCAAAGATTATGCCAAAATTACAACATCGTTGGAAAAACTATTGCACAAAACAAGAGAGTTTGAGTGGGGTACAGAGCAAAAAACAACGTTTGAGCAATTAAAGGAGAAATTAACGCAAGTTCCCATATTACAATTCCCAGATTGGAGTATGCTCTTCCATATGTATATCGACACATCAGAAGCAGTTGTTGGAGCAACCAAGAGAAGGGCCTTTAGATCATCCCATTTACTTTGCCAATAGAAAATTGACGCGCGCAGAAAGAAATTATACCACCATGGAAAGAGAAGGCCTATCAATGGTCTATGCGCTTCGAAAATTTAGACACTGTCTATTGACAACCCCGTTTGTGTTCTTTATGGATCACATGGCTCTAAAACACTTAGTGAATAAAGCAGTATTGCATGGGAGGATATGTAGATGGATTATACTCTTCCAAGAATTCCAATTTTGGTGGTTGTGAAACCACGGAAAAATAATGCAAGACCTAATCATTTGTCGCGCGTAGATACAGGGGAGGAAGCCCACCCAACAGAAGAAGGTATGCAAAATGCACATTGTTCCAAATACAACGTGATTTTGACAAATTGGAAGACATAATTTCCTTTCTAAAACATGGAGTTACACGGAAGAATTATACAATGAGTCAGAGAAAGCAACTAGCTATTAAAGTTGCAACCTACCAATTAATAGGTGAACAACTTTACAAGATGGGGCGTTATGAGATTTTAAGACAATGTGTAATGAATCATGAGAGGGAAGATATTCTCCACGCGGAAGATTCTTACTACAAGGCTATGGTGGCAAAGTTTGTTTAAAGATGCTAAGGCATATGCAAGGCATGCGACTAATGCCTACATGTCAAAAAATCTAGCAAGAGCAACAAAATGCCTCTAATAGCAATAATAACACAAGAACCATTTGCAAAATGGGCAATTGACTTTGTGGGACCAATCAATCTATTGCACGAAGAACCAGAGCGCACTATATCATTACAACAATAGACTATCTAACAAGGTGGGCAGAGGCTACGCACCAACAAAAGATTGTACAGCACCAACCGCAACAAGGTTCCTTTGGGAAAATATAATTAGTCGTTTTGGATGTCCATTGAGCTTAACAAGTGATAGAGGGACACATTTTTTGAATGATTCTATAAGGATTTTGTTGCAGGAGTTTATGGTCGCGCACCATAAAACAACACCATTTCATCCACAGGCTAATGGAGCAATTGAAGCTTTCAATAAAATATTAAGTCACACCTTAAGAAATATTTGTCATGTCGAGCACAGAGATTGAGATGACAAGGTTTCAGCAGTGCTTTGGGCATACAGAACTACATACAAGCAACTGAATAAAGCAACTCCATTTCACCTCGTATATGGAACAGAAGCAGTGTTACCAATTGAATTCATGGAACCATCACTATGCATCACGAGAATTACAAACCTAGATAATGAAGATTCGATTACTAAACGTTTAACAAAATTGTTACAATTGGATGAACATGTTGCAAGCCTGACGGTCACAAAATATTGAGAAAGCAAGACAAAAGGCGTGGCATGATTGTAATCTCAAGAATAAGACTCTTAAAGAGGGCACAAAAGTTTTATTGTATGATTCAAAGTTTGTGCGCCATCCAGAGAAGTTCAAAATACATTGGCTAGGTCCTTATGAGATAGTAGCAATTTCGCCAACTAGGGCATGTAAATTGAAGGACCTTAGCGGGGAATTACTCTCGGGCTACTTCAATGGGAGTAGGTTGAAACCCTACTACTCATAAGTAGTGTTGTAATCGAATAAGTCATATGCCATTAGATTAGTTGTTATTTGAATTCTAAGTGTTAGTAGCTTTTCTTCAAAATAAGCACATGAGATTCGCGCATTTTCTTATGCATGGTTTTGTTTTTGTTTTGCTCCAAATATATGACTGTTACACATATTCAAAGGTCACAAGTTGAAGTGCACGGAGGACCACGGAATGCTTTGTGTTGAGGGAAAGTTGATGACAGATAAGAGAATCCAAGCCAAGGAATGCACATGAATGTAAAAGATACCCTTCCTAGGAAACAAATTTGCATGCAAAATAAGAAAATACTTGAAAAGAAATGATCCATGGGATAAGTAGAGCACGTTCGAAGAAAGGGGAATCTTTGAAAAAGGAATGTTAGCTTTACAAGGAGCTATGGGGCAAGGAGAGCATGCAAAACGAAAGAAGTGCACAAGGGGAAGCGATGTGGCATGGGAATGTAAGCTACCTAATGCAGCTGGAGGCGAGGAAAAAGCAACAACAAAGAGGTCCACAAGGCACACTTAATGGTTATTAAAATAAAGAAGGAATAAGAACGAAGGGGATAGTTGACAACAAATGGGCATTAATTGCGGTTGTGGGGGAAGTAACAGCGCACGCATGCAAAGGGTAAATCAATGAAGCATTTATTACCTATGGAAAAGGGTATAAATATGAAGGGGTTATTCATTTTAATTACCTTATAGTGAAATCGAAGAGCTCTGGAGAAAAACAACGAGAAAAAGCGAACAAAACAATTAAAAGCCCGAAGAACTGAGACATTGGCTATCATTAATGAAGGTCGAAGCTTTTATAGGTGATTTTGTGAGGGAGGAAAGGTGAAGAACGGGTTCCAGTTATACAAAAACAACACCCAACCACCATTAATGTGGGGGTCGAGTTCTTCAGACAAAACGAGGGAACTTTGGGGCAATAAACCGCCCCAGATTAAATTAGAGCGGATATCGACCTAGGTGCAAGACAATAAACCAGTAGAAAGAGACGCAAGAAAAAGGGTCCGCACAAGAATCACTAACTCCAAATTCCCAAAGTACTTCTATCTCCATGTCTAAAAGCGAGTCAGAAGGCACAGTAATCGAACAAGACTCAAGTGGCGAAGAAGGGGAAGTATTCGTCTTAAAGGAAGTACAAATGGCAGAAGTAGCCACAAGTTCTTCCACGCCCAAGAAGGACAAAAAATCCATAGCCTCCACCAAGAAGGCCAATAAAGCCCAGATCCCCAACATGTTAATATAAGTTTTGAGATGCAATACCCTGAAGAAGCCGAGAGAATAGGGCAATGACAAACACAAATAGGATCGAAAAAGATTGTAGATTGCAACCATCTTGCACACGCGCTGGATGGAAGAATAGAAAAGGAAATGGTGCACCCAACATGCCAAAAGGACAGCGAGGGGAATGATATCTATGACAATAGCATAAAGAAAATGTTGGAGAAAACAGGGGTACTTTAACAATATAATTTGTCTTTCTTCAACAATCCCACCAAATTATTCCAATACCTTATCTCGAGCATAAGAGAAGGGTATTTCTACTTTGCAGGTCAACGCATGCGAATTTCACGCCACATGATTAACAAGGAAACAAGGTTGAACAACCAATGAGAAGATCTAGCGCAAGCCCTTGAGGATGATAAGGAGGTAGAAAAAATTGGAAACCTCCTCAAATACAAGTGCACACGCAAGTCAATGTCAATTGATGACGTAAAGGACCCTGACACAAGAGTCGCAACGTGACTACTTACATCCAAGCTAGTAGGGGCAGAGAGATGGACAGAAATCAATAAGAAGTATATATGCATCGCGCATAAGATGGCAAAAGGGAAATTATACAATTTGTCCTAATTCATTGCACACAGCATAATAGAAGACGTAGAGCTAGCGTAGGAAAAGGCAGGAATCAAGTTTCGTTGGGGTGCAATCCTCCTCTTGATAGTTTTCAATTAAATAGGCGTGCCTGAAGGAGATGGTGAACCAACATGAGCATTCCCTGTAGAAGATCCATCTCCGTCTGTCATCTACAAACAATTCATGGCGCCCACTACACTCAATAATGCATGCAAAGCGCGGTTCACAAATTGGTTAAAACATTTGCGAAATGTCTTCGAACAGGACTGGAGAATCCCGTGACAACTGCCAAAGGAGTTGGAGGGAGAGGCAGAGTTTGTTGTCGCAATGAATTATTCCTTGGCAAGATTTAAGAAGGTAGATGGAAGTCGGCCGCCATGGGCCAAGTTGCCCTATGCTTTTACTGATGACTACTTTGTGCAATCCGTCGAACAGATCAAGGAGGCTAAAAGAATAATGATTGACGCGCAAAGGATTGAGGAAGATATCTACACACTTCTCGCGACTCAAAAGCACCCTAACAAGGAAGCACGTGTAGAAAAGCAGGTGACAAATATTTGTGCACACAAGGTTGGAGACTATTGTAGTAAAAAACAAGGTACAAAAGTTGTTCTCTTATCTACGCCCAAAGAAAAGGGAAGACATAGCAGAAAAAAAAGAGGTAGAGCCAAATAAGGAGATGGTCATGCCTAAACACGAGAGGCGCAGTTCTCAAGAACAACTAGAACGCATAAAGAGGGCACGGAAGGAAAAAGAAAGCTTATGCGCACTAACAAGCCAACCCAAAAAGAAGAGGAGAGTAAACACAAGGCAAGACCCTATCTCGGTGCAAGAGGTCAGCAAGACAAAGGGCGGTGAGCATCCTAAAGGCGCAAAAACTACAATAGGCCCAAGCCAAACCCCGGTGACAATGCAAGGAACAATTCAGATAGGAGCGGCCAGAGAGACCGCTATGTCGCTCAAGGATGGGGAGAAGCTAAACATTGAAGATATAATGCAAAACTCTCCAATCCTGACTAGTGCGGAAGGTGGACCAATTGAGAACATGGAGCCCAACGATGTAGGCACAAGAACACCATCCGTTTCTAAGTCACCTCCAAAGATAATTGAGGTTGAAGATAATCTTGAGGATACCGATGAAGCGCGGGAAAAGAGTGGAAGTGCCGGTGAAAGCCATGGGGCAGGAGGCAGCCATGGAAGTGATGAAGAGGAAGCGCGGCGGAACCCGAGTATGGGAAAAAGACTAATTGAGGATTTGGATGAAGATGCAAAGGAATTCTAACTCTATCCAAACCCGACTAAAAGATCAATGTGGCGCATACCAGAAGGGGAAGAACATCAAATAATTGTTCTCATGGGATTGCTTGCAAAATACCCTAGACACCAAGGGCTCGAAGAAGGCACTGTTATTCTCCTTAGATGCCTATACAAAAGAGCTAATAATTGAGTTGTCAAGCAACAACATTCATACCATTCCCACCAAGGAAGAAGATCCTATCCTCCTCGCAACAACTTATAACCTGTCAGAAACTCAAGCGGATGAGGCTTTACTGAAAATTGTTGGGGAAGTAGTTCAGCAAAATTTGCACAATAGCCATGAATCTCGGATATATAGGGCACGGTAGCAAAAATTAGAGGCTGAGCTCAAAGAAGCAAACAGTAAATTGCACGAGCTGCAGCACAAGAACAAAAGCCTAAAGGAAAAATATGAGCACACGGATGCTAAAGCAAAGGCGTTGGGGGAGAGAACTCAAGCCTACCGAAGCCAACCCACTCATTGAAGGGGAAAAGATTAATGAATTAAAGCAGCTCATAGGCCTGCTCTTTAAAAAAATTGAAAAATAAAGGGAGAGGGCCAAGCAGCAAAAGGGCGACCAAGAAAGCATATGAGTCATCTGCGAGAAAAAGCTAAAAGCCTGCAAAAATATCGCAAGGCAAATGGAAAAAAAAGCCGTGTAAACTGATAAATTGTTGAAGGGGATTTACAAACAATCCCGAATAATAAGCGTGCGCATGAAGCAAGAGACTAACAAGCTCACGTCTATGAAAGCCAAACTAGACAACGACTCTCTTGATAAAGCTAACAAGAACAAATTGATGGAAGAATGTGAAAAGGTTAGTGAAGAGATCGCAGAAAAGAAAGAAAGGGTGAAGTGGAGGTTGATAGAATTGAGGAAGCTCACCAATAAAGTTGAAACAAAGCTAGAAAATACGTGCTCAGAGTTACGCAAGAAAGTTGAAGACCTACGTATAGTGATATACACAGGAGTTAAGGGCACTAAATTTTTTGGCCAAATAGCCACTCAGTTGGATAATTTGGGCCAACTTATTCAAGAGGCAATAAATAAATGGCAGGGGCATGAAAACCTGTTAAAAGCCGAGGTGCCAAGATTATTTCAAGAAGTCCAATAAGTGTTGCTTGAGGATGGACAACAGATTTAGTATGGAGTGATGTTGGACCCATAAATTTGTATTCTTTATTCATTAAGTCCTATATTAGGACTAAGCATTCATTATTCATAATCTAGTATTCTTTGGAAGGACGCGCGGAACTTTGAAAAAGGTTGTGCACATAGAGGAAAAGTAGAGAAGAAGCATGCGCGCGAGGAGAAGAAGTAAGGTCGCATGGGAAAATAAAAAATGGACAAACATACAAAAATGTAACTGAAGACCACACATGGACTTGAGTAAGGAAAATGCAGTCCCGACAAAGGTTAAGAGATTATGTAGTAAGGATAATTTCTGGACAAAGGCATGCAGGATAAAGAAGATCAAATATAGACAAAGCCAAGATTATACCACAAGTTGCAGATTGGAATCGGCGAAAGAATGCATAAAATTAGAACTTGACCAAGGATAGGCAACGAACTTCTAAAACTATCACCATGCAGAGCAAGGGTATGGCGACAAGTGGCTATATTTAGCCATCGCATGGATGTACTAGTTAGACTGATAGTTGTAACTCGAGGGCTATTAATAGCTCTTGGAAGACTAGTGAAGGGCAAGTCCCCACTAGTATCAATACCCCATGAGGTATCCATTGTAAAGGGAGTTGGAATAGTCGAGTTCTGTGTCTTTTGTAAAGCAGAGAACTTAATGTTTACGCTAGTATGAGTCTATAAGTCGCCTGAATACTATGTATGTACTTGTGCAACTGATGATTAAAATATGAGCAACATGTATTTTGGGGCAATAATAGCATTTGTGAATTATATGTATTGAGTTACTTATGATTTCAAATCTTGTTTGTTCAAACAACTAACCCCACTTCACCATGCTAACCTTGAGGAGACCCGAAACCTTCCGCGCTTCAGGTGAGTTCGCCCTAGTTCACACTATGCGCGATAGGCCAACGCGAAAGGTAAGGGAAACTTATGCGCGCAGATTTCCGCAACCTCGCGCGCATGAGCATGGAGTAAAGGTACAACTAGACATGCAACAAGGAGTACCGTGCAACTGGGCCTTGCAGAGGGCATAAAGATTGTGGAAGATGGTTGCAATACAACTATGTAGAGATGTCTCATTGAAAATGTGAGGAAAGATGGAGCTCAAGTATGTAGAGTTATTATTGCTGAGAAGAATGACATGAGAAGGGAGAAGGCGTGCATAGAAAGTGATGTGGGGGATGAAGCACATATATGTTTAGGAGAATGGAACACTTGGTGTAGGCAGTCGAACAGAGGTGCGAGCAGACCCACACAAGAAGGTAAGAGACAAATGGCGGGTTTGAACCCACAAGAAGCAGGAGATATTGAACAAGGATGAGCAAGGGAAGGTGGACGTTTTATGACCCAAAAGGGCAAAGAGGAAAAAGAAGAGAGCAAGCATGGTTAGGCACAAAACCGGGAAAAGGTAAGAGATGTGCTCATTATACTTCAAGGCCAAAAGGGTGGTTCTACCACTTATAGCCTAGTTGTGAGCATGAGCTCAAAATTTTATTACCTGGGAAGTGTGACGGAGGAGCATCCCAGGCGAATTGACAATCGTGCATCACACAAAAACATGTAGTTAGAAAATAAGCTAAGCCTAGCATTGCACAAGTTTTGATTGAACCAAGTCTTTGTTGGTCTATTTTATGCAAAGTCTCGTTTAGCACCTATGTCTTGTAAAAAGTGTGCAGCCTACGAGCATGCAAGAGTCTAGTAGTGTTTTGTGCCATCCGTAAATGTGCTAGTGTAATGTTGTTTTGCGCTTATTTTATAGTGTATGTGTGTCTATAACTATTTCGCACAATCTGTTGATGTGCGTAAGTGTTTGTAAGGATTTGAAGGTGTCTTGTGGTTTGCGGCATATCTAATATAACGAGGCTTACGGTATCTTCTAGATATAGACACATTTGTAGGATAATGTCAAAAATCATGTATAAAGTTTGAGTTCAGGCAGCAAAATTCAAACTGTTTCGACAAAATTCAGAAAAACTTTTAGGAGATGGAGCAAGCATGTATTTTGGTAGCACAGTGCAGAAAACTGTTTTCAGAAGAAGAGGTCGTGTTAGGGAAATGAGGGATTAGAATGCATCGCGTCATCTCTGTGTTGCACCTATGTCTTCAAATGAGTGACACAATGCTTCAATTGAATAGAGCAAGGCTTTTTTACTTAGCACAAGGATGATGTGAATTCAGACAATGTTCTGCAGAGGAAAGTACTATTTCGGCACATAAAATCACAAGGAGCATCCGCAAAGGCCTGCATTAACGTGTGCTCTATTCAATGGCATTAATTTATCCTTGAAGTTTCGAAGTCATAGTTGTATTAAGCAAGCGAGCAAGAATTTGGTGAAGAGTGCTAGTGCATAATCTTATTATTTGGTGCGTAATTTTTGGAGCTTCAAATGTAACATTGTTCGAGGAAGCCGACATGGGTTCACCAAGATCATAATTATAACTGTTGAGTCAACTCAAGAGCATTGAGTTGTGTTTTGATTTGGGCCCTATTCTTGCATAGAATATTAGAACGCATCTAATATCATTTGGATCACTTGTACCCTCAAGGCAATGATGTAAGTAGGTGGGTCTTGCGCCTATATAAAAGCATGCCCCTATGTTTGTGTTCACAAGTCAGCAGAAAGCAAAGTCTCACGAGTTCTAGAGTCTATTCGGTCCTAGAGTTGTTGAGAGAGCTATACTTGCAAAGGCTGAGTTAGCAAGTGAGATCTATGGATTTAAGTTGTTGTAAAGCATCTTGGTTTGTGAGACCACTTTGTGTGTATGTGCATTGTATTTCCTATTGTTGAATCAAATAAAGATCTCTGCATTTTATTGCATATTGCGGGTGTTACCACATTTCATTGCATTAATCCGTTGTGTATTCTGAGGGCTGCATAGCATCCCTTAACTGGGACCCCTAACCACAGCTGCATCACCCAAAAAATTTTAGCCTCTCAGGAGTCAGAAGTGGAATCTAAACACATTGGTAATCTAAGCCTTATGGTCCATTACCAGGGCGTTAAAAGACAGCTGGTAACTTATAATTTACGTTGCAAAAGGAAAAACCCAAAATGAAATTTAAATTTAACTCACCCGTTCAGGAGTGCTTTCTGACACACATTTGGAGTCGTGGTCAGACTCCGACCCTGAAGAAACTTGCACTTCAAGACTATTTGTGATTTCAATTTCTGTTGCATCATTATCTCTTGAAGCAGTCTCACACTCAAACCCCAGAAATGATGCTCTATCAGGGCTTTCGGCTTGAACGGATTGTGGAGCTGAATAATAGGTTGTTTCTGGAGTTGCAGGATTTCCATGTCTAACTGTAATGTCATTGTACGGTGTTGATGGTGCCAACTCCGATTCTGCACCCTGTTCACGACAAGACCTTTTGAAGGGAAAATCTCCCGTTTCAGTGGATTCTTGTTCTTTCTCCTCCTCGTTCTCTCCTCTTCTTTTATGCTGCTTGTCTATGGGAGAGAACTTTTCCAAATTGAATTCTGCACCTTGGTCGTGGCTAGACCTTTTAAAGGGAATTCCTTGCATTTCGTTGGAATCTTCTCTCTCCTCATCCTCTTCTCTCCTTTTATGAGTGGTTTCTGTAGGAGACAGCTTTTCCAGATCCAATTCCAAACCTTGTTCATGGTGAGACCTTTTAGAGGGAATTTCTTGCATTCCATTGGATTCTACCTCTTCCTCCTGTTCCAAGTCTGTTCTTTTATGATTGGTGTCTATGGGAGACAGCTTTTCCGAAACCAATTCTGCACCTCGTGCATGGTGAGATCTTTTGGAGGAAATTTCCTGTATATCATTGTATTGTTCCTCTTCCTTGTCTTCCAAGTCTCTGTTTTTATGATTGGTGCCTATAGGAGAGAGCTTCTCGAACACCAATTCTGCACCTTGTTCATGGTGAGATCTTTTAGAAGGAATTTCCTGCATTTCATTGGATTCTTCCTCTTCCTTCTCTTCCAAGTCTCTGTTTTTATGATTAGTGTCTATAGGAGAGAGCTTTTCCAAAACCACTTCTGCACCTTGGTCATGGCGAGTTCTCTTGGTGAGAATTTCTTGCGTTTTGCTGAATCCTTCTTCTTGCTCTTTCTCTCTCTCTTGCTCTTCCTCTTCTCTTTTTTTATGCTGGGTGGCTGTAGGAGATACCTTTTCCATAACAATGGCATGGTGATTTAAAGATGTCAATCGAGTTTCTCCTTCATAGGCTTTCACTTCTTCCTTCAGAGTAAATTGGATTTCATCTTTAGGATTTTCTTTTTCAGCAGCGGTCGTCTCCATTGGAATGGCCTGCGGCTCCAATGTCAATTCAGTTTCTTCTTCGTAGGCTTCCACTTCTGAAGAGGCTTCCACTACTCCCTTCAGAGTAAATTGGATTTCATCTTTAGGAGTTTGTTCTTCTGCAGCAGTTTTCTCCATTGGAATGGCCTGTGGGTCCAATGTCAATTCAGGTTCTTCTTCACAGGCTCTCACTTCATCTTTCCGCCTAGAATGGGCTTCATCTTCATGAATCTGCTCTTCTCCATGTGGGTTCCATGTCAATTGGGTTTCCTCTTCAGAGACTTGCACTTCATCCTTGCGCCTCAAGTGGGTTTCACCTTTAGAGGTCTGTCTTCCTCCTCCAGCACTTGGGAGAGCGTGGGTATCCCATTTTGATCGAGTTTCACCTTCGTAGAGTTTTTGTTGGTGGGGTTCTTCCAGCGGTTTTACCTGATAAATTGTTTCTTCATATGGCCTGTGAGGTTGTTCTTCTTCACGGGTTTCAGGCTCACCACGAGGGTTATTTCCATCCAAATCCTCTCCTGCTTCAGATTGAACTTCTTCGGACTGCGCCTGTGATTGACCCTCTAGTTCAAAAGCCCTTTCTGCACTTTCCTCATGCTCATCGTAACTCTCCACCTCCATAGAAGAGATCTCAAGCTCTGCAGCTTCTGCTGCTTCATTTTTCTTCAGCCCGGAGGCAATAAGCCTCTTCCTACATAATCCACCGTACAATTTTCTAAAGCAAACATAGCTACCAACAGCACATCCCAACGGAACAGCAAATGCAAAGCCCAATACTAACAAAACCATTAAAAGTATAAACAGAGAAGGCAGAGAAGAAACCAATGCACCCCACAGTGTTAGTTTCTTACCATATCTCCACAATTTACTGGCCATTTCATATGAGAAACCTTCACCACACATTACATTACCATCCTTCAGAATACGGGACACAACCCCAAAATGGGTATATCGTACTCTGCACAGAAATTATTGGGAATTTCCAAACAGGGAGCGTTGCAACAGAACTATTACGAAAAGAAAACTCTATTCTGAAACTAATTATTCGGGGACCAAATGGCAGAGATTCCATGAATAAGCCGTTACGTTGATCGACACTACACCCTGACCAACTCTGCGACGTGGCTTCTGTAGGTCCGAATCATTTGTCTATAAATAGTACTTGATTAGCATCCCGGTTTCCTGATGAGCTTCAGATCGACACATCTTTCCAAAAGGACAACGAAAAAGATATCGGTGAAATTGACAGGATAAAGCATGATGTCACAATGGAGACAGGGACATCATCCCCATTGAAGATCCTCCAGCTTCCAAGGAAAGGTCACCCATGGTCCGAGACCCCCACTCTCACAGTCCACACCACCATTCAAGGGGCTAAATTTCTATAAATGCATATGATTTTCGGAACGCAAGGTGGTACTGATTGGCCAAGTCCGAGTTCCCACTCAACGATATGTATTTGGTGTTAAAAATTATTGTCCACTTTCTCGTCTAGTGTCTTTCTTTTTCTATGAAATAATACTTAAGTATTATTTGTTGATATATCTTTACATTTTAAGTTCATCAAGTTAATTATTTTTTATAATAATAATAAATATATCAGAAGTATTGAAACTAACATCAATGGTTTTTTTATTATGCTTTGTTAATGGACTCTTTTCAATATCTTTCATCTTACATAAGAGAAATTATAGAAGGGAGTATGTTGCACTTTGTATATTTATAAACAATATTTGCAGCGTCAATCTCAACATATCAAACAAAAAATGTGTATCTTCCAAATTTTAGTATCATCAATAGTATTATATAGTTGTGAAATTCAAGGACATAGACTTTGCAATACCAATTGGGTTTGGGTTGATATAGTTCTTATTTATATCCTCTCCAAACACTTGTAGAAAACACAATCAATTCCCCATGCAATTATATTTGCTAAATTTTGCATCTATCCCCTTCACCTTTTTCAATATGGTTCATCTTACATAAGAGAGATTATGCAGGGGGTATGATGCACTATGTATACTTATAAACAATGTTTGTAGCTTCAATCTCGAGATATCAAACAAAAATTGTGTATCTTCCAAATGTTAGTATCAGCTTATTTAGTATTATATAGTTGTGAAATTCAAGAACCTAGACTTTGTAGTACCAAATGAGTTTGGATTGATATAGTTCTTATATCTATCCTCTCCAAACACTTGTGGAAAAAGAAGTCAATTCCCCATGCAATTATATTTGCTAAATTCCTCATCCATCCCCCTTCATATTTCAGTTGTTTTCCATGTAGTAATGTTGCTTCACATATTAAGATATATGGTTGATACAACAATTGGGTATATAATAGATATCTATGCAAGGCTCTTCAATCATTTATGAAGTTATTTGAACAAGGAATCAAGAACACTTGGTATGCTCAAAGTACATCTATCATACATGGAATTATTATTGATATAAATCACATCTTCCTGATACCTTTTCCATTAATGCTCTCTATATGTTGACAAGAGATATTTATATAAGAAAACTAGTGAATATTTGAGACAAGAAATGAATCCAATTTTAGGATGATTGATCATTTTGATCTCAAGGATAAGATCCAAAAATCCTACATAAAATCAACTTGGACAAAACCATTGGAACCATTGCTAACAAAAATGCTTCACTACTTGGAACATTATCTTCAAATAGAAGATGAACGTATTATTACTCCCAAGTACACTAGACTCCTTTAGTTTGAGATTCCCTTCGGGTCAATAACGGGTATGTTCCCACAACTTTGTATGGAGACAAAACACTTTCTTCTACAACATGAGCACATATGTAAACTTTGTAGTAATGAGCTAGATTCAAAGGAGAATTTTGTATTTAGGAGGCTAGTGTATTATGAGATTCGTCGCAGGTTTTACTACCTAAATTTAGAGGAAATAAAGGCACTTTACAAAATATAAATATGTATAGTTATATTCATCAAAGAAATGATCCAACACAAAGATGGCCTCTTTAGGAGTCATTAATATAGTGCTTTACTTCATGGTTCAGCTTCAACTCTTTTCCTGAACCTCAATTTCATAGGTGCAAACAAACTCGTTGTCTTACTCGTCATTCATGAGTTGTTAGGATATAGATCACAACTTAACTAAGCACATCCATAAACATGTAACTATTCAAGGTGTGGAATTTGTTTTGCATTACTTATAGAGATGTGTTTATTAAAGATAGATGTATTCTCTAGCATCACTATGAACAAGCATAAGAAAAACGCACACATGCATACAAATATAATAAATCAATAAAATCTTGAAGCAAAGACATGACATAGATTTATAAACGGTAGCATGACTACCAAAATTTTATTAGGAAGCTTTGACTTAAGATTTATCAATGGTAGCATGACTACCACAATTTTATTTAAGAAGTTTTGACTTGAATTTTCCATAGTAAGAATGACTCACTTTTATAATGTTTTTCAACACACTAGCTCTTTATGCTCCTATAAAGAAAAGCTAAGAGGCTAGGGTTAGGGTTTGGAGAGTAGTTAGCTTGCAAGACAAATCTTAGAAAGATTATTAATAGTGAGGGTCAATCAAGTCAATAACTTGTTTGATACTATTATTTACTAATAGATGCCAATAACTTAGCATCAATTGGTAAATTATCAACACATTATATTACATGTGCATTTTAAATCATATAATAATGGATAGAAATTAAATAGACTAACACCTCCCCTTAAGATGTACTTCAATAAAGGGAAGTACATGTGAATCATAGAGTTATCCCCCCTTGAGGATGCCTTCCTTCACTCCCAAAAGTTTCCTAAGCTAAACAAATCAGGCCTCGTATATTCAAAGAAACATAAGATCAATGACCTTGTCATGTATTAGCTACCAAATATAGTGTATATAAATTTCAATGTACTTTGTGCATTGGTTCTCAACTAGGTTGTGAGAGATGTGGATAACACTTTTATTATCACACCAAAGTGTCATGGGTTGGGAATGTAGAAACCCAAATTCATAAATCATGCATCACATGCACACAAACTTGCATCCTATAGCGGTATCGCCACTATATTTAATTTCTATTGTAGACAAAGTAATGGCAGTCTATTCTTACAAGACCAAGTCATGAGATCTACCCTAAGATGATAGATATATCATGCAATTGACATGTGATCATATAGATATCTTACCGAATCACTATCTAAATAGCCTATAGATGTTGTTTCATAAGGAGCATGATTCTTCGATACTTTCCCCCTGAGGTGTAACTAGAAAGTGAGGTTAAGCCACTTAACTTGTACTCAATCCCATAATTAGTAGTATTGCAAAGATACCAAAGAATGTATTTTGTAACTTTCTAATGGATTTAATGGTGGTCCTAAAAATAGTGTTGTAGTGCCCACTTCCCTTTGACACCTTTTGATACTGATCTTGATACTGTTGATTACATTATGGACATTATTATGTTTTCGATTTAGTATGATGTTAGATGTTGGACCATGGATTATTGTTGATCTTGATTTAGTTATGATGCATGATGATTATTAGAGACACTTCATATGTGGATGATGATATACTATTTGACATGGATATATTTTGAATGTTGTTCGGACATGTGATTTTGGATATTGTGAGTAGACCTAGAGAATGGACATTATATGATGATGATATAGTTGTTGATATAAATTGTGAGTGATATTGTTAATTTCCTTGATGTTGTTGTGATTCATATGCATAGATGATTTTGTGATTTTATTTATATCGTGTTGGATGTTCTGATATGGCCACGACACCGAAGGAGGTATTTGTGTTTTGTAGGTTAAAATATCACAACAAACATCGGGGGATTGGAGATAAACCACATTGGAATTCTAGATGAATTCAACAAGGTCACCATGGCAACTAGTTTTGTTTGTGTGTATGTGTTTGTTAGTGTTAGGGATTCCCATGGGGGGGATCACCTTTGAATGTGACCAAGGGGTTTTGTGTATTTTATTAATGTGTTTCCTTTTTATTTTTATTTGTATGTATTTTATTAGTGATGTGTCCCTTTCTTTTATTTAAATAAATTATGGTAGATTAATGTGAGAAAACATATGGTTAAAATTTAATTAATTAAATTGGGACATAAGAAAGTAATTATTAAAGTTGTTGACCCTTGTGTTAAATGTTGTAAGGTGTGTGTAAGTATGTGTATGAGTTGTGTAAGTCAGATTTTGGAGTATGAAACACTCCACCTCCTTAGAAATTCGAATTTGTCCTTGGAGGTTGTTTTTGGAGGCTTATCAACCATACCTATGGTTGGAGGGTTGATTTTAGACCCTTTTAATGCATTTTTATAAATCAAGTTGCATGTTTTTATTGCACTCTTCTTACATTTTATTTAATTCAGTCCTTTGGGGTGTGGGCTTTTTGGAGTGTGTAATTTTATTTGTCATATTATTCACCCACCTCTTAATTGTGCATTGGAGAATAAAATTTGAATTTTGTGTTGGAGTTGAGGATGTGTGATGTGACATCCTACATGGATCCACCTCATCCTCTCCTCTTCCCTCTTCTAAAATTGAAACTCTTTGTTTTGTTTTGGGTGGTTGAAACATTTTTCATGCTTCCTTGGGGTGAATTTTCTTGTTGATTAGAGCTCTTGCTTTTGGAAGGAAATTGGAAAACTTACATACTTGTTGGTTGCTAATTTTGGGACTATATTTTGACATTGAAAGCTTGTTGTTTTGTAAAAAATCTACCATAGAGAGGTAGGAGCTTAGCTCTTCATTTATGTTGTTATTTCTTTTTGTGTTTGTGTGAATGGTGAATGTTTATGTGCTTATTGGTTGTTTGGGTAGACTGTCATAGGAATGGTGTAGGAGAAGGCTATGGGGAATCCATGTGGGGGTGAATAAGGGAATGCCAGTGGCATCAGAATTCTCGTGGAGGGGGTTTGGGATTGGGATCCACCATGGAAAAGAAATAACTTGCATTTCTTACTTTGTGGGGGGCATAAGGAGGGATTGTGGGGGGTATAAGGATATGTGTGATGAATTATATTGGCAGTTTGTTACAAGTGGATGCCCAATTCCCATTGGGAGGTATAAGCAGCTTCCCTTATAGCTCTTGTTCCTTTGGCTTGTAATGAAGAAGCTTGAGTTTTGTGTGATGTTTCAATGCAGTTGCAAAACTGTTGTTTTGATATGAACTGTGTTTTTAATTTGAAATGTGCATGTTAAAAGAATGTTGTGTGTTTGTGGAAGCATATTGTTGCCATGAGTTGAAATACACCTTTTATTACATTGTGGCTGGGGCTCAGGGGCCAATGAAGAAGGATGGCTTCTCCTCTTCATTGGATGTCTTGGTTGGGTGGAGAGTGTTGCCTTTCCCTCACTTTTGTTGTGATCAAATTAGAAGAAAAAGGAACTTGCATGTTGCTATTCTGGAGCAGAGGAAAATACAATTTGACAGTACCTTGAGAAACAAAATCTTTTGTAACATTTCCCACTTTGAAGTGGATGAAAATTGTAAATATATTGTAATGGAAAGACATTTGTATTGAGATATGAAAGTTGTAAATTTGAAATGTGACAAATTTATATACTCTATTCTGTTATTAGAAAAGAAAGACATGTATTCTATATGTTGTATTTTGAAAATATATATATGAAAGGAGTTGTAAAAGATTCATTGAATTAATGGAAGTTGTCTTACCTTGTTCAAAATGGCATTGTTATATTTAAATTCTGTATTTGAAAATCCTTGGTTGGAAAATGGAAAAAAATGAAATATGTATGAAGGAATTGCATTACTTTGTTCTTTTGAAAATAAGACAAAATTGGAAATCATCCTTTGCATTTTAGCTATTATATGGTTTGATTAAATCACGTAAATGTAGTTGACTAGGATTAGAATAAAATTCCATACGTGAATGATGAAAAATGATAAATATATCCTTTAGAAATTGACCTCTATCTCAAAATTTAAAACTGGTAATTAATTCATCTAAAATGAACAGTTCGAGTCTACACACAATAATCAACATTGAAACATTAAAATTTAGAATGCTATGATATCAATGTACTCAATTTGACAAAAAACACTTAAGGAAATAATTTTAAACATTGCAAAATCAGGCCCAAACCTTTTGCAGTCGTTTTTCTGTCAATTGTTGAAAAATTCGAATTGGAAATCAATTAAGCAAAATTACCTTTCAAATGCATCCTAAATCCTTCCTAGAATAGTTCTCCATGTCTGTTTGGCATGTTGAGTGAAGGAGAAGATCAAATTGAACCAAATTTATAAGTTAAAATTTACTAGTTTGCTTTTAAAAAGCCTGCATGACGTTTTCTAAAATTGACCCTTTAAAACTTGTCAAAATCTAAAATTAATGATTCTTGTGCAAAGAGGGAATCGAGATCTTTCCAGAAATTCCTTGTTTTCCCAAAACTGTGCTTCCTATCAAAAGTTATGGCCTTCTGAAGTTTTCTTCACTGGCATTAAAATTTTGAGAAAATTTTCCTTGGCAAGCCCGCGGCCCAAATTTTTCCCTTGGGACTTAATAAAAAAAATTGGGAATTTTTTTAACATTTTCCCTGCAGCCAATCAGAGGCTACCACGTGGCCTCACAAGGCAATGGCAAAGGCGCAACACAACTTTCTTCCTTGGAACCTTTTTTAAAAAATTGGAAAATATATTAGTTTTCCTCCACCAGTCGCAATCCCGCAGCCAATGAAAGGCTGCCACGTGGCAGCATGGGGTGATAGCGAAGGGGGCAGAACCCATGTAACCTTCTCCTTTTTGAATTTTGTTTTTTGGAAAAATTTTGAATTTACCTCCATGGCCTCGCACTCCCACCCTGCCTTAGAAATCCCTCTTGCGGATGCGTGGGCCCGCGCGTGCCACTTATCCCTTTTCCCTCGTCTCGGCAATTTTTCTCAAACTCCTCCATCACCTCACCCTTCCCTCGTTTCTTTCCCACTTTGACTTGGAGCTCAACACGTATCCCTAGTGGCGCAGTGGAAGCACGGGTGAAAAAGTGGACTTTGCCCCGTGCGGGGAAATTTCAAAACATCTCCCTACAACCCGCCAACCCGAAAAAGTGGATTTTTCCCCTGCTTGACATGTGTCCCTTTTGGAAAATTTTCACCCCAAGGCTCGCCAACCCATAACTGGAATTTTACAAGGAGTTAGGAGGACTTCTTTATATCATTGGAAAGGTGAGAAAATTTCATATCCAATGGGAATGATTTAGGGAAATTTTGAATGCGTTAAGTGTGAGAAAAATTAAGTTGAAACTCTAATCCTGTTAGAGAGTGGGTATGGTGATAGTTTACCTTTTGAACCTAATTGATACTTCTAACACTAAATTTTGAACCTTGTGACCTATGATAAGTATTAATAAAGGAAAAGTATGTTCTAGTAGATTAAACATGTTCTAGAACCTGTTAGTGACAATTGTTGTCTTGCAACCTGGTTGTGGACACTTCTAATAAAAAAAATTATTCCATAATTTTCCTAACTAATCCTAGGTTGTTTCTTAGGTCTCAAGTGGGTTGTTTTAGCGGGAATTACAAGTGTAATATGAGATTCATAGTAGAAAATATATCATGTCATGTATGAGTCAAGTAATGTCATTTCCAACTAACATCATGTGGAATGTCTCATCAACTAGTGGAGTAGAAATTTTGAGCCCTAATTGAAAGGGAGTTAGTAAAAACTTGAGTTATCCATATTGAAGCAACGAAGAATGTCTTGAGCATATTTGGATTGATGATGGAAATACCTTTGCCAAACTGTGAATCCTGAAGACCCAAGAAAAATTGTAGAAAACCTGAATTGGCCATCTCAAAAGACATCTTCAAACATGTTTTCAAATCATGAATATGCTTTGTGGAATTCCTTATGTTGATTAATTCGTCAGTATAGATGACTATAATGAGGAAATTCCCATCTACATCCTTAGTGTAGGCCATAGGGTTGGAGGAATAACGTGTAAAACCAAAATTGATAAGAAACATGTTGATATTTTGATGCAGAGCATATCACTCATATAGCCATTCAAACAAGTTAATTTGATCAAAACAACTCAATCAGTCCTTTAAGCTTACAAAATGGCTCTTTTCTCAAGATTATGAATCCTTCAAACATGCAATTTTAGCCCCAAAGTCTCAGAATGGCTTATGTAAATCTTGAGACATGTTAACAAACCCTCAATTATGCCAAATCCACCATCACATTAGATGAAAACATAAAAAATCTTCAATTTGTTTACCTAGTTCAAAAATGCCCTCAAAGCTTCTTAAGAACAATGTCTGGTTGGAGCAAACTACCAGCAACCAGAACAAACTAAAGACACTTCTGAGCACCCATTATGCTCCTAAAGGTGTGTGTTAAATCTTTTGGCTCAGTTCTCAATTTAAGTGCCTTTTCTCCATTATCTCTCTCCTAGGTCTAGCTCTCCTCTAGTAGCATTGTTTAAGGTTTAATTTTTGGCATAGATTTTGAATGAATGACTCAACAAACAATATAATTACCTTTCTAGGTGCCCATTTGAGCAAACATTCATTGTTCCAATTCTTATTGTACCTTCCTTAAGGAAAATTTACCAAAAAATGTCACTTTCTCGGCTGTAGTTAGGTTTCTAATGACCATCTATAGTCTTTTAAGGAGACTACCAACATTTCCCACTAATTGAAAACGTTTCATTACAAAATTATTCTTGAATCATGTTATTGAATCCATGAATATAGTTTCTTAAGAAATTTAGCCCTTGAAATTAAGTGTAGGGCCTTCAATTTATTTTGTTTCAATAAACCCTGTTAGGGTTTCACAGTGAACCCAGTTGGACAAATTTGACCATAAAATCAAAAAATATAATTTCTAAGGCTTAATTCATTTTTTCATAGTTATGTGTTATCTTTTAGAAGCTAATGAAGTTGACATTAGGGTCCTTATCTCATCAATGACAAAAATGGAATCTAAAACCTAACTGCCCAGTCTGTCGAAATAGGGGATTCCTAGCTCTTAGGGTTTTCTGACCTAATCAAATTCTTAACCTTAATTTTTTATAGATTACTATGGATTATTTGAATTCCTTACATATGTATTAACCTGACTATGTCAATAATCACCATCATTGTTCTGTACATCCTTCACTAGATGCCAATATTTGTGTTGACTGTGAAATATAGCAAACTGTTATAGAGTTCTTGAAATCATTCAAGCCAAATCAACTTAAAGGATCTTAAAAACACCAAACAGAGAATAAAAACATCAGGATTACACTCTTACCAATCATCAATAATCCTTTCTAGCTCTCAACATGTTCATTTCAATCCTCGAAAGATCATACATAGATTTTGAAATAAATAATTGTTTATGACAGAGTATTTTCTACATTCACAAGTTCTTGGAGCTCCTCACCTTTCTTCTTGAAATAATTCAAATGAATCCTCCGTGAAAATAATTACAAATCATGTTGTATAGCTCCCTTGCTCGAACTTCCCCTATAACTATCAACTATGGTTACAAGACAAGGTCATATGGAGGTTACATCTTGTAGGAAAGGATCTTAAATGATCTTTATAAGCTACATGACTAACCAAAACAACATGAAAAGGATCCTTAAGAGACCACATTGATCCTAACACCACTAAATATTCTTGTAATCACCCCTTAGACTCTTGCAACATGCAATAAATCCAAAATTGGCTCAAATAATTCAACAATTCAAACTGCTCAAAAAAGAGGGAAAAATGCAAAATTTGAATTTTTGCCCTCTTGAGCACAACTAATCAACTAGACATGAATTCAAGACCTCTTAAGGACTCCTAAACAACTTAACACACCAAAAAAAATCATGACATTGTAGACATCAAATTTGGGTCACACTCCCCTTAATCCCCTTTTAATCAGTTAACATAATGTGTTCACCTAACCATGACCCCTTTACCCCACATTCATATTAATTTAATTACTTGCAATTGAATTAATGCCCATCCTCACATTATTTATTAATTTAATTACTTTAATTAGGTTAATTTACACCTCACCCAGCTACATGACCTAGAAACCTCGCCATGGACTTATTCTTAACCTATTAATTAACTAAGACCCAATCTCTACTTATCTTAACCAACTGGGACTTAGTCTAAACCTAACATTAAATTCCTATTCCTTCTCCAATAACACCGCCACTTATCTAAGTGCTAACCATCACTTGAGACCTGGTTTGAAAAGAAGAGCACACCAAAAATAGCCAAGATCTGCTATTTTTGGTAAACTTAGGATTTCCCTCCCTAACCAACACTGATTCACCCGCAACCAACGCTGGTCACCATAATTGTCGTCGGTTACCATTTATACAATTTTGCAACCATTTTACTAGGTTGGTCACTTTGAGTTTTGGAGAGAGCTATCTACATTCAAGCATGAACCAAAGTTTTCTCAGCGTCAAGACGACAAAATACATTCATCCTAAGGCCCAAGCAAGTACCTGAGACTGATCCAAAGGCATTGGCATTCACGGGAGCACTTCGGGAAGTACTGCCACGACACTGACCACCAAGTTCTTCACGGATCGACCATCACCTTCCTTCACCAACCAGGCTTGCAAATACAAGTGCATTTGATTTTGCATCATTTATGTACTTACTTAATAGGTTCTTGATCTTCTGTTATTAGATCTAGTTCTTCCCTACATTCCTCCATCCCCACCTTCTTGTTCGTCTACCTATCCAGTCACCCACAACCTTCTGGTTCTCCATACCTAACCTTTATACTTTCCTGAGTTTTTCTTACCTTATTACGAACCCAACTAGTCCCCCTTCACTCTCTGTGTAATCACAGAGAAGCCCAAAATCACCTTTTATCAAATTTCACTAAGTCACCCCTACCGACGCCAGTTATCTTAACCGTTGTTAGTTTCCTCTTCACCGGCATTGGTCACTAGACTGACGTTGGTTACTATGCCTCCTGTCAAACTTTCACTAAATTGACCTTAACACCCCAAAAGCCTCACAAAAACCTCACCCAAGCTTGATACCATATATGCAACCTCATCATAGACCTTCCCATATCTTTGTGTAGACACAGAGAGATCCTGGACACATGATTTAACATTCTTCCACAACCCACAGTAACCAAGATCAGTCATCTTGAACCATCATCGGTCATACCTTAACCGTTGTCGGTCATACCCTAATTGGCATCGGTCTCTGTGTCTGGTAAACTGCCTCAAACCAACAGGATCCCCACTCACCCCAAAACCAACAAAACTTTCCCAAACCTTACCCAGACCCTGTCTATGACCCTCAAACCACTAGCTAACCTGCAACCTGATCCGAGACCTTTACTAGTTTAATTATTAAAGCATTTAATTGGATTGAAATTGATAGAAATCCAAGATACCTAAATCATAACACTAGCATTAGATTCTTTTATTTGCGTGTTCATTTATTTTATATTGAATTATTTTTATCAGTGGATTGACTATCATCGAGGAAGTATCACACTTCCTGGATATAGCTCATGATAGGCAATCCACTAACCTTTTGCTATTAATTATGTTTTATGGTCTTGTTTTGTATTTCAGGGAGTTCCTCCTAGCCAAAAAGAAGCTCACACAATCAACTTGGATTGGAAATTAGAACACGCGCACAACATTTAACCAACATTACAACAGGTATTCCTTCTTGGCCTATTTACCCTCATCTGTTTCATTAATCTACTAATAATCCAGTGAAAACATACCTAAATTATACTTAGGAGTGATGCTCCTACATCATATTTACATACCAAACTCAAGTAACATGTTTCAATACATACAAGGAATTTTTAATCTGCACACATAACTAGAGTTCTCACTATCGATGAACCCTAGAGATTGGGACATGTAGATTTCTTCATATAAATCACTTTGTAAGAAGTGACACCCATCTAGTGGACTTCCCATCTATGTATTGTAACTGAAAAGAGTGTTAGCTAAACATAATTCATTTTTATGACTTGAGAAAAGGTTTCATAGTAATCAACACCTTTAACTTGTGAGAAAATTGTTACTACAAGTCAAACTTTGTACCTTTCAATGAACCCATTTATTGTATATTTAGTTTAGTATACCCACTTGCACCTCCCTATTTTTCTTCCTTTTGGAAGTGGAACCAAATCCCAAGTGTTTTTATTTTTCAAATAAATAAAATCTTCTTCCATAGCTTCCCACCATTCAGGATGCTCATAAGCTTGATGATAAGTCTTGGGATCATGCATTACTTGTTATTATACCAAATCTGTAATATCATATTAATGTGGGGATCTTTCCTTTCTTTGATATTTAGGATCTCCTGCCAAGGCACCAACCTCATTGCATACTGTGTGGACCCATTTTGTTTAAGGTTATGTAGGTTGAGAGGGTTCATTATGAATTTCCTCTAGCACTAATAGTGAGGGTACTAGCTAGCCCTACATACCATCATCTAAATTAAAGGAACTTAGTAAATGGAAGTCTTTCAAACTGGCATGTTCATCATTACAAGCTTCATAAGTGATGTTTGACTCAACATAAGGTAATGGAGGAGTGTTGGCCCCCAATTTTTGGATAAATTCCATAGCTAGAGCACACAATAATAGTGACCCTACATGATGGAGGTTTGTAGTCTAATTGACTAACATATTAGGGGTAACAAATGTCTATGTGAATCATGATGGGATGAGGTTGGAAGATCTCATGACTTATCACTACAAATCATGAGAACACGACATCAACCCACCACCTTAGGAGGCTATTGTTTTTATGGTGTAGGTTCCTACATCAATTGTGATTACATGCATTTAGACATAAAAGGCTCTTTTTTAATTTGCAATGTAATGTGTAAATGTAAGGGAAAGGCCCTGAGAGAATGTTGGCTAGTATTTTTGGCTAGTAGTTTTTGGTTGATCTTTAATTTTGCTCTTGTTAATATAGAGCATTGGTTAGTTTCCACTCTATATGTGCTTCGCCATTGTTGGCCTGCACTATAGAAATTTTGTCATAAGAATGAATGAGTGTTACTTATTCCATGCATGTAATGTGAGATAACCATCCTATTTGCACATGTATCAGTTAGTTATGTGTTTATTAAGTGATGAAATTGATCAACATTTGTTAACTAATAGTTAATTGATGAGAATGTTGCTAAGTATAAGAGTGTGTGCACTACATTCTTTGAACTAGTGTGGATCCTATAACATTAAATTCACTCTAGGTGAGAATACCGAGGAATTCACTGTGTGAATTCCAAGGTTCACAATGAGGAAATAAAGCTTGTGTACTTGTGGTCACAGGTCTATCTAGACAAATGTGAAGGGTAATTTAGGGATAAAAACTACAACATTTTGGCTTTATTTTCAAGACCATTCTCATTGTGAGATTGGAAAATGTTGAAGGGAACATCTCCAAATCCCTCATATTCCTCTTTGTGAAATACCTACTTTTCCCTTTTGTCTCTCCAAAATATTCTTCTTGATGTTTTTTTAAGTTTGGTGTTTTTGGCACCCAAAGTGGAACCACTAGGCAAGCTTGACATGCAGTTGTGTAATTGCTAGTCTAACATGACTGATGGTTGTATTACAATTAAACTCAAAAATTAAACATGTGTTTTAATTTCCCAATCAATTACAATTTATTTTTTCCTCGTTTACTTTGTCAAAATTTATAAGAATAGGCTCATTGAATTCATCTTTGTTTACCCTTTCATCTTTACTATGTTTAGTATGTTGATTTCTTCCACATAACTTGAGTTATCCATTCTAAAGTTAGAGTCCAAGTTTGAATTCTTCATTTATAGAAACTTACAAATAAATCACTTCCATTTGGTTCATGGGTTGGGTTTTTTTTATTTTTGAGTGGGGTTATGATGTTTTTTTAAAGAGATTTTGTTATAAACAACCAACAACTTATTTAAGTTGTCTTTATCTGCATTTCATCCATTTCCTTGTGTCATACCAGCTAACTCTTATTGGATCTTTAATTGATATTATTTTTTATTTCATTTCTTCCTAGTTAGATCATATTGGACTCTATAATTTAGAAGGAACACACATTTCGAGGAAACATCAAATCATCACAACATGATTGGAACAAACCTTCCACAAGACTGCAGTGACTAGGTTAAGGATGCATTTGGTTTCATCAAAATAATTTGTAAAGATCTCTCAAATGATTTTTCATTTATATAATTATTTATAGAAGTTTATTTATATAGGAATTAAATTGAAAAAGCTTACACGAACACTTCCCTACTTCTGTTATCTCAATTATTTTGATTTAAAAAATCCTCACAATTGATAATAAATCCCCAACTTATTCCCCTGTAGATTTTCTTGGGGAAAGATTAAAAGTGGGGAAGGATGGATTTCATTTCTTTTGTCCCACATTTCAATAAGTAATTTTACCTAGGAAAGTTTGTTCCAGTTGAGAGAATTTTTTTCTAAGAAGCTTTCCCTCTTGACAAACCAGAGGTAAAAACTTTGTTATAGGAAGCTTTTATTTAAAAGTCAAGACTGCATTTGTTTCACCATGAGCTTTTATATTTACTTAGTTTGATATTATGCAGTAAAGAGATAGCTAATCATGACCATCCCCATTTAGTTTTATTTTATTCTGAAAAAAGAAATAGATTAGTTTCTTTTTATTCATTTATTCTTAGCTTTTTAGTTTCTTTAATTGTTTCCAAATACTTGGAAAATACAAAAAACATTAGTTGATTTCTAGTTATATTTCTATTTCATTTAAAATTTATTCCCTAAAAAATATAAAAATAATTTAGAGTGATTGTCATTTGTTATGTTAAATGAACAATTAAAAGTAATACAAATATATTAAAAACATTCTTTTGACTCTTGATTTAAACAAATGTGTTTTATTGTTCACTTGTTATTAGTGTCAATTAAATCAAACTACAAAGCAAAAACACCAAAACATAGCTATTAGGAACTTGCGCTATCCAAGCTTAGCCTATGATTCTCCTTTTGCTCCTTTTGTTTGTCCTCTTACTTGTGAGTTGGAATCCACACATGACCATTCCTGGTCCAATTCAACATCACAAAAAAATCTTCAAACCAATCGTCAATCCTCTCAGTATTGATTGATACTAAGGAGACATAAAATCAGTTTTACATATGTTGATATTTCACTCTACTCCTTCACCCCCATTGATCATCAACCAACTAGAGACATTAAACAAACATCTTATTGTTGCCAAATAGTTTTTCTTTGATCAGTTGCACTTGCCTAGGCATGCAAACATGTATTTCATTACCCCCATTTCATTTGCCTAGTTGTATGATCCTCTTTGGAGAGGAACACATTGAGAGAAATAAACATTTTTTGAGGATCTTACATCCTATTAATATCTTATTCTGCATCACCAACATATATCAAGAGGTATGTGTCTATATTATTATTAATAGCGGTATCTATCTTGAAGAGATAAGTAAGGTTTTTGTTGTCTTAGACGAACTCATGAACTTACAAATCTATTGACAAAGGATCCTTTACCTACCTCACCCCAATCCTCATCCATCCATACTTTTATGGTATGTACCATTGTCCACTACTTTGATCACCATACCTAATCCCCATTCTCATAGCCACTCTAGTAGATTATAAGAAAAGGGAAATATTATATCTAGTAGGGAATAACATACAAGGGGTTTGAAACATAAATAATAGAATATTATTAATTGTAAATCTAATAATAAAAAATTTTAATTACGAAATGTGGAAAATTTAATAGTTTTCCAAGAAATAGTAAAAAAGTTGACTTTCAGATATATATAAACATCAAATTATAAAAAGGAGGAGTATTTATCAAGAAAATTTGTATTATTTAAGTTATTTTGTTAAAAAAATGTGTTTTATTAATGGTTTTGGTATCATGCATATGTTATTCCAAATGAGGTTGATTGTTGGCATTTGTGTTGTGTTAAAGTTGCACTCCTTACAACTTTAAGTTGTTGGATATTTTTTAACCCCTCTAAATTGCCAAAAAAAATATAATATGGTGTTATTCTTTTGGGGTAAGAATATATTATGTTGTTATCTTTTTAGGTAACAATATATTATATTATCATCCTTGTCAACATTTAATCATATCACTTATAAATTTTAGGGTTTACATTTGATGGATATTTACATATTTTTCATATTTTTAACTTTTATATTTACAATACAATCATCATTTTTATAGAAATTTATATACAATTTATTTACATATTTTGAAAATATCTTGCACACCTTGTTAACATATGAAGTCATCTCACTTACATTAGCCATTAAGTCTACACATTCTTTAATTTTTCTCCACACTATTGGATCTCTTTTTTTTTCGCTCTACTTTTATTTGCTACATCCGAGCTCCTCTTTCACTTTCCCTTTCATTTAAAAATAGGCTCACCAAGGTTCTAAGCTTGTCAATGTCATCTCTTGACTTGATAGGTACAAATTCTTAAAGATCTGGGGTATTAGATAGTATCCTCTTACATAGATGTAAGGATTTGAGGTCCAAGGTTGTATGATTCTCTATCAATTCCTTGTGCACCTTTTATTTTTATGTGAGAATTTTCTTCATTTCTCGAATCTTATTGGTTAAATCTTACATGTGAAATTTGTGAACACGAAAGCCAATGTTATTTTCAATGTTTTGATGAATGAAATCTCATCTCCATAATTTTATAGGTATCCATAAAGACCACCTTCATTCCTTTTGTGACTTTGACTAGTGGTGAGTGCAAGCTAGAAGTTGGGAATTCAAAATGTGGCTCATCTGCATAGACATCCGTGGTGAAGTATATTGACCTCCTTGTTTTGGATGTCATGTTAGTATATTCCATGTGATTCAAAAATAATAACTTTGAATTCATCTTACCCTTCTAGAAACAAGAATAGTCGGTCTTCAAAAGCATATCTTCATTAGATGTTTTGATCACCTCCTCTTCCTCCTCTTCCTCATATTCCACCTATTTTCCCTTCCCTTTATAACTATCATGGTCTTAATTCCTTTCTTCACCCCTTGTGTGCTAATGGATTTGGTATTCTCCCTCTCACTCTTCTTATTCTTCTTTCACAATGATAACAAACAAGGATCCTTTAGGGGTGATCTAGGGTTAGCGCTAGGATGTTTAACACTTTGGCCATCATTCCTTTGATCTTATGCATATTCTCTATCTTCTGAGGGGTGTTTCCCTTGGTGGAGATTGGGTAATTTTGGTGGCATAATTTATTTTGCCTTTTTATTTATCAAACCTATCTTCTTGGGTGCATGCATCTCCTCATATTATTCATCTTGTTGCTCTCTTGTTTGCACCTTCCTCTTTATTTTTAAGAATTAATAGAGACATGTTGGTGAAATGATTTGTCGTAGTGTAAATTATTGGTTTCCACCAACGGTCACGAGGATTAGCCCCTCCTTATTTGATATGGGGAGGCTCTCATTATTGAATGTAAACTAACTAAAGTTATGGGGTGTTCGTTAGGTTGGGGATCATATAGGAATACTCCACTAAACTTGTGGAAAATTGCTTGTACAATGTACAAGGGAGGAATTTGTTGTGAAGGGAGGTAAATGGGAGTTAGAGAAATAAGAAGATGATTAATGTTGTGAGGAGGATAATATAATTCACATATATCAACCAGAGTAGGCACACATTCAATTATAAGAACACAACAATGTAAGTAATCAACAACATGAATAAACCAAAGACAGAAATTTCTACATATCTATCAATCAAGGATACAAAGTTCCTTCTTGGTTGGACAAGATCACAATGCTTACAAAGTTGGAAAGTATTGAGAGAGAGTAAAGGAACATAAGCATAGAAATATAAGAAATGCAACTTTTATTGATTAATGTAGTAGTGATAAATCTCAACAACATACAACAATAAACAATTGCCAACTTTTTATTATGGAGGAGCCATTCCAATTTATAGCATTACAAACTATCCTTTCATCTACCCCCACATGACCATTCACATTTCCTCATCACTTGTGACCTTCAACATTCCTAGGGAATAAAAGTGAGTCTTTTCCTTATTAATGAAAATGACCCTTCCAATGCTAAGTTGAAGGCTATTTTAGTGAATAAGAAAAAATAGGGAAAAAATTCATTCTTAATGGAGATATAGAATATGGAAAGAGAAGATGGAAGAGATATATATAGAGAGAGAAGGGTTGACTAATTTGATGAAGATGAAGCCTTCTGATGGACCTTTGAGGAAATTCTTCATGAATGAGATTCTTGACCTTTGACCGCCTATTGAACTAAAACATTATGATTATATATGCGTCTTCTTTATGTGAGATGTAAGGACACTCCAAAGTGTTAAATGAGTGTTTAGAAACATTATTGTGAGACATTACAATATGAACCTTGGATGAGTATTGGCATTACTCATGATGATCCTCTCTTAGCATGCTTCTCATGACAATAGAATTAAGGACTTGAATTTTGATGTGTCAACATCCTCACAAGATTCATGGTGTTCTTAATTTCTCCTCTTGCCTAACTGACCATCTATGGAATTAGAACACTAAAGTTTTAAATTCCTCCTTTGATGAGATGTAGATACACTTTTAGGAAATGAATGAGTGTTTAAGAACACTTCTATGAGAATTGTATTGTGATAGGAACATGATGATCATATCTGATCACAAGGTGGGAATTAGGATGCAATGATCAATTTATTACTTCTCTAGGATTTCACAATTAACCTATGTGACCAAGAATAAATTCAATGATGCTCAAACCTTTTTGTGATTTCCGATTACTTACTGAGAGAGGTCTTCACCTTGTAGATGGAATGATTACTCATTGAATGATATTCCCATCCTATGGACATCCGTTGAACCAAAATGAAGTGATTGCAGTGTGCTTCCTCCTTTGAGGTGATCACATTACAAGGTGTTAAATGAGTGTTTAAGAACACTACCAAGTGAATGACACCAAGTGACATTGATATGGTTTCCCATTCTTGCAAACATGGTACTTCATATGGAAATCACCCACTTGTCCTTCCTAGATCCAAAATATCCTTTATTAGGAACAATCTTTGGATTATTGCTCACATTATTGTTTGTAATAGTTAAATGTAATATTCATATATTACATTCGTAAGTTAGTGTGTTAGTAAGATATTAATATTGTTATATTAATATCATATTTGTGTGAGAAAAATAAAAGTTTGTAATATTATTAATATGAGTTATTAATAAACTCATTATTAATAATATAGGATAATATGTATTAGTTGTGGGTTTGTTGAATAAACAACTCACATAGCTATTTGGGAGTTGTGTAAGAGATTGTTGGGTTTGGGAGTGATTATAGGAGAGACATGTGAGGATCTTGTGGGATTAAAGATTGGAGTTGAATCCTTATTTTAAGGAGTTCATTCTCCTATATATTGTAATCTCTCTCATTAGGTAATTACTCAAGTTTTATTATATCAATAATATATGGTATTTTTGTTATAATTTGTCCTCTGTAATTTTAGTCTTGTATTCTATAATTTTCCTCCATTATTAATGTGATTGTTCTTTATGTAGCTTAGTTATACTATCAATTTTACATCATCTAGTTTCAGAGAAGGATAAGATGAGTTATGAGATTCATTGTAGGACAAAACTGCAGCCTCTTGAATGCATATCTAAAAGTTTTGAAGCTTCTGTCACCATTTTTTGGATTCTGATCTTTAAAAAATGATTGGTTATTCATGTTTTTATCAAAAACCCAGATTCGGAATTTTGTGATTTTTTTTGGGTTTGTTTATTTTTATTATGGAAAACTTCTATAAAAAAAATTACAAAAACTCGTTTTATATTTTAAGAGAAATAGTGGAAACAATTATGACATTTCTGATTATTCTGTAAAAAAATAGTGACTGATTTCCAATAATAAAAATCTAATATGCTTTATTATCTTGGTTAAATATAAATCTGATTATTATTTTAAGTGTGCATTATGGATTGAAACTGACACCTAATAGAATTGTAAAATGAGCCTCAAAGACAAATTCGGCTGAGTTAGCATCATCACAATGGAAGGAGGCAATGGAGGAAGGAGGTTAATTAGTGACCTCTCGCTAGCCGCAAGTGAAGAGGCCAAAAAATGAATTTGTGGCATTTATTTTTGTTGTGTTTAATTTTCATTGTGTTGTAATAAGAATAGATGATTTATTCATGTTCAATATTGTAATAAGTGAGCTCTTGCATGAGCGATATTTCTTGTATTTTACCTTGAATGTAAGGATGGGGGTGGGGAAACATGTACGCTGCTATGGAGTGGTTGGTGGTCCACTAGAAAACCAATTTGAGAGTTTGTGAATCTCTTAGAAAATCACATACAAAGTGGTTAATGGTTCAACTAGAAAACCTATTGGAGTTGATGGTACTCTTTGAAAACCATCGTATCATGAGTAGGTACTAGACATAACTCATCCATGTTCGCACTAAGGGGGGGGGGATGTTAGTAATAATCTTTGGATTAGTGCTCACATTATTTTTTGTAAGAGTTAAATGTAATAGTCATATATTACAATAGTAAGTGTGTTAGTAAGATATTAATATCATATTTGTGTGAGAAAAATAAAAGTTTGTAATATTATTATACGAGTTATTAATCAACTCATTATTAATAATTTAGGATAATATGAATTAGTTGTGAGTTTGTTGAATAAACAACTCATGTAGCTATTTGGGAGTTGTGTGAGAGATTGTTGGGTTTGTTAGAGTAGGTATTTACCTTAGCTCATGTTCACATATGTACATTATTTACCTTATTGTATTTATCCTCACCCACTTATGTGTGTGGATATTTCTTTTTATTTATTTAGATACTAGGAGATATTATCTAGTTGTTAGGTATAGTTCTTTCCTTGATCTATGGTATTGACTAGTTCTTTCCTAGATCTATGGTATTGACTAGATCCTTGATGTCTAGTTCTCTCATAAATATATGGACTTGACTAGTTCTTTGATGACTTGTTCTTTCCATGATTTATGGCTTGATCTATGACCTTGACTGGTTCTTATATTGTTATTCCATTTCTATATAAGCAAGACCCATTCTCATTGTATTTCATTGAGTTCCATAATAATATATGATATTGGTGCCCATTTGTTTGCAAAGGTTTTATGTAAAGTTATTCTGACGAATTGGTTTCATCTTATAGATCATGGTGTTTGATTAGCATCTATGTTACTGGCTTGGTACAATCTAGTTATCGTTCCTTTTATGGTATCAGAGAAGGAGATTGTTGTTGACATCCGTCTATAAGTTTCATTTTGCAAGCATTTTTTATATTCATATATTTGGGATTTGTCCATATTTTTTTGTTGCTTACATTTTTATGTAAAACAGAGGCCACCATTGGATCCGTAAGGCATGAAAACCTTAAGATCGACTGTAAACTCGACCATTTTTGGATGCAGTCATTTTTTTGGTAGTTGTAGAGAATCGCACTGGTTTGCCTCAGGATTTGCGCCAGATAGGAAAGGAAACCATAATTTGGGTTTCACTAGGTTTTTCGAGATCTAACCTGGGTATTTTTTTGTTACGACGTAGAGTTTTCAATTTACGTGCAGGAGGTCTTGTTCAGAAAGACGTTTCTTTCCTTTTTTGGCAGGGGTCCATGGGTGGCTATGCATGATTTGCTAAAAGAAGTAGTTGAATCTTAGCCCCTAGTCATATGGTATGGTCATATGAGGGCTTAAAGCTTGTAATTCCTACTAGTATGTGCTTAACTCCAACCCCCTTTCATTTTATTTGTGTGGTGAAGGAAAGAGCATTTTATTCTATTTTAGTGGCAACTAAAATAAATAGTAGAGCATAATATTGAAAAACTTGTATCTTTTGATCAGTAACTCAGTTTTGAGTGCCGTTTTTGTAAAAGTGCTTGTTTTTATGATCTTTCCATTGGAAATATTTATTTTGAGAATCAGACTATAATTATAAAGCTCCATATTGTAACATGCACTCATTATAAAGTGTCAAAATCTGGGGGGGCTCTTGTTGCATTGTTTGGGGGTCTTGTTGCATTGTTTGGGGGTCTTGTTGCATTGCTTGGTTCTTGCATTTCTTTTGGTGATTTTTTGAGGATGGCATCTTTATCTACTTCTGCATTAGATCATGTTGAGCCATTAACAACACATAATTACCACACATGGAAACCAAGAATGGAAACAATAATTAAGCGGAAAGGATTATGGGCTTTAACTTCTTCAGAACAACCAGTGTTCACTAGAGAATATGAAAAATTTCAGTACCAGTGCAAATTTGATGAGTGTATGGGTTTGATAGGAACTTATGTAAGTGACAGTATTTTGTTTCATTTGGAAAAGTGTGACTCTCCTTTCAAAATATGGGAGAAATTGGAGGATTTATTTGGTAAGGTGGATCATATGAGAGCCATGCAACTTGAAATTGAGATCACCTCTCTTAATCTTGAAGATTTTCCAACAATTATAGACTATCTTACCAAGTTCAAGCATTTGTTGACACAATTGAAGGGGAGTGGAAGAGATAAGAAAGATGAAGAGTGTGTTTACTTGATTCTATCCAAGTTGAGAGGACCATTCCAAATTTTTGCTTCTACCTTTTTCTCTAGCATGGATGTCTTAGGTGACACATTCAAAATGCCTAACTTAGAAACATTTTGTGAAAGACTTACTAGGGAAGAATCCAAATTGTCTCACCTTGAGTCTTCCACCTCTCAAAAGGCATTAGTTGCATCTAATCCTAAGGGCAAGGGAAAACCAAACAGTAAAACCAAATCCACACCTTCTCCATCTCAAAATGCTCCTAAATCCAAAGAAAACAACTCAAAACCCAAGGAGTCTTCTAAATCCAAGAATAAGTCTATCTGTTCATGCTCTTTTTGTGGGGGTAGTAATAATGAAGAACATAGGTGTTATAAGAGAATGCAAGCCTTAGAGGATGTAGTCAAGAAACACAAAATTTCTATCTCCACGTCACCTCCTTCTAATCAGTATGGAAAAGTACTTAATGTTGTTGAAATATCTCAGTCACCACTTGCAGACAGTTGGGTTATAGATTCTGGTGCTTCTCATCACATGACTTCTTCCAAGGAGTCTTTTGTTTCTCTAGGTTTGAGTTCTACTTCCAAAATTGAGGTTGGAGATTCTTCCTTTCTTTTTGTTAAAAGAAAAGGTGATATACAACTTAATGGTGGCAGTATCCAAGATGCACTATATGTTCCTAACATCACTACAAATTTGCTTTCTGTATATCAAATTTTTCATTCTGGTTAAGGAAAAATAGTGACTTTTACACCACATGGAGCAGAAGTATGAACTTTGTTGGAGCCTCATTCACTAGTTGCTCAGGGTATTGTTGATCATAGTTCTAAACTATATCATTTTGAGGGTTTTGATGACATTTCTTCTATAGGGACAAGATTGGTTTCTCATGTAGATTCATAGAGTAAGCTTTGGCATGAAAGATTTGGACATCTCAATTACAAATATTTGAAGGAGTTGAAGCACTCATGGTATGGTAGATGGTCTTCCTAGAGTTTCTTGTCTTGAGGGATTTTGTCATGGTTGTGCATTAGGGAAACAACACCAAGATCCTTTTCCTAAGAATTTTTCTAAGAGAGCTTCTTCACCACTTGAGCTTGTGCATAGTGACTTGATGGTTTTTCCTACCCCATCTTTCAATGG
Source organism: Taxus chinensis (assembly GCA_019776745.2). NCBI lineage: Eukaryota > Viridiplantae > Streptophyta > Pinopsida > Cupressales > Taxaceae > Taxus > Taxus chinensis. The sequence continues at coordinate 332,395,615 of CM034148.1, read as the reverse complement.
AGCTAAGTATGCACTTACATTTATTAATAATTTCTCGAGGCGTACTTGGGTTTATTTTCTCAAGTACAAAAGTGATGTTTTTTTCACACTTCAAAGTCTTCAAGGCTTTGGTCAAGAAACAATCTTCTAGTAGCATAAAGAACCTTCATACTGATAATGGGGGAGTACTTCAGCAATGAGTTTTCTGAATTTTTGGCAACTCAAGGTATTATTCACCAGCATTTTGTTCCTCATACTCCACAACAGAATGGCTTAGCAGAAAGGAAGAATATAACTTTGAAGGAAATAGCTAACTGTATGATGCATTCTAGAGATATACCTCCTATCTATTGGGAAGAAGTAGTTAATTGTGCTAACTACATTCAGAATCACACACCACACAAAGCACTTGAGCATTTGACTCCAGAGGAAGCTTGGTCCAACACTAAGCCAAATGTCTCATTTTTTTGAGTCTTTGGGAGCCATGCTTGGGCATTTGTGCCAAAGAAGAAAAGGAAAGCTTTGGATAAGAAGAGTAAACCCTTGATCTTTGTAGGGTATTGTGAGGACATGAGAGCTTATCATCTTTTAGATCCTGATACACATGATGTTATTTTTCGAACACATTTTTAGTTTGATAAGCACTTCACTCCTCGTGATTCTTCATCCTCTTCTATGCATCCTTCTTCTTCATCTCATCTTGAGGATTCTTTCTTTGAGGAGATTGATGAGGAGGTTATAGATGTCATTGAGGATCTTATTCCCACTGATGTTGTCACTATTCCTAAGTGGGCTCGTACTACAGTTTCTGAGGCAACACCTTTCATAGAGGATCTTCCACCCACTAGGCATCATCACGCACATTCTACAAGTTCTAGACTTTTGTGTCAGGTAGTTTATGAGGATGCACAGTCTTTTTCAAAGGCTCATGGGATACATGAGTGGGATGATGCGATGACAGCTGAGTATTCTTCTTTGATGAAGAATCATACTTGGGATTTGGTATCTCTTCCTAAAGGAAGAAATATGGTTAGGTGTAAGTGGGTATACCAAACCAAATACGTAGCTGATGGGTCCATTGACAAGTATAAGGCTCGTCTTGTTGCAAAGGGTTTTTCACAAGTTGAAGGTATTGATTACTCTAAGAATTTTGCACCCGCTTGCCAAGATGGATTTTGTATGCCTTGTACTTGCTATTGCTACATCACAGGGGTGGCCCGTATACTAAATGGATGTGAAGAGTGCCTTTTTAAATAGAGATATACAAGAGGAAATATATATGGAGCAGCCGACTAGATTTGTTCAAGATTCTTCTCTTGTTTGTAGGCTCTGAAGGTCTCTCTACGGTCTCAAACAAGCCCCTTGGGCTTGGTATGAGAAGATGGATTATTTTCTTCTATCTACTGGTTTTATTTTTTACCACTCCGATCATACAGTGTATCTCCAACATGTTGGTGAGGATATTGTGATACTTGTCTTGTATGTTGATGATCTGTTACTTACTGGTAGCTCTTCTTCCCACATTCAGAGTATTCAGAGGGCTCTTTCTACACAGTTTGACATGACAGATCTTGGGCTATTGCATTATTTCCTTAGTTTGCATATTTCTCAGACAGATTCAGGGATTCATTTGAGTCAGCAAAAGTACACCCATGATCTTCTTAGGCACTTTGATATGGCTGATTTCAAGCCAAGTCCATCTCCTTTTCAGTCTGGAGTTACTCTTACATCCACATGTACCACACCACTTTGTGATCCTACATTGTATAGGTAGTTGGTTGGGAGTATCATGTACTTGACCCATACTCACCCTGATATTTCATTTGTAGTAGGGCTTGTATCTCGGTTTGCACATTCTCCTCATAGTAGTCACTGGCAGGCTGCTAAAAGGATTTTGCACTATTTACATGGCACTTCCCACTTTGGCCTACACTACACTAGGGGCTCTACTCAGTTGGTTGGGTATACAAATTCAGATTGGGCAGGTTCTATTGATGATAGGCATTCCACTTTTGGCTATATTTTTTGTCTTGGTTCTTCTCTAGTTGCTTGGGTGTGCAAAAAGAAACAGGCTATTGCACTTTCATCTTCAGAGGCAGAGTATAGGGCAACAGTTACAGCAAGTCAACAGATTATTTGGCTTCACCAGTTATTGACAGAGTTTGGATTCCCATAGGATTCACTGACTGTACTTTGGTGTGACAACCAAAGTGCCATTCACATTTCTCGCAACCCAGTTGAGCACCAGCGGACCAAGCATATTGAGATACACATCCACTTCATTCGGTAGCACATTCAGTAGTAGCAGGTTGCGGACATCTTTACAAATCCTTTTGCATCACCTCGTTACCTTGAGTTGCGTGGAATGCTTGGGGTTTCAGAAGTTGTTCTTGGGGGGTGTTCATGAGAACATCTTCCTTCTTCTTCTTCTTTCTCTTTCCTTACTAGCAGGATTCTTTCCTTCTTTTGGTTCGAGATTTCTTCATGGATATATTGTACATGAGTACCTCATCAGGCCTAGTTTTCGGGACTCATACTATGGACATGCCACTTCTATTTTGGCCCCTAGCTTCACTTGAGGGGGGTGTTAGAGTAGGTATTTACCTTAGCTCATGTTCACCTAGGTACATTATTTACCTTTATTGTATTTATCCTCACCCACTTATGTGTGTGGATATTTATTTTTATTTATTTAGATATTAGGAGATATTATCTAGTTGTTAGGTATAGTTCTTTCCTTGATCTATGGTATTGACTAGTTCTTTCCTAGATCTATGGTATTGACTAGATCCTTGATGTCTAGTTCTCTCATAAATCTATGGACTTGACTAGTTCTTTGATGACTAGTTATTTCCATGATTTATGGCTTGATCTACGACCTTGACTGGTTCTTAGATTGTTATTCCTTGCCTAATCATACATTCAAGACCCATTCTCCTAAGTCCATTTCATTGAGCCATAAGAAAATATGTTAATGTCTTCTCATCCTCCTTGAAAAGGTTCAATGTAAAACTATTCTAGCAAAACATATGCTTTCACCAAATTACCCTATGCACCCTGGTTTTTGATTGCCATCAACTTCTTGGCAAAAGCAATCTAATAACTCTTCAACTTTTACCGTTTGGGACTTTACTCATATTGCATTGTGTTCATAATTATGAAGATTAAATACTGAATGTGACTATCATCATTGCATCAGAATTTCTACTTATAATTGTCTTAAAACACGAGTAATCTCATTCAAGATCTTAAATGAAAATGGTATTCACTTGAGATACTTTGTACCATCTATTTCTCAACCAATCAATGATAATAAGATGCTAAACATATGTAATGATCATTGTTCCAAAATATGACATGCAAGCTCTTGATACTTCAACTAATCATACATGGATCAAGTTGTGCTCCATCCTTCATCACGGCCCCTTGACTTCATTATTTCTCTATGTTGATGCATCACCACTAGTCATTTCATTTTCAAATCATGATTATCATGAGTACATTCACTTCTGATTCACCACATATCAATGATTTTATCTCGGTTCATAATACATATTCAATATGACACCAAGTTATACCCATCGAGATCCTATCAATGTGTTGATCCATTGCACTTCTCATGGCTATAAAATTTCCAATATCTAATATCTCATATCCACTTCGTAATTATTTTTGCTACATCTGACTTCCCACTGACAATTAGGCATCTTACCCTGTTTATTTCATTCACATTTGGGCATCTTACCATGTTTAATTTCATTCGCAGTGCTATCTTTAATTGATGGTACTGCGACATGCTCTTAGGTCTTCCTTGTCAATCCATGCTACCCAAGCCATTCCCTCTCAGAATCATTTATGTCTCAAGTTTATTTACATTCTAAGCAGATTGTCACTGTTAATAGTGGTCGACCATGCACACCATTTTCTTCTACCTCCTCTTGATGACATCCTGATCCACCAACTTCTTGCATCTAGATCTCATCGGCAATTCCTTGATATATGACACTTTCTTCACCTAGATCTTCCTATTCGCACTCTCACTACTTCAAGACCTTGTCATTCACATCGATCCATTATTTCATTAATCTTCAACCTAATTCCCCTACTTGAGAAACCCCTTTACATACATGTTCACCACTATCTTCACCACATAGGTGTCCTTGCACACATACGCCATTACTATCATACTTCAATCAATCATTTAGCATCTTCACATGCCTTTTCTTGCTTCAGATATTGAGTGGAGGGTACTTTCCCTTCAATATTGTTATGATAGGATTCTATCATTCTCACACTGGGGGGCATAGCACTTTCATCCCACCTCATAGACATCATCATTTTTCTATAATATCTACTATCATACTTCGTGCTTCACACTAACTCTTTCTTGAGTACTCTTACACACATTGATATACACATTATAATCATCATTACCCTATGATGCAATCTTTAGTTCCATGGTTTAACACTCAAATTTTGAGGGTCTAAGTTCTTTAAATAAACATAACATAACCTTCACACTCCATGCTCAATGCTTCACTGATACATATTTTAAGATCTACTCAAACACATAAAACCTATTTCCTTGAGAGTATACAGTCTTGTTCTATGGTTCATGCTTGGCTGGTAAGGGGCCATTTATAAAATGGAGCTCATTTCATGCACATTTGTTGGGGGGGGCACATTGGTCCTATTTTATCTTCACACATTTCAATACTTCATTACATCACACTTGAATGACATTTTGCATTTGCTTTCTTGCATTTACTCTTGGAAATTATCTTTTTTGCTTACACGTTACCAATTTGTTTACTATGCTCGATAGATTCTTATTTTGATATCAGATATGTAAAGACAACAATATTTATCTATTATCACTTAGATATTAGCGCCTAGATAGGACAACGTGCCCAAGCATCTCCTACAGGTGCCACTGAACCTTTCTTACTCTTACTCACTCTTTTGGGTCTCTTTTATCTTTTTGAAAACTTTTTCACTTATGGGTCAGCCTTCCAATTGTAAATTATGAAATTCAAAGAAGATAATCATATAAATACATAGTTATGTGTTCAAAATAAAGGACCAAACAATAAGCATTACTATCCTTACCTAATATTGCATTCAAAAGGAACCTAAAGCACTCCAAGGACATTCATCTAACATGCATTTAAGGAATAAGGGCTCCAACAAGTCCGCATACAGAACATAGGAAGGGGAATTCTGTTCTATTCCATCCACACATAATATTACATTGCTACATTCTAGATCTAGCCTGCTATCATTTATGTAAGTTACAGTAGGGCATCCTAGGAATCATTTCTACACACACAAAAGAAATACATGGAGTCTGAGATGTAGTGCAATGCTTAGTCATAAGTTCACTCTTCGAGTGACCACTAGGGTCAGTCCGACTCCCCATTCTGCATTTTCCTTTTTAGGGTTGATTTGGTTTGTGGGTATGTGCAAGTGAACTTCTTTTTTGTAGATTACATGTATCTTCCATGATCCAAGAATGAATATCATGTGATCAATATGGATCAACAACGAAACCATTGTGACATAAAATAAAGTAGATCCTAATCTCTTACACGACCACCAACACCCAAATCTAGTCACCAATGCCTAGGCGCCTCTGCCCTACACTAGGCGCACCTATTTGGCATTTTTCCCGAGTTATAGAATTTACAGTGAGCATTTATGACGTTGTTTTCAGTTTGTTTATCACTTTATCTTGCCCATATCACTTTCAGATTGTGTGAATATCAGTTAAGTCTTACTATATCCCTATCTTTCTTAGGGTTTTCACATTATATGCTTGTTTATTTATGTCATTACTGTATTTTAGCATTTGTACATCAACTATTACAATAGTTACTCTGTAATATAGTTTAATTCAAATTAAATTAAATCATTTGGTGAACCCATCACTTGAACCCTACCTTACTTTTACACATTCTTTTGCTTCTTCTCCCTTGGCTTCCACTCATGATACCTTTACTAATGAAGATCTTCTTAACCTCCAAGCCTATATTGCTAGACACCCTCAAGGCCTAGATCTCCTCTTATTCGTTGCTCGTAAAGAAGCCACTAATCTAGCTGAGCTCAATCTTCTAGTTTCTAATGACACATATATTCCTATTGTAACCTAACCCCCTCATTCCACTATCCCACCTAGCTCTATTGTTCATGTTTATATGCCTACTCCTACTAATGATTTTATCCTGCCTATTACTTCTCACACCTGCCACGTCTCATCTTTAGGCACTCGGGACCTAGCCTCTTTATACTAGGATCCCCAACTTTAAATTCATCAAGTACATCAAGCTACTTCATGTTCCTCTCCATCTCTTGATTCCTCATTACTCCTTCACACCCCTTTTACACCTGCCATATCTACTTATCCCCTTCCTCGCAAATTTATTACACCTAGGTTTCCCACCTTAAATGGACATGGTGACCCTCAGGAGCATCTTCAATCTTTCCATGTGGCATGTCTTGATTATGCAGATGATCATACAATATTAGTTAAGATATTTCCTATAAGTTTGCAAGATTACACCATATGTTAGTTTAATGATCTACTTGTTCATTTAGTAACTTTCCTTGCTCAATTTTCCATCAATATCGACACCAAGATCTCTTATGAAAAAAGTTCTCAAATCAAACAAGGATCTAATGAGCATCTAGTTGACTATGTGTCGTGTTACAAAAACAACCTAGCTAAAATTACTAATTTACTAGCTGATTTTGAATTGAAAGATATTTTCATTTAAAGTCTCTTGCCCCCACTTCAAGAGAGAATTATCTTTGAGACCTTGCCATCCTTTGATCAATTATGCCATACCCTCAAAATACACAATGAAAAACTCTTATTTATGGGAAAATTGAAATATTATGACAATGCTTTATCCTCATCCTCTAATCAATTTCAAGCCAAATATAATTTGAAGCCATCTTTTAAGACCACTGAAGCAAAAGCCGTTGTTAATGTTGTTTATACTCCTCAAAAGATGAAATTACAACCTCCAAAGTGTACTTTTACCAAATTACCCTATGCACCTCATTTTTTATTGCCACAAATTCTTGAAAGCAATCTCATCACTCTTCCATCGTCGCTCAATCTTGATCCTTTTCACCCCTGTGGCCTCAATTATGACAAAAGTACATGATGTGATTATCACCCTTGCATTGGGCACTCTATTGATCATTTATTTAAGCTCAAGCATATTATTCAAGATCTCATTGACAACAATCCACTCGATCTCCCTGAGCTATCTTCTTATAAGCTGGTTAATGATAATAAAAAGTTAAAAAATTTAATGATCCTTTGCCCAAACATGATAAACAATCTCTTTATTCTTCTACCGATCATACATATCGAGCTATGCCTCTTCCTTCATTTGGGCCTCTTGATTTCCTTGTTTCTTCTACTCATGCATCACCGTCAGTCATTACATTGTAGGATCATGATTATCATGCTACATTTACTTCTAATTCCTTACACATCAATGCTTCTTTTGGTTCCTATATTGCCAATAATATTATGATATATCTAGCAGCTCCTACAAATGTATCCTCCATTACACTCCTCCTAGCTATCAAATGTCCAATGCCTAATGTCACATTTCCAGTCCCTCATTATTTTGGCTATGTCAAGTGCCCCATTACAGTTGGGCCCCTTACCATGCTAGTACTATTCACCATTTCATCTTTAATCAAATGTGGTGACATGCTCTTAGGTCTCTCTTGGTTCCACACCGCCCAAGCCATACCTTCTATGAATCACTTGTGTCTCAAGTTCATTCATAATAAAAAATTATTACTATCAAAGGTGTTCCACCATGCACACCATTACCTCAACTTGCTTTTGTTGATACACCAATCATGACATCAAGGATTCTTATGCCTCTCAAATATAAAGCTACTTTAGAACCTAGCTCTCCTATTCGCACACAACCTACACCACGACCTTGTAGTCCTCATCGGTCTCTTAGTCCACATCATCTTCCTAAGTTGCCTACTCAAGAAACCCCTTCACATAGGTCTTCACCATTTCCTTCACCACATAGGTCTCCTTTATGTGCACATAAATACCCTCCTACACCACCGATCTTCGAGCATCTTCACATGCCTTTTTCTCCTTAGATATTGGGTGGAGGGCCCTTGTCCTTCATTATTGTTAGATAGTTTCCTATCCATCACAAACTTGGGAGGCATCACATTTTCTTCCCCACTCCATTACTATCAGTTGCCTCTAGTGTCTATTATCATGCTTCACACTCCGCAAATCATGTATAACCATTCAAAACATCACTCTTAAACCATTTGATACACACATTGCATCATCATTACCTTGTGATGCACTCTAGTTCCATGATTCATACTCAACTGCCGAGGGTCTAATTCTAAAATGAAACTCACATCCACTACATATTTCATGCTCAACACTTCAGGATATATCTTTCTAGCATCTATTTTCACACTGCACATTGCCCAATGACACACTCTTGTTCTATGGTTCATTCCTTACTATTGAGGGTTCTTATAAATGAAACTCATCTCATACATATTCATTGGGGGGGAACGATACTCCTATCATATTCACATTTTGCATACCACACCATCACCACATCTTTTGCATATTTTTGGTTGCATTTACTCTTGCTAGCTTATACTATCTACATGTTACACTTTATTTTCCATGCTAGACAGATTCTTAATATGTCATCATATTTCTATATATGTATACACATGTGGGTTCAATTGGTCTCTTGAGGTGAATATAGATCTCTTACAAGTTTTTACACACTGCAATGATGGTTGACACTATACCTGTTACCAGTCCCACTAAGGCTCTTAGGGGAATCTACTATTACTACTGTCACATTCTACACACTCCAGGTTCTATTACTAAATTATTCACTATTTCTCATTACAAGTTAGTCTACGTATTTGTTGATTTACACACACCTTAACATACTATTTATCTTTCTAACATGCTAACATGTGCTTCATGGGTTACATTTTCCTTGCAGGATTATATATGACCATGGCTATCTGTCATTACTTTCTTTCCATTACTTTCTATTGTATGTTATTATTTACAGGCTATGCCCTATGTCTTGTATGATCATTGTATGCTTTTGACCACTTCAGCCCTGATTTTCTTGTGACATTGTGAGCGATGTCCCATGTTTAAAACCTACTTTTCATAGTTCATCTTGTTTACACACTTGTTTTTTACATTTCTTCCTATTGCATTATATCTTTTAATACTAAAAAATGTTACTAGCCTCTATTGTTTTCACGTGCCTTGGTTTCTACCATACACATCCCCTACCCCCTATAGGTATCCACTTCAGATCAACATCAGGTCCTCTCATTTGGGCCTCATTCTCCTACTATATTCTCATGCACTCCAAATGAGGGGCGCATACATTGGGTAAAAATATCACCCCTACAACAACTTAGAGCTATAGTTTAGATCAACATAGTAAAGAAATAACAAAGAAAAACAGTCACAGAATGGTTCAGAAACATACTTGGACCTTACACATAGAGTAGAAACTAGTAACCATTATCAAACACTAATGTCTGGGCACTGTTGGCTCTCGAAATCGCACCCCAAGGAATTGAGTAGCTAACCAGAGTAGGTTAGCCTTGAGATAGTGATGAGCAATGGAAAGTTATTTTTCGTTGATAGTTGGGGATTTGTTCACTACTTGACCTCTTGACTCAATTTTGAGAGGTGATTAGGAGAAACCATAACTAAGGGGATGACTTAGCCCTACTGATTTTGGCTCTACTTGGACCAAGGTGAGAGGACCTAGTTGGAAGATCTAAATAAAGGAAAGGCTATCCTGGCTCAGTTTCACTTTATAATTGGTGCACCTTAATTTGAAGCAAGTACATCTATAGATACAATAACCACTCATAAGAGTTGTCACTTCATTATTATATCTACTTGAGACATTAAATACAGATCAAAACATACAAATAATGAACAATCTCAAATATTACTTCTGCATAAAAATGTCGACATAGGGTGTTTTAGATGGTATTGGATCACAAACTTGGTGGGATTTCAACAAAGCATAATAGTAATGAACAATTTTTACACATAACTTTGTAAAATAATCATATGTATGGTATACAAATCTAATATGCTTAATATGTGTGAAGAAAATGGGATATTCTTGGTTGAAATTGAAGGTGGAGGATAATTTCTTTTATGACTCTGGCTTGTTAATTCTCCCATGGAATGAATCCATCCTTAATAATGATGCCTAAAATAACAATCAGTTTAACATAATTTGTGAAATAACATTTGCATTCATTGATACTCAATTTGCACAAATGTTATTGATAGTCTTCTAAATCCCAACTACAAATCCTTGAGTTATAAGTTAGATAGAGAACTTGCTATACTTATTTCATACACCCAAAATACCCTTAAGGGATAACAAAGACCCTTCAAAAATAATGTTGCTTTTAGGATTTTACAACCGGACTAAAATATTGTAGAGTATACACTACTCTAAAATATTCCCACAATGACCAGAGAAATGCAATAATTGAAGAAAGACCCTTGCGTACCTAACAAAGTAAAACCAATACATGATTGTAACATAAATTATATCGCCTCATTCATACTTTTAAAAAAAGTGTAGTTTTATGAAAACAAAGAGAATCCATTCATATAAGTTTTGGTGAGGAAACATAAAAATGCCTTCAAAGCCTGCTAATGGTTGTACAACCAACCACTTTAGCATTTCCTCATAGATACAGACAATTTCAAAATGTTTTTGCAAAAAACTAGAAACTAGAACTACAACTGTACTTTATAAAAAAAATCTACAACTACCCACCTCTAGAATGAGGACAAGAACCTCATTCTTATACAACTTTAGTCAAAATATCTACCCAATTTCCCCCCAAAATTGTCCTAAGGGATCCTTTAAACTTTGCTTCGTGCAATCCAATATATTTTCCAAAATGAAGGAAAAATATTCTAACTAAAAAGATTCCCTCCTTATTATGATTGGGCCAGGTGAAAAAGATGCAACATAGTGACACTTGGAAGAAAGGAAAAAGGATATTCCTCTATTCCTCAACAAACTTTTTGTCCTCTAGCAAACTGCATTCTGTTTGAAGAAATCTTCATACCATAATATTTTACAGTGAGAGCATTTTTTTTTGTTTCTTTCCTCTTTAGCTTTCCTGGTCTACATTAATGGGATGATTTACCAACCGATCTCTTATCCTGTATTTGTAAGCATCAAAATTTCTAAACATTTGTAGGATAGGTTCCTCATCAGGCCCCAAATGGTAATGGAAAATTATTTCATTTCTGACACTTGTATCATTAAGTTCCACAAAAACAATTGTTCCCTTTTTTATTTTCTTTGTTAGTTTAACAATTGTTATCTCAATCTACATCTATCGTTGCATGGTAGATAAACTGAAAGTCCTTAATTCTCTAGGCTTACCAAGAGCATGATATATGAAGAGTCTAATCAATTTTTTTGGTATTTTCCACTCCGATCATTTCTCCACTGCTTGTTCCAATCATCTTGTCAATCATAGAATGGATACTATCAATGTACTAAAGTGCTTTATACCTTGCCTCATAGAGAATCCTAATTGATTTCATCAAAATATCTACCCTTACCTTCGTAGATTCGTGGTATTCATGGTAATTTCTTACAGAATTGGGAGACATAATTCCTTCATTAATAACCAAGTCATCATTCAAGTCCGTATGGGATTCAATTTTTGGTAACATATTAGTCCATATTTTTTTTTTGGCATCACTCTTGTCCATTAGTGCTTTGGTTTTCTCTGCTTTATCAAATATATGGGAGTAGCGCTTCACAGAATGCCTGATCACTTCTTTGCCTTTAGCAACCAAATCATTTCCCCACGGAATGGTGGACTCCCATATTTCTCCTAGATCACTTACCCTTTTGATATCGTCATTGGTGATCTCAGGGATTTCAACCTACCCTGCCTTGTGGGTCCTAATTAATTTTCTAACTAGGTTGGAAAATGCTTCATTCTTGGCCTTCAGATCCTTCTTAGTCTCTTTGAATTCACCAATGTTTTGGAAGACTCCCTCCACTACCACTAAGAAATCATGTTAAATATTTTTGGTCAAGGGTTTACCCAATGGGATATTTACGACCTAGAAATTAGATGGAGAAGCTTTAATTTGGAGCACATTGGTTTTGGGAGTTGTAATTTCTACGAATATTTTCCCCTTCCTATTGAAAACTGCTCTTTAGATAAATTTTATTCTTTTGGACGTCTTAGTAGGATTGAGGAGGGATAAATCTTGTAGATCATCATCATCTAGTTTATTTTTACTTTTTTATTCTTTGGGATAACATCCTCTATCCAATCCCCCATTGGAGACTGTACGTCCAAGAATCAACGTGTGACTCTAAGGCCCACTCGACCTCTTGAGGTTGTGTCAGGATAGTCAATACGAGATGGAAATATGACTATGGAAAGGGTAAATAGGATGAATAGGATGAATATGTGAAAATAGGTGAAAATGGCTAAAAGTTAGATCAAGGAAAATGAATGTCTTCTATGGGCACTATGGGAATTTTCTCATTTAAGGTAATGAAATCCTATCTTACATACTCGGGTGAGATAGAGAAATCAAGGATAATGACTGCACGAAGATTTCTATCAATGTCAATATCACCACATATACCTCGAAAGGGCTGTGGAATATGTGGGAATTGTCTTGCATCTCTCACGTGGAAATCTCCAGATAAGGTCATGAAAGTGTGATAAGAGACATGTGGGAAGGAAAAAACTATGGATTGTGGGAATTAGTCTCTACTAGGATGATTGTGCCACAACTCGTTATCTTTATCCACTTTGTTGTTCAAGGCTATCAACTGTGAGATGATGCTTGGCGCAACTGGGGTGGTTTGGAATATAAGTTTTCTAAGGGCCTGATCAATATCTATCAATTGTGTAACTGTGTTCATTTGTGGCACTCTTGGATCAAACACTCTTTTTATGGGTTGCTTGGGGCCTTGGATGGTCATGTGGACATGTAAAAAATTATCCTAAGGAAATAAACCTACACACAAAGAATCTAAAAGGGGTAAGGTCAATGTTCGGCTAACCTAAGCCAACTAAGGAAACATAAGGAGTTGTGTTAATTACCGCATAATTAAATCTATGTGCCTAAATTAACAAAAGAATGCAGACATATTTAAATTAAACCAAATTGATTACTCTCATTGAATCTAATTCAATCTACGTGCAACTAATTAATTAAAAGGAATGAAACTAATTAATTAAGACAAATGGAATTTATCTAAAGAAATGAAATTAATATAAATGCTTGTTTTTGTGTTTTTCAAAGACTTTTAAAATAAAGGAAATAAGACAAATAAAAGAAACTAATTAATCTAATATATGTTTTTTAGGTTTTCTTGGTTTTTCGAAATTGAATAAAGAAAGATACACAGACAATAAAATTGCTTCTAATTAAAAGGGGATTACTTCTACTCTAAAATAAAACAAACTAAATAGTGAAATCATCGGATGTCGCTATTTCCTTATGTAGACACCTAAAATCCACTTACGAAGTTTTATTGCTAAAATTGTACTAAACTACCCTCTTTTCTATCATTTCCATTATAATTAGTGATTCCCCACTAATTAACTAAATTTTATCTCTATTTTGGTCAATTAATGACACTTCGTTAATTAACTAGCCTTTATCACATTTCAGATGCAAATTAATGACACTTCGTTAGTTATAATCCTCGTCAAATCAATCAATTGACTATTATTAGTTAATTAAGCCTTTTAACCATGTATTTAATCAATAAACCATTTTATTGGTTAAATCCCTCTTTCAAATGCTTCAAATCATATCAAATTCCTCCTAGATCACCTCCAAATAGCCTAAAAAGCTTATTCCAACCTAGTAATTAATTCCTAGTTGATTAATTAAATCATCTCCAACTCCCATGAGTTTTTAATCACTTGTTAATTCCTCTAATCAAGCTTAACAAGTATAAATATACTTTATCCTTTATCCCACATTCATTAGGATTCAAGCTTCTCTGAAATTAGAAAGCTATATAAAGGACCCTACTACATCTTTTCACACCTACACCATAATTTTTCTAGAAGACATATGATCAATAGCCTTCTCCATTATTTGGAATAGCTAATTGATCTTGTGCATCCATTCTACCATTGTTGAGTAGAAAGGAAGATCCAAGCTTGGCCTTGTAACCATTTCTTTGTGAGATCCTTCCCTCTCTTTGGTAATCAAACACACAAATTTAATTACTCATGATCTAAAGAGGCTCATGTTGTAGAGTAATCATACATTTGAGTAGGAATGGTTAACACTTAGATGATTTCCTTCATGTTCTTGCATTTATTATCTAGTTTCTATTAAGCTTTAATCATGATGTACTTAGTAAATTAACTTTGTACTTAGTCTCTTTTGATATAGCTTAGTTAATTTAGTATGTTCACACCCTATTGTAGAATGAATTTAATCTAATATTATTAAAACAGAAGATTTTCCTAACTTGTAATTATGGATATGAATTCCTTTGGTTCTACCTCAGAATCACAGGAAGATTAAATATCTTCTTAGAAGAAATTCTTCCACTGAAGCTTCCCCGGTAAAACAATAAGATCTATATAATCTTACTAAATGTAAAGAAACTAAAACTAATGCACATACACAAACTTATTCAAAATCACTTCCCTTGCAAATCCACAAGGATAGGCAAGGAAGAAGCTACCAAGATAAGCTTTGCTCGTGTGCTAATAAAATCTAAATAATGAATGAAATGAACTATACAGGTAATTTGATAATGAAGAAATGGAAGTACTCTGTGCGTAAGAACCTTCTCTGAATCCTTCCCAAAAAAATCCAAAGGGATGAGCTGAGAGAAAATCCTCAACAGAAGCTACTTATAGGCAATAAAACTATTTGTAAATTCTACCTTTTTTAAAACAAATGTTTGAATTGATTACAAATTAAAATCTAAACTAAAAAAAATAAATTTCAAAGAATTTAATTACACCCCCAACCTGGAAGTGTAGAACTGAGACAATTCTGGTGATGTTTGTGATTTTGTTGATCCCCTCACCTTCTTTTCCAATGGTGAATCTAATATTATCCAAGAAACTGTGCTAGTTGGTATGCAAGAAGAAGATGAGAAGTGCTAGAGCTAGCTGGTTTGTAGGTAGTCCGGTAGTAATGAATGATAACAAAAATCTAAATTTGATGATAAAATTTAGCAACACCACTTTGAGATTAGCACATGAAAATAGGAAAAATCCAGAGACAAATAAAATATAAAAAATAATTGTGTAATTTCTATTGAATAGGAAGGACATTTTATACAATTGCTTGCTCCTATAATCATAGAGACAAGTCTTATCTTTTTATCCCCAAATCTCTCCTCTATTCCCTAGTATTACTCCAGCACCCCTATCTATGAGTTGTACATGACAACTATTTGTGCACACTTATGATTTATTTAAATATTAAATAATACAATTATTTGAACCATATGTTCACACTATGAACACTTATTTCCTAACAATGCAAGAAAGAGAGTAACAAGGAAAGGGATTTGTTCTTTCTTATGTGCTTCTTGGCAAGATTTTGGTAGTATAACGATGCAATTCCAAATCAAAAGACTTTGACCAATGATTTGGGAAAAAGATTGGTTTTTGTAGAAAGTTGGTAGAGAAGTGGTCCAACCCACTTGGCAGCCAAGAAGTGCCCCATCACTCATGGGAGGGGAAATCAACCTACTAAAATTAGTAAGTACATGGAGATAATTTCATACACATCTATCAAGCTCAAAAATAGCTGATTTGGTCAAGAAACGTGTGAGAAAAGTGAGTTAGAAGAAGGAAACACGTGTACAAAACAAGTTGTTTAAGTCTCGAATAAAAGTACACAGAACCTCCGATCTGCACAGAGCGACAGTTATGCAACCACCACGGCAATTACGCTAATGCACCTCTAGGAAGATTGATGGGTATGTAACCACTGTGGGGGTTGCACAACCATCATGGTAGTTACGTAACTTTAGGCTAAAAGGTTAGGAAAAATGCTACAAAACAACTAAGGAAAGTGGGAAAAGTAGGAAAATAGATAAACAAGGTACAATAAGCTATAAGAACATGCTGTAAGTGAGAAATTGGACTTGGATATCATTGGAACTAATATTTATCATCATTGGGGATTTGAGTTGTTCTGATAGTATAACACCGTGAAAATTTAGGCACGTATAGAGACCCATGTTCATCAAGTGATTGTGGTACCAAAGCTATAGGAATAACTACAAGGGATTTGGAAGATGAAGGAGTTATAAAGATACCTTCTGTGGCCACACATGTTGGTTCCTCTTGAGAATATTGCTCCATAAGTCCACTTTGACCATCTATTTTATCCATAGATTTATATTATTCTCTCAGTTATTCACCCCCTGGAATGGTTGGTTACCAACCTCCCCTTCTGTTTGTGCTAAGTCCTCATGCATTTTCTCACTGGGGATGAGGAATGTCTCACAAGGTTCTTGGGGTGCAATATTGGTCATTGGAAATTGAGTTTCATGAATTTTTGTAACCACCTCAGTGTCTTGAGGAGTTTTTGTAACTGTGACACCCGAAGTCTCCCCCTTTGCTACTTCTATCGTGATCCCTTATTCATGAGACTGTGTTTCTACGTCCTCAACTATCCTTCTAGTATCTTGTAATTTATGTTCAGAATCTCACTCCTCTCCTGCCACTGTACTACTTGGAACCTATTATAGGGTGAGCTCAACTCTTACCCCAAATTTAAATGTGTCAGGTTCCTTTAGATGTTGCTATACTGTTAGTGCCTTAATGCTATGTTGTGAACTGGGCAGGACATTGTGTACAAAAAAATTCAGAATAAGTTGTTCTTCGATGGGTGAAACAACCTGAGCTGGTGGGGAAACAAGGATTGCGTTAATAGGTACTGATTCCAGAACAAGTGGAATCATTGGAGACTAAGAAATGGTGGATGAAGGGACATGGACATTAGGAACTACTATTTTCTCGAGTGTTTTTTATTCCTCTAAATCAATTCATTCAAATACCTTGGTTCATTTCCTTCTTTGAAGGTAAACTCGTTCATCCTCTTCCGTGTCTTGTAGACCCATCTTTGGTATAGTACCTTATAAGGTGCTTTAGATAAACTAACCCCTTTAGGATTTCTTAGAGTGTAAGCTATTACCTTTTATTTCCCATTAGATCTTGAAGCAAATGCTGGAACAACTTGTAGAGGAGTAACATGAACAATAAGGGCCTAATCATACTTCCTTGAAGTACCTCCTCAACTCTTTTTGTCAACTAAGTAAGGGAGGTCCTAGTCTTGCTAATATGGGCACTCACATCATCCCTTATTAATGTGGACATTAAATTCTTCAAAGGTACTTTAATCCCTTGCTTCCTTGAAACATTCTTGGTAGCGTGGATTTTATGGTACGGGGAAGGACATCATTAAGAAATTAGTAGCCATGTATTCCCTCAACATGGGTGTGTTTTGGTAACTTATATCCACACCCTTTGAGAAAAACAACTTTATAGAGAGTCTGATGATATTTGCGGTCCTTTCCTTATTATTTCTTTTTTCATCAACTTCCCAATTCATTGGCAGAAAAAGATGAGAGGAAATATTCCCTTTGATGTAATCATCATTGATTACATTACTATCATATTCTAATTCCTTAGGTGCTTGAATAACCCCAAAATCCATCATCTGGGACAACGTTATCCTTGAATAGTCTCTTTGTCTGACTTCCCTCTCATCTTCACAATCCATCTTGATCCATTTGAGTGGGTGAAATAATATGCATAATCAGTTTTATATCATACTGAGGCTTGGCCTCAAATCTATCAAACATACATCTACCCATTTCTACCTCCAATGTTATTTCCTTTTAGATATTTGGGAAGGTTTAAATCCCAATAATCATGGGAAACTTGATATGGGATTTGAGATGTTTATTGGTGATGATCTAAAGTAGTTGTAACAATTACCTCACTAATTCCACCAATGCCCTCTTGCCATCCACATACCTAGGGAAAAAATAAGGACTCCCATCAAAAACACTAACCTTGATATAAGAAAAATTCTAGAACTTGATAAAATAACACCCATACTGGGTGATAACTTGCTTGAAATCCTGTGAAAATATTTTTGTTTTCCAATTGGGGTAAAATAGGAAAATTATAGGTGCAAAGAAGATATTAACAACATTCTTGTAGTCTGTCATATAATTATCCAATTTTAACTGAAAGAAAACATCATATACCTTAGCGCTACTAATATCACCCTCCATTAGCAAGCTCGAGAAATTTCTATGGAAAGCAATGTTAGAAATCAAATAATAAGTCATAAACAATTCTACCATACCAACCTTTTCTCCTCTCGTAATTTGAGAAACCCCCATCATCTGTTCATGAATTCAGATTCTTAGTATCTTGGCACAAGGGAGAGCTTTTAATTCATGAGTATTACCTCAATGAATTAGAAAATCCATTCATAGAAAAGGGTGGTGGATTTCATACCCATCAGTTGGTTCAACAACGTAATCACATCTTCAACTTTCTCAATGAATTAAATTTTGTTCAACTTCTTAGTCATTATGGAGACGAAACTCCGAGTATTAGCCAACTAGTGATTGTTCATAAAATTAGTCCATTTCTTCACTTGCATGTTCCAATATGACTATGTTTACTCTTTGGTAATGAAACCTTCTTCCCGTGTAGGAGGAAAATCTAACATTCTATCAAATGTTTGTTCCTAGAAAGATAAGACCAGGCCTCCATTCCCATCCCGATTTTCTCTTGTTATAGGGCTATAATGTTGGGAACACACCCATACAAGTTCTGGGCATGGCATAGCGACAGGGAAAGAAGTGGTGAGGTCAATATAACTATTATCCATAAGGGCCACAATGTTAATTCTTTCAGGGGAATGCAACCTCTGCCTAAAATCATCTAGGTTGGCGTTAGCAAGATTGGAATCGGTAATTATGTCCAGGTGGAACTGAGGTTAGAAGTTGTTTTCGTGGAGTGTACATGAAGTCTCATGGTCTTGACACAGTTTTAGCATGCCCACCTTTCACTAAAACATACCTTTAAACTTTTCTTTTAAGATTAACAGGAATAGGAGAACTAATATACTCACTTGTCTCAACAAAGCTTTGATTAATTTTCGAGATATGAATGAAGAAAAATGTAATTCTATTATTGATATTTGAAGACACTTCTTAGTTCAACCTTCCTTAGGGGTTCTTGGGTAGTTTCCAGAGTTTCAAGTTTTCAGGTGCAAAGTGGATACTTATATCAAGTTCTTACATTAACTACTCTCGAATTCTTAGATTAATGTCGAAGATTGGGTTCATGGGAAATGTTTTCATAATTCCTAGTTTTTTCTCTTTTTAACCGTCACAATATTTTCATGTCCTATCACCCACATATTTCCATCACACGAGTCATTCCCTATTAACTAACCCACTTCCATGTATTTATATCATCTACAGCTAGTGTATTAATGATATTTGTTTTTTTGTTGTCGGGCCTCAAGAAAATATTGCAAGATAACTCACACACCTCCTTGGTAGTATACCAAATGCATCTCTTCTTCCATTTTTGTGTGTTTCACATACTTGGTCAATATCTCTAAGTCATCAGGCCCCGGGGCTATTTTTACAAGTTGTATTTCTCAAAGAAGCATGAGATACTTTGTTCCTTTCCTATTCAGTTCCCTAATTATTTTTTTCATAACCCTTTTCATAGGGACTTCAGATTTGGGAGTTAGTTTGCACTTTGCATAATTATAAATGTAAAAAAGTACAAAATTTTATGTGTGTGTCTATACATGGCCTTTGAACCTTGATAAAATCCCTCATTACGACTTCGGGACGAAACATGCATCCTATAGCTGCAGAAAATTTAGTACATCCACCAACGAATAAGTGCTTCATTATTATCTGGGGGGGAAAATTATCATGTTTTATTATTTTTTAGGAACAATGATCCTCCCAACCCGATTAGAATTATAATACTAGGAGAAAACATAAATACTTACAAAGATCATCCATAACAAATTCTATGGATTTTCAAATGAAAAGATCTCAAACTAGGAACTGACGAAGACTTGCAACACAAGTTACACAAAAGTACCTGGATTTATCAGGATAAAATGCATGCACCAACAATGGCTTCAACTCGGGGATGGACTCCCCCAACGAGTCTCTGAAGAACCACAAAAATGTTTATAAGAGGAAAATTCTAGATTCCTATCCATTGGGAAATGAAGTCATAAATAATGATAAACGAGTGGAAACACATACAAAAAGAATAAAAGAACCACCAATGACATGCAACAAAACCAGGTGAACCAAAATAGAAAGAAAAAAAATGAGAAAAGAACAAGGGAAACTGTATAATTTACATAAGGGCATACCTCTTAATCAAGGAAATGCTTCAAATGCCCACCATTGATAGGTAATTCCACCATTTCACCAGCCAAGTCTCGCAAGAAAAAGGTGTGCTCACCAATTCTAACCTCTATAGAGTAAGGGCCTATCCAGAGAGCATTGAGCTTCCCATGCTTACCTTTATCCTTATGTCAGCTGTCCCACAATAATACCAAATATCTTATACTGAACGCTCGAGGAGTAACCTTTTTTTCAAATATTTTCTTGAGTCTTTTTCAGAGCCTAACATGTTTTTGATAAGACTCTCTCCTAACTTCATCCAATTCAATAATTTGGTTTATCCTAGCCTCATAAGGGTCAGAACCTTCTCCATACTCCATTTTCTGCATAAAATGATATGCTAACAATTGTAAATGAAGGGGCAAAAACACTTAAATAGCATAGACCAATTCAAACGAGCCTTTACCCATGGATCTCTTAGTTATAACCCTATCAACCCACAAAGCAAATTTGAGTTTCTCTCCCCATTTTCTTTTTTTATCTCCAATGTTCTTTAGATTGTTTTGAGAAGATTTTTATTGTTGGATTCTACTTGGCCATTTTCCTGGGGATTATAGTTAGATGCATATGTAAGTGTTATACATAACTCATGACACATTGTAATTAAAGGATTTGCCCTAAAAATCATAACATTATTAGTAACCAACTTAGTAGGAACCCCAAACTAGTAAATAATGTGATTAAGGATAAAATTCATAACCGCCTGATGAATTTATTTTCTAGTAGGAATTGCCTCAACCCATTTCGTAAAATAATCAGTAGCTACTAAAATCCACTCATGCCTAATACTTGAAGGTTCCAACATTTCACTAATAAAATCTAACCCTCATTTCTTAAAAGGAGCATATATAGAAATAGGTTGTAAGGGGAGAGCCCCAGACACTTTCGATCTTCTTGAAAAGCGTTGACAACTTTCACATCTTCTGACCATTGATGCCATATATTTGAACAAGGATGACCACTAGTAACCAGCTTTGATAATTTTGTGTGCCATGACCTTTCTAGTCAAATGTCCCTCGCATAATCCCACACAAAATTCATGGACCATCTTGGGGGCTTCCTCTTTAGTAATGCATCTTAATGGGAATCCTTCTAGGATTTTCTAGGCTAACCCGTAATCTATCAAGATGTATTTCTAGGACACTAGCTTGAAGGTCCTTCTTTGGTTCTTATCTATACCCTTTGGGAAATTCAAATTCTTTCAATAATATATGATTTTTTTGTACCAAGTTGTAAGGCTCACCTCTATGTGGGGATATTCCTCATCTTATTCAGCAGTATGAATTTCAAAAATCTATAAATTTGTCTTGGCCATTAATTTTGCAAGGCCTAGACCTCACACAAGTTTGGTAGTTTCTATGTCCATGTCATATTCTTGAAGCTTATTAACCCATCTGCACCTTCTACTAGATACTTCCATCTGAGACAAGATTTCTTTTACCATTGTGTGAGGCACATATGCTATAATATTTGAACTAAGGATATAAGGTCCAAAGATTTTGGTTGCTTTGACCAAAGAAAAATATTGCTTTTCCATGACAAAGTACTTTATCTCAGATCTTTGAAAGGATTTTCTAAAAAATGCAATAGGATTTTCATGGCCTTCTTCATTCTTTTGTAATAACACATAAGCCATAGTGAATTCAGAAGCAAATGAAAACATTTGAAAATCCTTTCTATAATAAGGACTAGGTAGCACAAGAGCAGTCTTGAGTGTATCCTTTACCCCTTTGAATGCTTGGGTCACTTCGTTACCCCACTTGATAACGGTAATCCTTTTTCAACATGTTGGTGATTGGTAAAGTGATTTCAGAAAAATTAGAAATGAACCTTTTCAAAAAATTAATCTACCCAAAGAAAGATTGAATACCTTTCTTTGACAAGGGGATGGGAACTTTGTCAATCACTTCTACTCTATCTAAATAAATCATAACACCTTGATGAAATACTATGTGTCTAAGTAGTTTGGCATTTTACACACCAAAATGGCATTTCTTGGGATTCAACAAGATGTTGTATTCCCTACATTGAATTGAGATTTTATCCAAATGTAGCAAGTGATCACCTTTGTTTCTGGAAAAAAACTATGATATCATCTTGGTACACAATAATGAACTTATTTATAAATCCTGCAAAGGCAACATCCATCACTCTCTAGAATGTAGCCCCAACGTTAATCAATCCAAATAGTATTATGACATACACATAAGTACTCCATGGAGTAGTGAACGTAATTTTATACTGTTATGATTCTTTTACCACAACTTGATTATATCCTAAGAAACCATCCAAAGTAGACAATAGTTCTGATCCCGTTACCTTTTGCAATAAATTGTACATATTTAAAAACGGGTAATTATCTTTGAGTGAAGTCCGATTCAGATTTCCAAAATAAATACAAAGCCTTATGTCTCAATTCTTTTTTCTCATTGATACTAAATTGACTATCCATGAAGAATACCAAGTAAGCTTTATAATGCCACCATCTCACAACTTCTTCAACTTGACCTGCACCTTGGTTGTGAGAATAGGGTTAGTAGGCCTCTAATTATGTCTGAAAGGCTTAGTGTTGGTTTCCAAGGGTATCTCATGCTGAAACAAATCCTCTGTGTAAGCCATCAAATCAGAATAAGTCCAAACAAGAAAGTCTTGTTACTTTCTTAACATAGTATAAGACTCTTTCTCTTCTTTATTCAAATTACTTCCTAACCATACATTTCTAGGATCCTAGCTCGAACCCAAATTACACTCCACAACATATCTTGGAAAAGTTGCAGATTTACAAATTGCTCTATCAGTAATATCAAAGGAATATTCTAAACTAAGTAACCCCCTTGGGATTACATTAGTCTTTAATTGAATTAATTATTTTCCAAAAGGGTTTGCTTCCCCTCACATACTTCTACCGTGGGTTCCAAATCAACGATCTGGTAAGTGAACTCACCTTGGAAATTCAGAAATAGTTTGATCTGTGAATCATCGTCAAACACTTGCTAATGTTGAATATTATTAGGTACCAAAGGTCCAACCAATAAATTCACTTCAAACTTATAGTAAGGGGATGAATCCTGATTGTCATACTATGAACCCAAGACAACCAATCTATTAACACCTACATTTGGCTTCGCTCACGATACTTAGTATTGAATGAATCAAAACACAATGAAATTCTACACAACATTTCAATACTATTTTAACCTTTGATTTTTTATCACATATAATTTTCTCACTTTCTTGATCATTAATTTAGAGTCCCCCTTAACCAAGAGATCTTTTATCCCATGTTTCCAAGAGATTCTCAATCCTAACAGGAGTGCTTCATATTCAACCACATTATTAATGCATTCAAACTTCAATCTAAAAGTAAAATCGAAAGACCCACTACTGAGAGAGCTCAATACCACTCCTGCCCCATTACCACTACTTGAACATTCTCCATCGAATTTCATGGTCCTTGGGACCACTGGGTCTTCAAACTGAGCATTTTCATGCATACATTGGTCTTCAAAATTAACATTTCTTATAAAATTCTCCATGTCTACATAAAAAAAAAGGACTTCATAGGAAGCATTATTAAGATCCTTAATGAGGTGCAACATTTTATCTTCTCTATATAAGTTGAGCAGTTCCCCTTCCAACGGTATGAAAACATATGAAATATCCATTTGGACACTATCGCCCACACTAGCTACCCACTTTCTTGACAACAACATCCCACATTTAGTGGGGAAATTAACAATGAAAAAATTCATAGTTAAGTATTTCCCTATATGTGTTGCCAATTGTACAATAATTCCTTTCACATACCCTACCACATGTACTTATCTAGAATCCATAGTGTAACATCTCCCAAAAGTAGTAGTTATCTTAAAGTATAACTCATTCATGACTACAAGAGGCATGATATTGCATGAACCTCTAGAATCAAACATACAATTTTGTAATAGCCACCCATTTATAATAAGGGATGTGAAAATGAGGTTGACATCTAATTGTGTTTCCACTAAAAAAGTTCCCAAATATACCTCTGGAGGAGTTTCCATCTCCTCTTCATCTTCTTGTACCTCAGCTTCAGCAATTATGGGGGATGATTTTTTGTTAACAAGACCCTCATTTGTAATAATATCTTCTTCTTTAAAATCCAAATACTCGAAGGCCCACATTTTATGCTTAGGGATCATTAACAATTATACAATAGGAACTGTAATATTTATATGAATAAACATATGGGCCATATCGCACACACTATATCATGGAAGAGGGGCACTATGACTATTTTTTAAGATGGAAAAAGGGATTTTTTAGTAGGGGTTAGGGAAGAACTACTTGGCTCAGGATGAATTATAGGGGTTCTATTTAACACATTTTTCTTAGAAGAACCTTTGGGGATATTAGAAACAATAGGCATCCTTGCTTTTGCTACAGGAGTAGGTACTTTAGTTTTCCTATTTATGATATTGTATTCATTTTCATGAGAAACTACAACATTGATCAGTAATTTTCAATCCTCGCTAGAATGAACATACCCATCTTATTTTTTAATCATCAAGGATCTTAAATACTCAAAATCATGATTAGGAAATTCAAAATATTGGGCCATATTAGCCTCAACATTAAGTTCAATAGGGAGGGACCTAACCTTCTCAACACAAGTCCAAAAATCCACCACAGTTCAGGCACAAAGGAATTTAGTAAAAGATACATCTCACTCACATTCTGGCCGACATTCCATCATGCATACATCAATAAAATTGACATCTTCACTTTCATCATCTTCTAGGTGGATCACAGGGTACATGGGGTAGAAATCATTTATCACACCAATCAATAGTATGTTCTTTCTCAGTAGTAGCTACTCTTCCCACCAAAGGGTCAGGAATTACTTTATTATCTCTTAAATTTTTTTGCTTACTATTATGACCCATAGGTCCTTTTCCTCTATCTTCTCCCCTAAAATCCCCTTTAGCTTTATTTCCAAGTCTATTGTGTCCATCATTCTGATGTTGATTCTAGGGATTAGGAGACAATCATTTTTTAGTCTATGCTAACTTGTAATAAATTTCCTTAACAGTACCTGCTAAAGTCTTGACAACTTCAAGGTCAACTATTTTTCTAGTATGAGGTTTCTCTGGATTAACCAAATTCACACCCTCCCTCTTTTGTGGCTTCCTAATGGCTTTAATATTATTCTCGATCTACATAGCCATGGTAAAATCTTATCTCAGGGTCTGAGGATTTTTGTCTCTTAAATAGTATGTTGCATTCTTATCAAATGCATCTGAATACTTAATAAGATAAGACTTGTCAATGGGCCTTATATTATTGGGCAACCTTGTTAGGATTTTATTGAATCTGGTATTGAAATATTAGACACATTCATTAGGATTCTTTTTAATATTTTCAAACTCAGACAGTAGAAACCTTGGATCAGTTCTATCACCATACAAAACTCTAAATGCATTTCTCATCTCTTGTAATGAATCAATATCCATCAAGAATTTCCATAAACCATTCATGGGAATATTCCTCTAAAGTGTGCACAAATAATTTTACATACATATCCTCAAATACCACCTAATAATCATCTATTATATTTTAAAATAATTTAAAATCATGATCACCACTGATATCATTGTTCCCCTAGAACTTAGGCAATCTCATCCTTCTCTCATTTGGGACCTCATCGAGGGTAACCTTCCATATCATGAAAATTAATGGTTGTATACGTATTAACCCTAAATGGTTCCCAAAGAGGAGGGTCATCCATGTTAACTTGCATAGGAACTTTGGGTGGAGGGTGATCTAGCCAATGTTGGACATGGGTTTGTGTTGCTTAAAGGATTTTGAGCAATCTGAAAAAAACCTTTAGGAGAATAAATTTTTAAACAAAATCCCATGTTCTCATTACTAAATAAAAGAATAGGATTAGGATTACCTTGTATAGCCTTAAAATCAGGATGCTTTCTTGTACAAATAGTGTAAATGATAATCCATAGACTAGATATGTCAGAGTTGTCAGATGTTCAAGAATAATCCTCAGCTAGCGGAATATCAAGCTTATTAACTTGACTGCAACTATTCTTTGAACTCTGACCAATTTCAGGATTCCATATATGCTTCCTTTTTTGAACATCTTCTAACTTAGGAAGCAATTTATTTGCGGGATAATATTTGAAAGAAGATTGTAATCCTTCCAGTTTTGACAAAATGAAGATACAAATCACTAAATATAATCAAATCAAACTGGTCTATCCCAGCTTTATTTTCAAGATTCGCCACTAGAATATCAAATTATAGAAATAGATGGAACTTTTAAGCATAATAAGTATTATTTTCAAGAAAATTTGAGTTATAAGAACTCAAAAATAGTAATGAGATAAATGTAAACAGCCCTAGGAATGCCACCTTTTAGTTTTTGGCTCCTGAAATTGCACCCCAAGGAATTGTGAAACTAACCAAAGTAGGTTGTCCTTGAGGGAGTGATGAGTAATGGAAATTTTTTTATCATTAATAGTCATGGATTTGTTCAACACTCAACCTATTGACTCAATTTTGAGATGTGATCAGGAGACACTTTAAACTAATGGGATTAATTAGCCCCATTGCTTCTAGATGTTCCTGGACCAAGGTGAGATGACCTATTTGGAGGATCTGAATAAACGAAAGGCTATCCTAGCTCATTTTCCTTTATAACTATTGCAACTTAATTTCAAGAAAGTGTAGCCACAAATAGAGTACTCACTCATAATATTTATCACTTGATTATTGTACGCACTTGACATGTCAAATATAGATAAAAATAGATAATGAATAATCTCGTATATTAATTTTTTGTAATAGTGTCGACCAAGGGTTCTTTAGATGGTATTGCATCACATAACTTGGTGGTATTTCAGAAAAGCATAATGGTAATAAACAAGTTTTACACACAAATTTACAAATTAAGCATATGTATGGTATATAGATCTGATATGCATAATAGATGTGAAGAAAATGGAATATTATTAGTTTAAATTGAAGGCAGAGGGTAATTGCTTTTCTAACTCTAGAATGTTAATGCTCTCATGGAATGAATTCATCCTCAACA
The DNA here is from genome assembly GCA_019776745.2 of Taxus chinensis. Taxonomy (NCBI): domain Eukaryota; kingdom Viridiplantae; phylum Streptophyta; class Pinopsida; order Cupressales; family Taxaceae; genus Taxus; species Taxus chinensis. Next base: position 332,368,003 of record CM034148.1, on the reverse strand, counting down.
ATGATGCCTGAAAGAACAATCAATTTAACATAACTTGTGAAATGAAATTTGTATTCATTGATACTCGATTTACACAGATGTTATTGATAGTATTATAAATCCAAACTACAAATCCTTGACTTAGAAGTTAGATAGAACACTTGTTATACTTATTCCATACACCCAAAATAACCTTAAGGGATAATAATAACCCTTCAAAAATAATGTTTCCTTTAGGATTTTACAACCGGACTAAAATAGTTTATACACTACTCTACAACATTCTCACAGTGACCATAGAAATGCAACAATTGAAGAAATATCCTTTCTTAGTTAACAAAGTAAAACCAGTACAATATTGTAAAAATATATATATCACCTCATTCATAATTTTAAAACATAAGAAGTAGGAAAGTATAGTTTTATCAAAACAGAGAGAGAATCCATTCATGTAAGTTTTGTTGAGAAGACATGAACAAGTGCCTTCAAAACCTACTAATGGTTGTATAATGCAACCACCTTAGCATTTCCTCACAGAGATGGACAATTTCAAAACATGTTTTGAAAAAAACTAGAAACTGGAACTACAACTAGACTTTATCAACAAAATTCTACAACTACCCACCCTTGGAATGAAGAGAATACCCTCATTCTTATATAAAATTTTTCAAAATATCTACCCAATTTTCTCCCAAAAAATATCCTAAGGGATCCTTTAAACTTTTCTTTGTGTAATCTAAGATATTTTCCAAAATGAGAGAAATATCTTCTAACTAAAAATATTCCCTCCTAATTGGGTTAGGTGAAAAAGATGCAATACATTGACAATTGGAAGAAAGGAAAAATGATATTCCTTTATTCCTTAACAAACTTTCTGTCCTCTATCAAACTACATTCTGTTTGAAGAAATCTTCATACCAAAATATTTTACCATGAGGGCAAGTTTGTTTTGATTTCCTTCCTCATTCTTCTTTAGTTTTCCTACTCTACATCAATGGGCTGATTTACCAAACCATCCCTTATCATATATCTGTAATCACCAAACTTTCTGAACATTTGTAGGATAGGTTCCTTATCAGGCCTCGAATGGTAATGGAAAATTATTTCTTTCCTGACACCTGAATCATTAAGTTCCACAAAAAAAATTCTTCCCTTATTTATTTTCTTCATTAGTTTAGCAATTTTTTATCTTGATCTGTACCCATCATTGCATGGTAGACAAAACTAAAAGTCCTTGATTCTCCAGGATTACCAAGAATATGATCTCTGAAGAGGCTAATCAATTTTTTTCTATTTTCCAATCTAAGCCTTTCTCCGCTACTTGTTCTAATCATATTGTCAATCAAATAATGACAGCTATCAATGTACTCAAGTGATTTATCCCTCACCTCATCAATAATTTTGATATATTTCATCAAAATATCTATCCTTACATTTATAGCTTCATGGTATTCATGTTGATTACTTGTAGAATTGGGAGACATAATTACTTCCTTAACCACCAATTCATCATTCAAGTCTGTAAGGGATTATGTTTTTGGCAACATATCAATCCACATCTTTTTTTTGGAATCACACATTTCCATTAGTGCTTTTGTTGTCTCTACTTTATCAAAGATATGTGAGTAGCAACTCACAGAATCCTTCATCACTTCTTCACCTCTAGTGACCAAATAATTTTCCCATTGAATGATGGCCTCCCCTCTTTCTCCCAGATCACTTACCCTTTTGATATTACCATTGGTGATCTCAGGAATTTCAACCCATCATGCCTTGAGGAATAACTACAAGGGATTTGGAAGATGAAGGAGTTACATAAATAACTTCTGTGGCCACACATGTTGGTTCCTCTTGAGAATATTTCTCCATAAGTCCACTATGACCATCTATTTTATCCATAGATTTAGATTGGTCTCTCATTTATTCACCCCCTAGGGATGGTTGGTTACCAACCTCCCCTTTTATTTGTGTCAAGTCCTCATCCATTTTCTCACTGGGGACGAGGAATGTCTCACAAGTTTTATGGGGAACAACATTAGTAAGTGGAAATCGGGTTTCAAGAATTTTTGCAACCACCTCAGTGTCCTGAGGTGTTGTTGCGATTGTAACACCCAAAGTCTCCCCATATGCTACATCTATCATGATCCCTCTTGCGTGAGAGTGTGTTTTTATGTCCTCAACTATCCTACCAGTATCTTGTACTTCTTATTTAGTATCTCGCTCCTCTCCTACCACTGTACTACTTGGAATCTATTTTTAGGTGAGCTCAACTCTTATCCCAGCTTTAGATGTGTCAGGTTCCTTTGGATGTTGCTATACTATTAGCACCTCAGTTCTCTGATGTGGACTAGGCAAGACATTGGGTAATGAAACATTCATAATCGACTATTATTTAGTGGATGAAACAAACTAAATTGGTGGGATAATAGGGGTTGTGTTAACATGTATTGATTCCATAACAAGTGGAATCATTGGAGACTGGGAAATGAAGGGTGAAGGGATAGGGACATTAGGAACTAATATTTTCTTAAGTGTCTCTGCTTCCTCTAAATGAATCCATTCAAATACCTTTGTCCATTTTCTCCTTTGGTGGTGAACTTGTTTCTCCCCCTCTTTTGAGTCTTATAGACTCATCTATGGTGTTATTACCTTACAAGGTGCTTCAGATAAACTCACCCATTTAGGAATTTTTTGAGTGTAAGCTATTACCTTTTATTTCCCATTTGATCTTGAAGCATATGCTGCAACAACTTGTAGAGGAGTAGAATGAACAATAAGGGCCTTACTCATACTTCCTTGAAGTACCTCCTTAGCTTTTTTTACCAATTGATTAAGGGAATTCCCAATCTTGCTAACATGGGAGATCACATCATCCCTTGCTAATGCGGAAATTAAATTCTTAAAAGGGACTTTAATCCCCTGCTTCCCTAAAAAATCCTTGGTAGCGTGGATTTTCTGGTATAGGGAAGTGCATTATCAAGAAAATTAGTAGCCCTGTATTCCCTCAACAAGGGGGTGTTTTGGTAAATTATATCAACACCCTTTGAGAATAACCACTTTAGAGAGAGTCTGATGATATTTATGGTCCTTTCCTAATTATTTCTTTTTTCAACTTCTTAATTGATTAGTGGAAAAATATGAGAGGCAATATTCCCTTTGATGTAATCATCACTAATTACATTACTATCATCTTCTAATTCCTGAGGGGCTTGAATAACCCCAAAATCCATCATCAGGGACATTGTAGTCCTTGAATAGTCTCTTTGTTTGACTTCCCTCTCATCCTCACAATCCATCCAAAAATATTCATAATGAACCTTATGCTCCATTTGAGTGGGTGAAATACTATGTATAATTTTTTTATATCATATCGAGGCTTTACCTCAAATCTATCCAACATACATCTACCCATTGCTGCCTCTAATGTTCTTGCCTTTTGGATATTTGGGTAGGTGTAACTCCCAATAATCATGGGAAACTTGATAGGGGATGTGAGATTTTTATTGGTGATGATATGATGCACTGGTAACAATTTCCTCATCAAGTCCATCAATGCCCACTTGTCATCTACATACCTAGGGAGAAAATAGGGACTCACGTCAAAACCACTGACCCTGATATAAGAATAAGTTTGAAACTGGATAAAATAAAACTCATTCTATTTGATAAATCTCTTGGCATCCTGGGAAAATCTTTTTATTTCCCAATTGGGGTGAAATATACAAATTATAGGTGCAAAGAAGAGATTAGTAACATTCATGTAGTTTGGCATGTAATTCTCCAATTTAAACTGAAAGAAAACATCATATACCTTAGCTCTACCAAGATCACCCACCATCATCAATCTTAGGAAGTTTATGTGGAAAGAAATGTTATAAATCAAATAAGAAGTCAAATAATTTTTCCATGTTGACCTTTTCTCTTCTCACAATTTTAGAATCCCCCATCATCTGTTCATGAATTTGGCTACTTTTTATCTCAACCTAAAGGATAGGTTTTTTATTCATGAGTATTAAATTAATGAATTGAAACATCCATTTATGGAAAATGGTGGTGGATTTCATACCCATCAGTCATTTCAACAACGTAATCACATCGCCAACTTCCTAAATGAATTTAGTTCTATTAAGCTTATTAGTCATTTTGGAGATGGAACCATGGGGATTATCTAGCCAGTGATTGTTCATAAAATTAGTCAATTTATTCACCTGTGAGTTCAAATATGACTGTGCTGATTCTTTGGTAATGGCACCTTCTTCCTGTGTAGGAGGAAAACCAAACATTCTATCAAATTATTGTTCCTAGAAAGATAAGATCAGGCCTCCATTCCCATCCTGAAGTTCTCTTATTATCGGATTATAATGCTAGGCACACACCCATTCAAGTTTTGGACATGGTGTATCGGGAGGGAAAACATCGACGAGGTCAATATAACTGTTAATACACAAGGGCCATAATGTTACTGTACGCATCTAAATTTACACATGCTACATTGTCAGAAAATGGTTATAAAAGGTCCCCAATGATGATTCATGTCTTTTCCAAAGGTGTTCAAGCTCCTAAACCTCTTTGTAGCTTATATTTTTAGCCTATTTTACCTTACTTATCCATTTCTTGCTCTTCCACAACTTCTCACTTATTTTCAGCTTAGTTTTGACCTTTAGTTACAAGACCACTACCCTACCTAGGCGGCGAACATATAACTGCCACTTTGCATAGGGCGGCATTCATGTGCACTTTTTCCTTAACTCCTTGTCCGTGATTTGACACGTGATTTCTTCACTTAAGTTCACTTTTTGAGCATGTTTCTTACTAGTTTTAGCTGATTTTAAGCATGAGTAACTTGTGGAAATATCCTCTTCTACTTATGATTTGTGATAGTGCAAAAACCAACCAACATTCTATAAAATCATCACTTGTTCTCAAGAAAATGGACGGAAATAATTTTTTGTATTCTTGTATTGTTAAGCTGCCACATTCTTGCTGGAAATTACATAACCAAGATTTGTTCACTTGTGTTATCTCTCTTTCACTTGCATTATTACCAGATTGCTATCAAGCTACCATTGCTCCAACAACTTCTCACTTCTGCTTCTACTGCATTCCCAATCCCTTAGACTCATGTGAACATAAGAGATTGAAAAGAAAAACTGAGGGGACAAAGCATAACACAACTGGATTTTCCATTGCTCTATATATCTAGGTTGGGGTTAATGTTAGTTTTCTTCATTTATTCATATTATTGTTTCTGAATCGTGCGCATATATATCAAATAGATTAGATAAATCATTTCCATTGTTGCAATCATTCCAAAGTTATAATCGTTCATTTATTTCAAACAAAGCTTTCTTATGAAAGATAGCTTATCTTTCCTATCTTTGTAGATTTACAAAGAAGTGATTATGGAAGAAAGCTTCTGTGGTAATTTAAAAATCAACAGAAGTGTCATCTCATATAGAAAATCCTCAATAGAAATCTTCTTTACTTTTTTTAGGGAAGTTGAAGGGAAGAAAAGCTTATGAGAAGCTCTGATTTCTTCTTGTGCTTCTGAGGAAAAATAGAGGGTGAGATTTGTATCCATAGTTTAATGAAGCTTTCATTATTTAAAATGCAATATATTTCTTCTGCATAGGTAGAAAACTACATTCAGTTGTTTGTTTGTTTTAGGATTTATTAATTAGAGTAGAAGATTTTATTTCCTCATTTCTTCTTTAAATTCCAGAAAAGCACTAAAAACATTTATTTTTTTAGATTAGTTACTTTATATTATTTTATCTCATTTATATCTTGAAAATATGAAAAACATAAAATAGTTTCAATTCAATGAGATGAGTGGTTATTTAAATTAGAGTTTAAACATACACATGACCATACAAGGATCTCAAAAACCAAGAATATACGGTAGTGATCCTAGGGTCCCCCAACCAAATGCACCTGGATATCATAGATATTGACACAAGCCTACGCACATTGGTTTTCTGCACATCACCATAACAACATGAAATCATATCACAATTAAACACCCTAAAATTTGAAGCTGACAAAGCTTACAAGTTTTGGACTGCTCTTGCCAACCGAATTTAGATCTCATGAAACCATGCCTCTCTTACTCATTCCATGACCTTGTTTGGACATATTTACGAGGCTCCCATTGGTTTTCCAAAAAATTTGCAACCAATAGAAAGGATCTCTGCATACCTCAATATTGATTGGAGTCTTCGTGGGCCATCCTTTCAAATCCATCTATCAGACCCATTCAAGTTAGAGAGGCCTTCCTTTCCCTAGATGAGCAGATCCCGTTATTGCGCGTCGAGGAAATTGTTTTACCTTGAGGACTTGTCCATCTTATTTACCCACATTCTCGTCCACATATCAAACTTCTCTATCGCTATCCATCCACATTTCCACATCGACACAACTTAGGGAAGTCGAGTGTGGTTGAATTTTACGTGTCGATTTTCATCCATATAAATTGGTGAACCCAACATGAAGAGATAGTTTCTTTTCATTTCCATTTATTTTATCCATCTTCTCTCTCTCCCATTATTCTGTGGGTATTTATATACCTCCCTGAATATGTCGGGACACGATGGATATGAACAAATCATTTTGGGTCTTGAGGCATATTACTATCAAATGGGGTGGCAACGACATTCACCCTCACTATCTGCATGGGAGGATGACTACTCAACCAATCTTCATGCATCTCAAACTCCTCCTCCTCAAGGGACCAATAATATCTCCTCAGTCAGGATCAAGATTATTGATCAACTTACACAAATACAACAACCTGAAATTTTAATTTCTAACAATAGGACATTCACTTGAGAGTTAAGCTGATCTCCTTGGGTTTTGTTTAGACCATAAATTAGTATATAGTTTGATCAAATCCCATTATTAGATAATGAGTATTAAGCATATTATGCCCAAAGTGAGCAACGCTTCCAAAACATGAATCAACCTTTAGATAGGGTGCAAGGACATGTTGAAGTCTTACTTCAGAATAACACCTATACCCATCCCATAATAGAAAACACTTCTAATGAGGGGTGATAAAACAAACAACAATTAAAAACAAGATATCACACTCTTTTGCCACCTAATAAGGTTTAATAACATATGCTGAAACAAAACACCATGCCATACTCAAATGAGGTCATCTGAACATTGGTGGACAATGTTAGAGAATTTGAACTAGCCTAAGCTACTCATGCTTCATATTCTGTTGGGAAAGGAAAGATTCTCCATCATCCACAAAAAATTTGTTGAGTGCTTACTGTGCCAAATCCTCCGATTTAAATGGGCGTCCATAGTCATGGGGATCTTCTTACTGGATCATGAACCTTGGGTATGGCATCTCACGCCACATATTAATACCCTCAATAGGCATTAGCCAGAAGTGTGTTCTCAAATGCCATCCCAACTGGAAATGCAATGTTCCCTGGTTTTGTGCTTCTAACTCTATACTAGAGAAATGTTCCCCCTTATATACACATGTATTCTAAATTGCCACAGGGGGACATGAACTCTTTTCCTAGTCCATATGGTTAGCCACAGGGGATGCCATACACCTCCACAAACATTTACGCTACACCATATAAACAACTAATTCCACCTCTACCTCCCCAATTAGGGACATCAATGGTCGAGTCTTACGCAGTGGGGACCTACTCCATATATCTTAAAGATCTCCTCAAATTTACCATATAGAGTGTTATGCTCCTAAGACCTCTACCATACCTTCCAAAATTAAAAGGGGAGGGAGTTTCAAATGCCTATATTAGGGAATATGCCACCTCCATTCGAGAGATGTTCCCATGGGATGAAATCGTAACAAAGATATTTCTTAAGAATTTAAAATTTATTGCTCTCGATTGGTATGATAGGATACCTAAAGCTTCAATACATTCCTTTAAACAAATCGTGTCTGGATTCATCAAAGCTTTCGACATGAAAAAGTTACTAAGAATGGGAATTAGGGAATTCCTACATATAAAACAAGAGCATAATGATTCTACCGCTCATTTCATCCAGAGATGGCGGAAAGTCCTCTATTCTTTAGGAAGCACTCCTAAAATGGATTAGACGAATCTCCATGATCTATTCCTCCACTCTCTTAACCAGGAAATGAAGGAAGAGGTCCATAAATTCCCTCTAAGGAGCTATAAGGAAGTGTTGGAAGGTGCTTTCCGCATTGATCAAGTGGCAATAGACAGTGGTAGAAAGACCTATGGTTCAAATAGGATATTGATCACTCCCAATTAGGGTAGTTCAAGTTACCCCAACAATGAAAATAACAACCAGGGACCTAAGGTCCTAAAAAAAACCATGGTGCTACAACTGATGGTGTTATAGATCAAGAAAAGAAACCAAATGTTGTTAACACCTTAAGTACAAAAAACGTTAACAACAAAAAAAATGGTAACAATCAAAGGAGCAACAAATTTTTTCCTACGATCAACACAATGGAATTCAATCATCCTCTAACCCAACAACAACAACAAAAATTTTAGGCTCAAGGTCCTAATAAGTACCCAAACGAGTATCAAAACCAATATCAAAATCAAGGGCAACAACCCTTGAACTTGAATTCTAATAACCAGGAGTTGAATAATAATAAGAAATTTAGACCACAACAAAACACAAACCAAAGACCGTGGGATTATGATCCTGATATGTATTGTGGTTTCCATAGGGTCTGAAGACACAATACCAGAACTTGTCGAGATTGTAAAAAGTTCCTACAACGCTCACCAGAAGACCAAAGGTAACTATTTGTTGAGGTGTTCTTGGAAAATCCTACACCACAAAATCAGAATACTTGCATAGGGCCTGTATCCCTTCAAATTACACCACTCAGGATCTTTAATGATCCCCTTTCAATGCGTCTTAACAATGGTAAATTAGACCTCAATGGCTGAAACAAGGGTATCCCGGTGGAAAAAAATGTTCATGAAGCTTTGACTTCATCAAACACATTGGTGGCACCTCCGTTGGATGGTCGCAAACAAAATAAGATAGTGGGTCTGGTAGAGAAAGAAACCGAAACTCAAATAAACACTGCTACTGGAACCTGAGACTAATCTTCGCAACCCATTATTATTTACCCATCTATATTAGATGATGTTCATGAAACACTTTTGAAGTCGGTGGGGGATTACAACTTGATCAACGATTTAACAAATACCTTTTCTCACATCTCCTTCTTGGATTTGTTGAAGAACTCCCTTACTCATAGAGCTACTTTATTGGAAGCATTGGGTCTTTGACATTTGATCAATGTCACCCCTCCTCCGAAGGTACAAATAAATCATATAGACTTTGATGTCTATCCTCCCGGGAAACCAGAAAGAGATGTTGGATTCATATTCGACATCAGTAAGATGCCCAAATATGTTGAGTTGACATGTATAGATGACCCAACTTTGTATTTACATGTTTGGATTTACAACAACTACGTAAAGCACTCAATAATTGATGATGGGGCAGCAGTAAACATTGTTCCCTTTTCTTTTCGCTAGAGGTTAGGCTACGAAGAGACTGATTTCTCTTCAACGAGAAACACACTAAGAGGTTATGATATCCTCAAGGAAACATCGATTGGAACCATAGTGTTACCAATTACCCTGGGGCCCAAGATAGTTCTTATAAAGTTTTATATTATAGGCCAAGAAAACAACTATAATATGATTCTCTAAGTCCTTTGACATTCACCTAGCTAACCTAAAGAAGAAACCCATGGTACATTATGAGTTTGAGCTCCCAAAAAACCAATTGAACAAGATGATGAGTTTAATGCCAGAGAAAAAAATAATTCCCACCACAGAATTATAAGCTACCGACTTGATCGAAGGGATTCCCGCGGTCAAGGATGAAAATTATTTCATAGAGACGATATCAATAGAAACCAAAATGAAGATTGTTGAGTTGTTGGAGAATGATTTACCCATTCTCCTTCCTTTCGATTCCATGGGCATAAGACATGCTATGGGACTTGAATTTCTTCCAGATGATGGAATTTTCATGGTTGAAGTCTTAGAAGAAAAGGAAGAAGATACAAAGAATGATCCAACATAAATCTTCCCAAGAAATTGTTGGAATCTTAAATTTGATGGAGTAAAATGCCGCTTCGGCACTCGGGTAGGTGTAATCCTCACTTCTCATGAGGGGAAGGTCATGCCTTTTTCCTTCAAGATAGATTTCAAATGTAAAAAGAATGGTGCAAAATACGAGGCTCTCAGTCTTGGTCTCATGGTAGCTGTAAGCTAGGAAAAATACACTACTAACAAGGAAGCAAAATACCAATAATCATGCCTTCTCCTTCGCGTTCCGTAGCAAACCTCAGATTGGGCTAGGAAACTTGGATTGAGCCCTAATTTTGTGATATGTAGGTACTTTTCTTCAAGACGGAGCAAGGCCTTCCTGCAACAACGATCCTCTTACTTTGCACCAGATGGGAAAAAGGATTTTGAGGCTATTTGGGCATTAGGACGAGGAAAAATGATGTTCTTTGCTCAAAGGATGCAAGAACTTAGATATGGTATTCAAGCTTATTCTCCGTGTGTTTAGAGGGGAGGGGTAAGGTTGTATTTATAGCCTGAGGGAGTGATTAGCTTAGATTAATTTAAGTAATCATGGTTTGAAAATGTGGGCAAGATTAAGTGAGTGGTTTGAAAATGTGGGCAAGATTAAGTGGGTGGTTTGAAAATGTGGGCAAGATTAGGTGAGTGGTTTGAAAATGTGGGCAAGATTAGGTGAGTGGGGACCACGAAGAATGGGTGAGGATTTGAATTATATTTTTAATTCATAAATGGAGGATTTTAGGTGAGTGGGGACCACGAATGGTGGGTGAGGATTTGAATTTTAATTTTTGATTCAGTAGTGGTAAAACATGGAGAATAATGACATATGGTGAGGATTGGATTATTTTTTAGATTTTGAAATGGATAATTAATCAAATTATATTTAATTAATTCAAAGTGTATTTTTATGGGAAATGAGGAAGGGGAATTAATTGATTTAGGATAGATGTGAAATTGGGGTGTCTACATTTGCCCCTCTTTGGAAGGGTACTATGAAAGTAGTGTCCTTTCAAAGAAAGTAGACGGTATGGGGGAAGAATTCAATCTACTTTTTAAAAGGTAGAGTGAATGTTTGTTGGGGATAATAGAAAGTGTTGAGTGACGGATGTCATAGTATCCTCCAAGACAAAAATGTCATGAGAAGATGTGATTATGGATAGATGTGGTGATGCCCCTTTGAGAGGACTGACGAGAATGGAATATACAACAGGACTCTTGAAAAGAAGGGAAATAGATTCAGTGGAGAAGAGGATGATAATGGAGTGGAAGAGACTGGAATGACCGCACGACGTAAATGGAGAAAGGATTCAATCGACCTTGAATGCTAGGTGTGAGGGTGTGTGGGAAAGAGAAAAGGGAATGGATAGGATTGGGGGTTGATTACAAGAAGAGTAAGGGAGATAGGGGAGGGGAAAAAAAGGAATGAAAGAGGTAGAAATAAGAGAGAGGGATGATAGGGGAAGAAGGGAATGATGAAGGACAAACAAGGTAAAAATAGGAAAATGACAGAGTAGAGGGTGAAGGGATGAAATAGAGAGATGTGCAAAATGAAGGAAGCAACAGAGATAGTAAAGAGGGATGCATGGAAGTGACATAAATGATAGAGCGGAGAAAATCAGGAAATAGGAAAAGATAAATAAGAAGGAGAAAACGAGGTGGGAGTAGGGGGTGAAATGGAGGAAAATGGAAAGAGGAAGAAAGAAGAAGTAGAACGGAGAAAAAAAAAGAAACTATGAGGGGTGAGGAAAGTGTGAAAAAGAGGAGAGAAAGGAAGAGAAACAGATATAGAATGAACGAAAAGGTAGGGGTGGTAGAGAAAAGGAGAAGTGGTCAGAAGAAACGTGAAAATTAGGGGAGAGGAAAGGAAGATAGAACGAATACAAGGAGAAGATTGAAGGAATCATGTCATTGCGAGGAAGACCAAGGAAAATAATATGGGATAGACTGTATGGAGATGCATGTGGAGGGTGGTATGATAAAAAAGATAGGAAAACGCTGAATAGCTAGGTTATCGATGGGGAAGTAAGGAGGAAACGTGATGGAAAAAGGGGAAGAAGACGATACAGGGGAAGGGAAATAAGATGAGGGGTGGAAGAGAGAAGAGGATAACAAAGAAAATGATGTAGAAGGAAGGGAATACAGAAAGGGGGTAATAAGTGGAAAGGGAACGATATAAGAAATGTTCAAAGAAGAAAGAGGGGAGGAATGACATCGATTGGAAAAGATGTGGAGATGCATGAAATGAGGATACTAGGATGATGAGAAAATAGGAAAAGGATGTATGATGAAGACAGTAAAGATATTGAAGAGGGTAAAGAGGAGATGGAGAGATGGGTAAGAAGTGACAAGAAAGGGTGGGAGTGAGGGAAAAGAATAGGAGAGAAAAGAGAATGGGGGATAGAAGAGGCAATGCCAATGAAAGGATGTTAGGGAAATCCCTTTTACAATGAGTGGTGGGGAAGGGTGAGAGAAAAATGAAGAAAAAGAGAAAGCTAATGAGGATTGGAAAGGGTAACGCAAACAAAGGGACGTTAGGGAAAATACTTTGACAATGAGTGGTGGGCTTAGAGGTGGGAAGGAATGAAGGGAAACTCTAGAAGGTCCAAGGGAGTGAATGAGGTCGTGCGGAATGAGGATTGATGATTTTTAGGGAAAACCCGTTGACAATTATTAGCGCGGGAAGAGAAGATGATGATGAAAGAATGATATAGGAGTGTTAACAATAATGGCGAATGTGTGTGTGGGTAGAAATGTGGGGGGAATTTGAGAAGATGAAGTGGAAAGAGTGAAGAAGATGAGAGGGATGAGTTGGGACTAAGTGAAAGCAAGGAGAGGATGTGGGTGATGAGGATGAACGAGGTGAGGATGAAGAACCAAGACATGAAAATAATGGGAAGAAACAGTATGAAGGATGATGGATCAAGAAGGGGAAAATGGGGGAAAAGAATGTGATTGTAGGTGGAAGAGATTAGATGTATGGTGTAAGAGGATATGTGGAGAAAGGATAATAGTAGGAGGAAAAAGTGGGTAGTAGGAGATACCAGGTGGAAGAAGCGATCAACAAAGTGAACAAAGAATGAGGTGGGGGAGAAGTTCACGATGACAAGTTAAGTGTAGGGAGGACCCTGACATAAGATTGTTATGTGACGGAAGTGGTTAAGTAAGATTGCCATGTGAGCAAAACTGGAGATGACAAATGGTCAAGCGAGAAGTGGTGTTTGCGAGAATCAAAAAGGAGGTGAAAGGATGTGATAATGGGGAATGCCGAGAAAAAATGAAGGGTGAAGGGTGTGTAGTGATGGGGAAAGGCAAGGAGATAGATCATCCTTAAGAGGGACTCTTAAGTGAGATCGCCATGCCGGGTGAGTGGTTAAGTAAGATTGCCAAGCAGAGGAGGGTGATAGTGGTGGTAAAAAGATGTGATGATGGGGAATGAAGAGGAAAGATGGATGGTGAGATTGTAGAGTGATGGGCGAGTGTAAGATGACATGTCATGCTTAAGAGAATATCTTAAGTAAGATCGTCATGTTGCTGGAGAGGTTTCGTATGATCACCCAACCGACAGGGATGATATGCAAAGAGAAAGACAAGATGATATTGGGGATAGGGGTGGAATGGTAGGGTGAAGAAGATGATCACGATGAGAGGAGGGAGAAATAAGATGGGATGGGGGAAGGCCATAGGGCACATCAACCTTAAGTGGAAGTCTTAAGTAAGATTGCCATGCGGCTGGAATGGTTAAGTAAGATCGCCAAGCTGAGGAAGAAGAAGGATGATGTTAGAGTTGGTGGGAATAGGGTATGACAAAATGGACTGAAGGGGAACCCTCAAGTGAATTTTCCATACTACGAAAGCGTGTAAGTAGGATGACCAGGCATAAGGCGGAGTTGGGGAAGGATGAGAAAAGAGTGAGTGAGGTATGCCTGAGTGGTATATGATATGAGATGAGGTGATAATAAGAAAGAAAGGAAACAAAAGAGTGTAACATGAATGGATGAAGGAATATATGTAGTGGAGGGCGGAGAGTGTGAGGGGAATCCTTAATTGGGATGCCCGCATGGTGAGAGTAATGATGTAAGAATGAGAAGTAGAAGAGGTGGAGTGGGAAGATGTGTTTGGTGGTGATGGTTGTTTCATGAAAGGGCAGGTGGTGAAGAAGCTTCTATAGTGGGAATATCTTAGGGAGAGGGTAAACCTCCATTGAGGATTCCATATAGAAGGGGTTATTAAGTAAGATTGTCAAGCGGGACGAAAAAGGGTGAAAGGAAAGAATACCAATGGGTGAGAGGGGACAGGAATGGTGAGAAGGGTAATATGGGTATAAGCGGCAGAGGAGTAAAAATGAGGAGTGAGGATGAATGGATCAAATACATGGTGATCATGGTGGGGGAGAAGGAGCTGCTGGATAGTGAATGCTACTTGAGAAAGATCGTCAAGTAGGATTCACAAACTGCAACGGTGATCAAGTAGGATTCCCAAACTGGAGAATGCATTAGTATGGGTGAATGGATGGGGTGCAAAGTAAGATGTTGATCATGCAGGAAGATACTCACGTGACGAAAAGCATCTTAATTTTAATATAGCACATAACAGGATGCATCGTGATATAAAAGATCAGGATGACTAGACTGTAATATGCGTGATAGCATAGACAGGGGCCATCAAAAAGGTTTGATGCCCCAGTACGATATGCAAATGGAAGAGAGCATAGACAAAGGCCATCAAGAAAGTATGATGCCCCAGTATGACATGCAATCAGATAACATAAGAATATTACAGAGAACACCAGGATACATAAAATCAAGATGCCCCCTGTAATATATCAAGATGCAAGAAAGCAATTAATAATTTACAACTAATAATGCAACACAAAAACCAATAAACATGTCCCTAACGTGTTCCACAGTGAGGATTGATTGGATGTGCCCCCAAGCAGGGGTACGAGGACATAGTAAAGCATTGGGTCATTGTCCTCAAACAAGGAAACAATGAGAGCCAGATTTGCCCCAAGCGAGGATTCACGCGAGGAGAAGTGGTTTGAATTTGGTAGTCATAAGGTGATTGGATCATTCGTTGGGGATAATAGTTCAAAGGTTAAATTGTGTTGGTTATTTTAGAGTTGTTTTTTTTTTAGCGATTTTGTGGATTTTTTTTTTAAATTTTTTTTTGTTTATTATATATATATAGATTTTCTAATGTTTTTTGGATTTTTGATGATTTTCAAATGTTTTTGAATTTTTGACGATTCTTGTTAATGGTTTTAGATTTTTGACGATTCTTGTAAATGTTTTTAGATTTTTGACGAATTATGTGTAATGTTTTTAGATTTTTGACGAGTTCTAATTTTTTTGTTGGATTTTGGATGATTGTTTCTAATGTTTTTGGGTTTTTGACAATTTTCAAATGTTTTTGGATTTTTAGATTTTTGACGATGTTTAAATGTTTTTAGATTTTTAGATTTTTACATTGTTTTTGAATTTTTGACAATTTTCAAATGTTTTTAGATTTTTGGATTTTTACATTGTTTTTGAATTTTTGACGATTTTCAAATGTTTTTAGATTTTTACATTGTGATTGACAATTTATGGACCAGAGTGCAGACTTATTTTTGAGAGGCGATAAACATGGATATTATCCATATGTACCATGTTCCGTGTTGTAACTTATGCTCAGAATAACACAAATTCTCTTTCCATTGGCAGGATATGGTGGTGATGATATGATGAAAAGAATTCTAGCTCTATTCTTGACTCCACACAACTAGTAAGATGTGTGGGCTCATCACCGAGAATCAAGAAGGACGCAAGAGGTAGATAATGAATATAGAGACAAATGCTAACAACAATCCCTTTGGGAAATTGTGACTCCATTCTTCATAACGGTACTGAACCAGTTTCAAAAATGGATTTCACTTTATGAGTCACATGCTAGACTTAGATAGTTATGTGGCCTGCTAATTGGTAAGATATGAGGTTAATGGATAGTTCTCTCTTCACTTAGGCATCTAAATTACGTGTTTGGGGATTCTATAATTTGTAAGCACTGTAAGATTTTGTATTTTTTTTTTTGAAATGACTCCCTATGCCTTGCCCCATGCTACTAGTGAGAAGCAAGGGCTCATCACCGAAGGTAAAATATAGGCGAGTGAATTCCCTTTTTGTCTTTTTTTGTTTTGTTTTGTTTTATTTATTTTTAAATATTTTGCAATGTTTTTATGCTTGTATGAGAATGACCCTCTACGCTTTGCCCCATGCCACTTGTAAGAGGCAAGGGTTTATCACCGAAGACAAGACGTAGACGAGTAAGGGCACCTTCCTCCATTCCCAGTCTCACACTACCAGTAAGAAGTGTGGGCTCAACACAAAAGACTATGAAGGACGAAAGATGTGACAATGAATTATTCATAAGTTATTGAATTGATGGATTTTTTACAATAGTGCTTTGTATTTGGGAAGAAACATCTGCCCCCAATCTCAGCCCCACACGACTAGTAGGACGCGAGGGTTCAACACCGAAGACTGAGATGGACGACCAAACGAACTGGGTAACGAAGTTTAGAGCTTTGTTATGAAAGAGAGAATGTATTTGAAGGGAATATATTACCATCAGTAAGCTTCTAGGTATGACCATAGAGGAAAGCGACTGAAAATGGAAGAAGTATGATGCTCACAAACTTAATAGGATTTATATTAGCACTTGTCTCATGATGATAAATATGAAGATGTGATTTTGATAATGAAAATGTATGCCAATGGAAATGAATAAATTTATTATTCGGAGATAAGCAAGACAGAATGAACAATGTACATCATTGTTGTTTCCCGGAATATAGAGTGCTTTCAAGAATAGAATTTCTTTGAATGGAATGCATTCATGGGTTTTTCAAGGACTTGGCCTATGTCAATGGCCAATTTATAAGCTCCAAACCCAAAATTATCTATGATTTCGTTGGGCTCAAATTTTTCTTGTTTGTCTCGTTCTTTGGGTGTATTCTTTTGATTTTCTTTGAGAATGAGATCATTGACCTTAAATTTTCTAGGTTTGAATTTTTCATGGTAGCTACGCCATAGTTGATTTTGATATAATGGAAGATGATCTAGGGCATTAAGTTATTTTTCATCAAGAAGCTCGAGTTCATTAAGGCGTGAGTGTTGATAATAATCTTGATTGATTACATCTTTGAGGGATATTCTGAAGGATAGAAATTCAACCTTGACATGTAAAATAGCTTCCCAACCATAAACAAAGTAGAAGGGAGTGGCTCCAATAGGTGTGTGATAAGATGTGTGGTAAGCCCAAAGAGTGGGATAGATTTGGTTAAGCCAATAGCTTCCATGTGTGTTGACAATGATGGTTTGTGTTATTTGGTTTTTTGCTTCTATTTGTCCATTAATTGATTGTTTTGAGGATAGATTCACAATTAAAGATGGAAAAGGTTGTGTAAAGATATTCCTGGGTATAAGTACCTCGTAGAATGGATGCACGTAGAAGTCTTGACAGGTGAGACTAATTAGTGATGAGATGCCTGCAAGATCGATAGTTGAAAGCATGATGGACACGACGGGTTGCATTGTCGCAAGTGTCCAAACTCGATGTGGTTGTGTTTTGACAAAAAGGCTAGAGATGTTAGGCATAAGAGCCAATATTGGAAGAATAGAATCAAACTTAATGGTACCTGTTGATGGAACCTCATCTGTAGTGTCTACAGTAATATCAAGGTTTGAAAGGGAGTCTTGAAACGAGATCAAGGTCTCGTTAGATGTTGGAAGAATGTTGTCGCCCAAAACAGGTTCAATATATGTTTGGGCTGAAAGAGAGTCTTGAAATAAGTTCAAGTGCTCAGTAGATGTGGGAAGAATGTTGTTGTCCAAAACAGGTTTAATGTATGTTTGGGTTGAAAGAGTGTCTTGAAATAAGTTCAAGTGCTTAGTAGATGTTGGAAGAATGTTGTTGTCCAAAACAGGTTCAATGTATGTTTGGGTTGAAAGAGAGTCTCGAAATAAGTTCAAGTGCTTAGTAGATGTTGGAAGAATGTTGTTGTCCAAAACAGGTTCAATGTATGTTTGAACAGAGAGTAATGGAAGGAAATTTGAAGAATGTATGTTTGATATGGATTGGTTTGGAATTAGAGAGTCTTGACTATTGTCATCATGATCTCGTGGAATTTCAGTATATATAGGAGTTTCGACAGTAGTCAGCTCTTCATGGAAAGTTGTGGTATTGGATGTGTCGTTGGTTGCAAGAGCATTGTCATCAAGTTCTACTGAGATGACATCACCATCAATTAAGTCTTGGACGTAATTCTTAAATCGCACACATTTATCTGTGTGATGACCATCAATGTGATGAAAGTCACAGTATGTGTTAGGTTTGTACCAACATGGCTTAGCTTCCCCTTTGACAAAGGGTTTTGTAATTGGATATCTTATCAGTTTAGCCTCTTTTAGTTGATGAAAAACACTAGAGAGACTTTCTCCAAGGGGGGTAAACTGACGTTGGACTTTACGTGAACTAATTTCTTCGTGAGGTTGTATGATCGGCTTTTTGGGTGATCGCTCACTGATTTGGGTAGCCATATGAGAGAGTTGTGTTGTCATCTTATTAATTTGTTCTAATAGCTCATTGTGTGATGTTTTTCGTGAATTCATCATGTTTGAAAGAGAGGGAGAATGAAGAAAGGTGCGATGAAGAAATCAACCTATTGATTGTGATCTTTATTTTGGCTCAATCGAGTTTTAACAAGTAAGGCTATAAGGAGAAAGCTTTAAAAAGCTACTCGGGATAAATATGTGATAGTTTAAATAAGTTATAATGAAAATGGTTTAGATTTGGCTTAAACAAGCTCTGAATTGTTGACGTGGAGAGTAACCCAAATAGGTTAATCGTGATATGGTTGTGATATAACTCAAAATGAGTTATGAAAGGATTTGTGTTGGCTATGATTTGGATAAACACGATGGTGGACAGAATAATGAGTGAACTCAAACAAGTCACCCAATATTAGTTTGATATAGCTGGAAACAAGCTATGAAGGATGTTTTGACGATTGACGATTGACGATATGGGGAGTGAATGCTAGTCACTCAATATCAATTGGATATAGCTGAAGATAAGTTATGGTAGATGTATTGTTAGCTGAAGCAAGCTAATGAAATTGGTGCGATGTTTTGGTCTGTGTGGTTGGATTGTTTGGATGTTTTTGCTTGGTATTGAATTGGTCGAGAACTGATTTTTTGTGTGGAACACAACTAGGGTCTGAACTTTTACAATGAACACATTGATATCAGCCAAGTTTTATGATAAAACAATGCTAAACTATTTTGTTTTCAAACAACAAGCAATCATGTAGATTCAATTGTTTTGGCTTATGAGGTAACTTCTTCAGGAATGATCATTGTTTCATGCAATCATACAAGTATGCTATGAAATAGTGGATGCAGGCTCTTATTACTCCAAGAAGACGAGTCCTCTGATATACCCTAGTCCTGATATACCTAATTCTGTACGGGGATAGAATTGGTACGGGGAACCCTTAGAGCACTGGAGGAGACTCACCAATTCTTACTTGCCTGTTTCGGAGTGAATCACCACGTCCAGAACAGGTTTTGTGAAAAGGTGGAAGGTGATGGAGGGATGAATGTGTATGGTGTCCTTATAACTCCCTGAAGATTTACAGGGACGATGCCCAGGCTTCGTTGTTACAGCTATTTAGGCATGACTCGCATGCGCTGCATGACAACATTACCTGTAAGTGAAGAGCAGCGGCGAGGTAAATACCGAACGCTGTGATGAGACTAGGTCTCAAAGTGCAATACAAATGCAAATGTTGTTGGTGCATGGTAGTCAAGTCCACGTCACCAGTGTAGCTTTGGTGGTGATGAAATCCACCTCGTCTACGTGTAAAAAAAATATGATAAAGTGATTAAACGCAGGGTTCTTTCCAACTTGAAATAAATCACTAGCAGAAAATAATTGTGTACCTGAGCGTACTTTTTTTTTTGTTTCAGCAATTGTCTTTGAATGGTGGTATTTTTGTGGGATTTTTGTTGTTTTTTTTTGACAATATTCCAGCAATGCGGTTCTACAGAAAACAAATTAGTAGTTATCCTGCAAATCAAATGTTAGAAAAGTGATCGTTGCTGTTTTTGATTTGCCAGATCGCTCAAAGGCGCAGGAAAAGAGCATACACAACAAACGACCAAACAAATATTATGAATATGACAAAGGGAAATAATTATTAAAATGACAGTTGGAAAAAAAAGCTAGAGGATCCTGCAATGTTAGAACAATAAACTACAAAATTGTGATCGTTTCTGATTTTCCAGATCACTCGAAGGCGCAAGAAAAGAGCATACGTGGATACAATTGGAATAGTTTTTTTTTTAAATGTTAATAATTATTGCAATTAATCATGATTATGAAATAACGATAATGATTATTTTCACAAAAAAGAAAAATTATGAAAGAAGAGGGTGAAAACGTTACCGAAAAGTGTTGTCGTGGAAAATTGAAATGTAAGGCAAAAAATTAAAAATTAAAAAAAATTTGTTGTGCAGAGCTCGAGTGGCCTCACGTTTCTGATTTCTAAGATCACTTTTGAAGTGCAAGGAAAGAGCATACGTATGAGGTTGTTACGTGAAATAAAATAAAAATAATAATTTAAAAAAAAACTATAATTTTGTTGTTTTTTGTTAAAAAGACAGGTGTTAGAAGAAATGAAACCAATTTTTTTCTGTAAGTCTAAATCTAAAAAATATTTTTTCATTGCATATATTTTTTCGATACCTTTCCGTTAAAAAAATGAAATCATTCCGAGTTTGGGAGCAAAATTTATGGCTTCCGGAAGATGGGCTACGGTAGCACTCTGAATGAAAATTTTGAACGTGAGAAAAACATCCCGGGAGCTGGTTTTTTTTATTTTCTGACTTCTGTACTTCACCTGAGAAGCTAAAATTTTGACAACAAGGTTAAAAAGGAATAATAAACAGAAAAAAGAGTTAGATCACAAAATGATTGACTAAAATAAAAGAAAAAAAAATGATTAAGTTCCTACAAAACAATTATTTTAGCAAAAGTAAATAAATAAATGCATTTTCTGGATTGGTTGTCCCATGACAGTAAGATGATAAACTAATGGCTAGTTCATGTGTTTCTATAGATGACAAGTAAATAGCAAAATAAAAACTGGGAACTAAACACCAAGCACCAAGGAGATCAAAGACAGGATGAGCTTCTGAGTTTCATTGTTGATATAACCTGCAGATACACCACAAGACACCACACAACAAAAACACTACCCAAAACGTGAAGGTTAACCAAAGAAGACCATAAGGAACAGAGAAGGAAATAATAATGAACAATAATAAACAAAGAATAGATAAAACCACTAATTGAGAAATTAATGGTAACAGATCGAAAGTAACTGGGCGTGCCAGAATGTAAGCTAGGAAAAATACACTACTAACAAGGAAGCAAAATACCAATAATCATACCTCCTCCTTCGCGTTCCGTAGAAAACCTCGGATTGGGCTAGGAAACTTGGATTGAACCCTGATTTTGTGATATGTAGGTGCTTTTCTTCAAGACGGAGCAAGGCCTTCCTGCAACAACGATCCTCTTACTTTACACCAGATGAGAAAAAGGATTTTGAGGCTATTTAGGCATTAGGACGAGGAAAAATTATGTTCTTTGCTCAAAGGATGCAAGAACTTAGATATGGCATTCAAGCTTATTCTCCGTGTGTTTACAGGGGAGGGGTAAGGTTGTATTTATAGCCTGAGGGAGTGATTAACTTAGCTTAATTTAAGTAATCATGGTTTGAAAATGTGGGCAAGATTAAGTGAGTGGTTTGAAAATGTGGGAAAGATTAAGTGGGTGGTTTGAAAATGTGGGCAAGATTAGGTGAGTGGGGACCACGAAGAATGGGTGAGGATTTGAATTATATTTTTAATTCATAAGTGGAGGATTTTAGGTGAGTGGAGACCACGAATGGTGGGTGAGGATTTGAATTTGAATTTTTAATTCAATAGTGGAAAAACATGGAGAATAATGACATGTGGTGAGGATTGGATTATTTTTTAGATTTTGAAATGGATAATTAATCAAATTATATTTGATTAATTCGAAGTGTATTTTTATGGGAAATGAGGAAGGGGAATTAATTGATTTAGGATAGATGTGAAATTGAGGTGTTTACAGTAGCTAAAAGGATTGGTGCTTGTAATATTAGGGTATTGGGTGATTCACAACTAGTCACTAATCAATTTTTAGAGGTATATGATACTAGAACGGAACACTTACATCTCTATAAAACTATTGTACTAAACTTAACCAAAGGTTTTGAATTTATTTCAATTAAATCCAGTCCACATGAATAAAACCTTCTCGATGATTCGATAACTACTTATGCTTCCCGCTTCTATCTGAGAAAAGAGTTAGAAGATACCAAATTCATAGTTTCGATTCGTGTTACACCCTTAGTTCAAAAAATTCCAACAAACCCAGTCTTGGCATATGTTGAGGCTGAGAATGAGCTTGCTACCCTAGATTATGTAGAAAATGATGAGGCTATCTCAGGGTACCTTAACGTTTACACAAATTTACATCCCACATCATAAAAGATGCTTTTCTCTCATTCCTCACTCTTCCTCCTATTTCAGAGATCACATGACGGACCCTTCCGGCTTGGAAGGCCTTGAAATTTTTGAGATAAAAGAGGAAGGGGAATTAGAATTACCTCTAGTCCTACCTAAGTTTGAAGAGGGTAACACCTCTTTGATCGAAGGGACGATCAATATCAATATTGGGATGGAGGAGGACCCAAAAATCTAGAAGCTAGGTTCTTCGTTTACTCACGAAGAAGTAGAGATACACACGAAAATTATTAAAGAAAATTTGAAAGCCTTTGTATTTAGTTATAAAGAGATGATAGGGATCACTCCCCATGTGGCAGTCCATAATCTAGTGACCAAGTTTGATGCTAATCCCATCAAGAAAAAATCTAGACCTATGAAACCCAAGGTGGTGCTAATGGTAAAAGAGGAAGTTATGAAACTCATACAGGCGGGGTTTATCAAACCTATCGATTACTTAATGTGGGTATCTAACATCATCCTAGTTCTCAAAAGAATAGAAAAATATGAATCTATTTTGAATTTTGGGATATAAATAAAGAATTTCCCAAGGATGATTTCCCACTACCATCCATCGATGTTATCATTGACACAACAACTGGTTATGAGGTGTTGTCCCTCATGAATGGATTTTCTAGGTATAATCAAATTAGGATCTCTGAGGAAGATCAGACAAATATGGCCTTTATCACTCCTTGGGGGACTTATTGCTACACAGTCATGTCGTTTAGTTTCAAGAACACTGGTGCCACTTATCAAAGGGAAATGAATTGCATATTCCATGATCTGATTCACAAGATTGTGGAATCCTACATTGATGACCTTTTAGCTAAGGCCAGGAAGCAATGTGATCACCTTGATGTGCTTCACATCATCCTCTCTCATTTAATCAAATACAACATTACATTGAATCCTGTAAAATGTGTGTTTGGTGTGATGGGAGGGAAGTTATTGGGATACATCATCTCTTCACAAGGGATTGATGTTGATCCAAAAAAAAATCGAGTAGCTTTGGAAATGATCCCACCATCAAACAAGTCAAGTATTAGGTCTTTTATATGAAATCTCGGTGCAATTTGAAGGTTTATTCATGATCTAACCTTTGCTATACATATGATAAAAAATTTATTAAAGAATGATTATTGCAACATCTAGATGGATGAGTGTCATGAGGCATTTGAATCACTCAAATGATTCCTTCTATCACCTCCCACGCTCATGCTTCAAAAATCAGATCACCCTCTCATTTTATACTCATGGGCTAGATATGTCTCATTTCCCTGCATGTTGTCACAAGAAGATGATGACAAATGAGAGCATGCAGTCTACTTCATCAGTCATACGTTACTTTACTATGAGATACACTATACACAGGAAAAGAAAGAATGTATTGTTATAGTATTCACGACAAAATGGTTAAGGCATTACATGCTTAACCAATAAACGAGGGTCATTGTCAAGAAAAATCACTTATGAACGTTTCTAACATAGGGTTATTTATCTAAGAAAGTTGGACGCTTCATGACTCTAATGGGTGAGTTCAAATTAACGTTTATTAACCAAAATCATGTCAAAGGACAAATCATCGTAGACTGGTTAGTTGACAACCCATTAGATGGAGGGGATCTAGTTTACTTGGATTTCCCTAACGAATGTGTATAATACATTAAAACCAAGCCTGCCATTTATGTGTGCCCATGGTATTATGATATTATTAACTTTATTATGGACCATGCATACCCTGAGGGAGAAACTTCACATCAAAGAAGATGACTACGTGTCATATCCGCCAAATACGTAATCATAGAACAAGTTCCATATTGTAGAGTCTTCAATGGAATGTTGCTAAGATGTGTCGATGAGGAAGAATATGAAAATATCCTTTATGAATCCCATTGTGGAGTATGTGGAGGTCACTTTGGAGGTCACACTACCTATAGAAAGATACATTTAATGGGCTTTTTTGGCCTAAATTAGAACATGACACAATAGAGTATGTGCGCAGGTGTCACAAGTGTCAAGAGTTCTCTCACAAGATCCATATACTTGTCCAGACTCTGCAACCAATCGCAACACCATGGCCCTTTTCCACACGGCACTTAGATTTGATAGGTAATTTCTCTCCCTCTTCAACACATGACCATAATTTCATAATCACAACCACTGAATACTTCACAAAGTGGGTAGAGGTCATACCTCTTACCATTGTACCAGGATGTGTAATTGAAAAGTTCATTTTGAACTAGATTATTTGTTGGCATGTCTTTCAAGAATGAAGAAGTAGGTGAGTTATGTGAAAATTTCAAAATAAATCACCACACGGTTTCTCTCTATTACCCTCAAGCCAATGGATAGGCTAAGGAAACTAATAAGATGTTAATGTCCATTCTCTTGAAAATGGTAAAGGAGAACAAGTGAGATTGGAACTTAAATTTATTTCCGGACTTGTGGGCCTAGTGAACATCAATAAGAATGCCAACAGGGGAAACCTCCTATTCTTTGGGATTCGGTTCGGAAGCAGTTTTACCACTTGAAGTTGAAATATCAGTATTTGGATTTCACTACAAGGAATTTTAGGAGAAGAAGGCTATCGTGAGGCGTGACTCTCTGAGTTAGAAAGCCTAGATGAAGCTCAACTTAATGCTAAGTAGCGACATAGTGTTTATGATGAAAAAATGGCTCATCAATATAATAAGAAGGTATACAAATGCAAAATATCTACGGGAGATTTGGTATTAAGACTTGACAGCTGAATAGACAAGAAAAACAACGAAGGAATTTCAAGCCCAAGTGGTTGGGCCCATATTGAGTCATAAAGGACTATAAGAATGAGGCATATCACCTGTATACACTTGAAGGTGAGGAATGTGGCGAATCCATCAACTCTCTTCACCTAAAGAAATACTATGCATGATCCATCTGAATTTCCATATGTATACTATTACATCCTCATTCCATTATCATTTGCTAGCTCATTATGTGGAATTTTTAATCAAGGAACTTATTTTTAAGTAGCTTTCAAAAACTTCTCAAAACATTGACAATCCTTCAAATCACATCTCTTCAAACACTCGTCATATTTTCATCAAAATTTCTTATCACTTCATCAGTTTAACAAGACAAGACAAAATTTTGACACTGATCCTACTAAGGTCTGCATACTTGGTTTTGCCTATAGCTTCCTTCTAGCATAGTTGTCTTTTCCCATAATCTGTTCTATAAGCTTCATGATGTCACATATTTCCCAAAAATACCTCTTTGGTAGTAAAAGAATTCTAAAATTTTTCACCTGAGATGCTTGTTCACCTATCTCAACCTTCGGTGTTGAGCCCTTAGATCCTACCAGATGCATCAAGTTGAGGCTATGGGAAATCTCTCCTTCCCAAAAGCACACCTTAGAAACTTAAAAATAAAAATAATATATATCTCAAATCAAAATCAAAATTTTAATTTACACACTTCTTTTCCCCACCAACCTTTGGTGTTGGGCCCACGCCTCTTACAAGTGGCATGAGGTTGGGAAGGGAGGGAAGTGCCCTTACTCGTCTATGCCTTGTCCTTGGTGATGAGTCCATTATTCCTACTGGTAGTATGGGGAAAGGTATAAGGTGTCTTTGAAAATAAATTAGTAAGTTAAAAGTAATTTTGTTCAATAAAAAGTGCTTTGAAAATATTAAAATCCCAAGGAAAGTGAATTATATGTGTATGTTGCAAGAGATTTTAAACTTTAAAACCAAATTTTGTCAATCAAGAGGCAAACTAAAAATCTAAGTCTAGATAAACTTGCAAGCAAATCACATTCTAGGCTATGTAGTAAACCGTGTGCAGAGTTAGGTTGTAGGTTCTTAATTGGGTTTATGTCAAAATATTGTCTTCCTCTCACCATTTCCATCCCTATCAAAAGCATATAATTCATGTCCCTTTTGGATCTTGGTGTTGATCCCTTGCATCTTACTAGTTGCATGGGGTTAGGAAGGAGAGAGGTCATTTTATTATCATATCATTATTCATCACATGTTGCCAATAAAATAAGAAGTACCAAACATTACTTGGAAAAATAATGTTCAACATTACATTGTGCTTACATAATCATCACATATTAACTTTACAAAACAACAAAAAGAAATAATTATGTTAGCATTTATCATCCACTGCATATATTCTGAAAAGCATATAAAATAAGAAATTCCAAACATCTAGAGTACACATGCAAAGCAAACCATAAATGAAGTTAACTCTATGCAAAGGGTAACCGAATAAAAAAGAGAGATTTGTATATATCATAATGATTAAAGTGTGTGTACAATATCATCACACTCTAGGTGTGGTATAAATGATCACAAGGAGTACAAAATGACAAAACAAAATCAGATATATGCCTCACAAAATGGCATCAAACCAATAAATGATCAATGGCCTATCCCTCCCTACGGGAACCCAAAGGTGGTGCGCGGATGCGGCTAGGAATCATCCTACATTTATGATGTCGTGAATACGGGGAGTGACCACTAGTAGCAGCCTCTCTACGTGAGTGGGTTTTCTTTGCCAATCTCTTAGCCATCTCACATGTGGCGATCTTCTTGTCCTGAGCGGTTAAGATCTCCACGACCATCAAAAGAGGCAAAAACACATCCGTATGTTTTCCAGCTTGCAAACGCTATCCCACATCCTTTATCAAATTTACATGGGTATTCCCTGAAGGGATCATCAAGGTAACAATACAAACCCAACGAATAATATCTTTCCAGCCATTAGCAGTGGCTGAAAAATAAATAGAACAACAGCGAGTTAGAAAACCATTTAAAATAAAAAAGAAGTACAAAGTTGAACATATTAACATTTATAGATAACAAGGTTGATAGAAGAGTATCTACATACTTGGATCTTTGGGAATCCAAGTGGGATCAACTAGTTTAGGTGGTGGTGAATCCACTCTAGGAATCTGATGAGAAACCCGCTCTCCTGAGGCAACTCTTTGTCCCATCACGGACTACTCATCTTCACCTCCCTCATGAGGAAGTGGCTCCTCTGAAACTAGGGTCTCCATCTCCATCTCCACCTCCTCTCTCTCTCTACCATATATATCTCCTGAGTAACCTACCACTCTATGTCACGATCCTCCTCTTCACCACCCTCTCTGATCCAACCTCATCCTTAGTATCTGTCTTTGTGTGGGCCTCCTCCTCCTCATTGTGAGCAGGTGTGATCCCAATCTAGAGAAGAGCCCCAGGTTCCCTACCTACCCTAGGAACTAGTACCTTCTCCACATAGATAGGTACTCCTAGTAAAAAAAATCTTCATGCATACTCGCCCTTAGGGCCATCTCACATATCCCTAACACTCTTGTAGATAGTAGGCTCAATAGGAGGAACATCATCGTAAGGTAGCCCAAACTACTAGGGTACTTTGATAGCGGGGTGGGACTCCACCCTCACATATCTGTTCACTAACTACAAAGTGGTGGCACATGCAATAAGGATAGTCATCTCTTGGCCCCATAACCCAACCATGTCTTGACAGGTCCTCGCAACAAATTCATCTATAGTCATTATAGATATGGGCTGATGTGGCCCCTTGAGAACTGACAAACCTATCCATCTGGCAGCCTTAACGGCCCTTGGATCCTGTATGCCAACTCCCCTCTAATAGGGGGTAATCCACTCATACACCCATCTCATCAATAAAGTAGGATGGCTCATAGATTTCCCTAGGAGCCTCACTACCCAGTACAAGTCATGGTATGTAGGCCCCAAAATATCCACACCCCAGGAAAAAATCATCCTATGCTACTAAATTTACATAATGATCGGAGCCCAACAGTACAAGAGATTTTCCCCATCCTTGTCTCTTGCCAAACGTGAAGCCAAAATACCAATAATGGCCTTACGAAGGGTATGGATAGGTGTAGTGGACACAGATAAATGCCTCATACTATGTTTGGTGCCCTCTGACACCCCAGCATCCCCCATGTAAGAGGCCCACTATCTAGATCTCACCATTCTCCCTGCAGTCTCTAATGTTAACAATCTACTAGTCACATATACGTCAGGGATCCTGTAGACATCCTCCAAAGTGATATTCCAATCTCCTCTAGCACCTGGAAACTGGAAAGTGTTCCAATATGCATCGTAATAAGATAATAAATAAAAAAATATGGCTAGTTAGTGCTATGCGTGGCACCCATGTGGTCCTCTAAATACCAGCCCAATGTAATGAATTTATCTCATCTCGAGTCAGCTGATCAAGGATTTCTAGAAGCCAATCGCACAAACTCTCTTGGCTCCAGTGGATGTATAAATCCTTCTACATTCACCAAAAACAATAAAAATAGCAATTTAGTGACATGTATCAATAGGCAAGCTCATAAAAAAAAATGTAAAACAACTTAAAAACCAAAAAAATTACCTTAACTTGGTCAAATTAGCTCATTGTCTTGACAATGACAAGACTTCCAACCTGTGCAGAGTGACAGTTTTGTGATCGCCACCTGATCAGGGTGGTGGTATTATAACCACCACTTGATCATGAGGCGCTCATGTAACTTCCACCTTGTGTAGGGTGGCAGTCCTGTCTAAAACCGACGGGTTGTCCCCTTTAGCCTTAAAACTTAACTAAACACAAAAATAACCCATTTTGAATTAAAAAAAAAGCTAGACCCACCTAAACTACCACGTAGGGAACATTTTCACACAAGAAATTTCAAAAATATCCCCCCCTTAGGTTTAGATTTTCAACATTTTATATTTTAGGTTTCAAAAGAAACAACAAAGAAATGCTAACCTTTGTCTTTGCTGCCGAGTCTTTAACTCTCGGAGTCATGACCACATCATCGCCCATGTCGTTTCGACTATACTCTCTCTTAAAAGGGTCATCATGGGTCTAGAGCTCCAAAATCACTAAAGGGGATATGTGAAAATGAATGGGTTTTGTTATATATATGTTTTGTTTTAACCTTGTTTTGAGTTTATTTGTTTATAGGGCTAGAACGCTGGCACATGTATACTTTTATCCCCACATAGATCTTAATTTCTCTTGTCATTTTATTTTAGTATTTATTTTCCAATACTTTCTCTATCTGCACTTGAGTTTTGCATTTGTCTTGCAGGTAGTGGGAGATTGGATGGAAAATTTTTAGCACACGGGCATGTCAGGTATACCTTATAACTCCCCATTTCGGGAACATCTCACTTAGATTCTATGTTTTACACCGCTTCATGGCTAAAGCGCTTCTTTGAGGGGGAAATATGTACACACCTAAATTTACTCAAGCTACATTGTTGAAAAATGGTTATGAAAGGTTCATAATGATGATTCATGTCTTTTCCAAAGGTGTTCAAGCTCCTAAACCTCTTTGTAGCTTATATTTGTAGCCTAGTTTACCTTAGCCATTTCCCACTCTTCCATAACTTCTTGCTTCATTTCAACTTAGTTTTGAACTTTAGTTGTAAGATCGTTTCCCTGCCTGGGCGGTAGACCTATAACTACCACTCTGCACAGGGTGGCGGTCCTGTGAACTTTTTTTAGAACTCCTTTTCCATGATTTGATGTGTGATTACTTCATTTAAGTTCACTTTTTGAGTATGATTGTTACCTGTTTTAGCTGATTTCAAGCTTGAGTGACTTGTGGAAATCTCCTCTTCTACTTGTGATTTGTGATTGACTTGTTAATTGCCTCTTCATGTGTTGATGTGGCACCCCATGATGGCCAAGTGTGTTAGTGTACGACCCAGACAACCTTTTATAAAATCATCGCTTGTTCTCAAGCAAATGGCCAGAGATCAATTTGTGTATTCTTGTATTGTCTAGCTGCCACATTCTTGCTGGAAATTGCATAGCCAAGCTCTATTCCCTTGTGTTATCTCTCTTCCACCTGCATTGCTACCAAATTTCTATCAAGCTACCATTTCTCCAGTGCCTTCTCATTGCTGCTTCTACTGTATTCCCAATCTCTTGGACTCACGTTAACACATGAGATTGAAAAGACAAACTGAGGGGACAAATCATAACACAACTAGATTTGCCATTGATCTATATTTCCAAGTTGGGGTTGATGTTAGTTTTCTTCAATTCTTCATATTATTGTTTCTGAATCATGCACATATATATATATCAAATAGAGTAGAGAAAAAATTTCTATTGTTGCAATCATTCCAAAGTTATAGTAGTTCATTTCTTTCAAACAAAGATTTCTCAGGAAAGATAGCTTCTATTTCATATCTTTGTAGATTTGCAAAGAAGTGTTTATGGAAGAAAAGTTCTGTGGTAATTTAAAAATCAACAGAAGCATAATCTCATATAGAAAATACACAATAGAAATATTCTTTACTTTTGTTAGGGAAGTTGTAGGGAAGACAAGATTTTGAGAAGATTTGATTTCTTCTTGGGCTTCTGAGGAAAAATACAGGGTTAGATTTGCATCCATAGTTTAGTGAAGCTTTCATTTTTTAAAATAGTATAGATTTCTTTTGCACAGATATACAACTACATCCGTTTTTTTTTTAGGATTTATTAATTAGAGTAGAAGCTTTTCTTTCCTCATTTCTGCTTTAAATTCTAGAAAAGCACGAAAAACATTTATTTTATTAGAATAGTTACTTTGTATTGTTTTATATCATTTGTATCTTGAAAGTACCAAAAACATATAATAGTTTCAATTTAATTAAATTAGTGGTTATTTAAATTAGAGTTTAAACATACACATGACCATACAATGATCTCAAGAACCAAGAACATACGATAGTGATCCTAGGGTCCCCTAACCAAACATGCTTGAACTTCTCACAGATATTGACACAAGCCTGCATACATTTGTCTTCCAAAAATT
Source organism: Taxus chinensis (assembly GCA_019776745.2). Lineage (NCBI taxonomy): Eukaryota > Viridiplantae > Streptophyta > Pinopsida > Cupressales > Taxaceae > Taxus > Taxus chinensis. The sequence continues at coordinate 332,336,486 of CM034148.1, read as the reverse complement.
TCCATTACCACCTGAAATCGTATTATAATTAAACACCCTAAATGTTGAAGCCGACAAATCTTATGAGTTCTGGACCACTCGTGTCAACCAAATTTAGATCTCATGAAACCATGCCTCTCTTACTCATTCCATGACCTTGTCTAGACATATTTACGATGCCTCCATTGGTTTTCCATGAATTCTGCAACCGATAGAAAGGATCTACATAGAGATCGATATTGATTGGAGTCTTCAAGTTAGAGAGGCCTTCCTATCCCTAGAGGAGCATATCCCGTTATTGCGCATCAAGGACATTGTTTTACATTGACGACTTGTCCATCTCATTTAACCACGTTCTCATCCACATACCACACTTCGCTATCGCTATCCATCAAAATGTCCACATTTTCTTCCTCGACATGATCTCAAGGAGTCAAGTGCGGTTTAAGGTCACATGTCGATTTTCATCCATACAGTTACTTCTTTAAGGGGAATGCAACCTCTGCCTAAACTCATCTAGGTTGGCATTAGCAAGGTTAGAATTTGTAATTCTATCCAAGGGGGAACTGAGGTTAGAAGTTGTCTTTGTGGAGCATACATGAAGCCTCATGGTCTTGAGACAATTTTAACAAGCCCAAATTTTGCTGAAAAACAAACCTTTAAATTTTTCTTTGAAGATTCATAGGAATAGGAGAACTAATTTATTCACCTATTTTAACAAAGCTTTGATTGTTGTTTGAGATCTGAATGAAGAACACCGTAAATCTATTTGATCTTTAAAATCACTTCTTGCTTCAACATTCCTCAGGGTTACTTGGGTAATTTCTAGAGTTTCAAGATTTTAGGTGCATAGTGGATACTTATATGAAGTTCTCACATTAAGTACTCTTGGATTCTTGCATTAATGGCAAAGATTGTGTTCATTGGATTTTTTTCATAATTCCCAAATTTTTCTCTTTTTAACTGTTGCCATGTCCTATCACACAAATATTTCCATCACACAAGTCATTCCTTAGTAACCTACCCACTTCCACATATTTATATCATGTACGACTAGTGCATTATGATCTTTCTTGTTTTGTTGTTGCGCCTCAAGAAAATATTGCAAGATAAATTACACACTGCCTTGCTAGAATATGAAATGTATCTCCTCTTCTGTTCATGTGTGTGTAACATACTTGGTCAATATCTCTTAGTAATTGAGCCTTGGGGCTATTTTTACAAGTTGCATTTCTTAAAGAATCATGAGATACTTTGTTCCTTTCTTGTTTGCTTCCCCAACTACTTTTTTCATAATCCTTTTCATATGGAATTCAGGGCCAGGATTTAGTTTGCACTTTGCATAATTATAAATGTTAAAAAATTACCAAATTTTATGTGTGTGTCTATACGTAGTCTTCAAACCTTTAGAAAATCCCTCTTTACAAACTTAGGGACCAAACATGCATCTTGCAATTGTAGAAAATTTAGTACATCCGCTAACGACTAAGTGCTTTCTTTGTTATCTTAGGGGAAACAATTTTCATGCTTTATTGTTTTGTTGGGAACAATGATAGTCCCGATCTAATCAGAATTGCAAGACTAGGAGATAACATAAATGCTTACAAAGATTATCCATACCCAATTTCATGGATTCTCAAATGAAAAGATCTCAAACTCGGAACCGACCAAGAATGACAAAACAAATTACACAAAATTGCTTGGATTTATCAAGATAAAATACGGGCAACAATAAGTGTTCTTGTAATCCCCTGGGCACTAATGTCGTAGGGTTAGGCATAATCATTTTCTCAGTACAACATAGTCTACAAAAATTTACATAGTTGTTTTAGAGTAACAGGCACTGACCTTCAGTCACAGAATGTATTCTATCTGCTATAATTGAAACAATTCAGAACTAATCGAAAAAATTGGGACAAACAAAACAAATCGTGACGTACCATCTGGAGTGGTGATTATTGGCTAGAGTCATGGAAGGAGAGTAAAACCATACCTCTCTCCCCAACACTTGATCTTTGGTGTGAGATTTCCCAAAAAACTTGCAGTTTGCATGAGATCACCCAAAACAATCACACTTGGCATGAGATCTCCCCAAAAACTTGCTCTTGGTGTGAGATCACCCAAAAATATCACCTTCAACATTTGAATCAAAAAATTCAGGCAACACGAAACTTTTTTATCCTTTACTCTCTTACATATCAAGCACACGTTTTCTTTTTTACACAAATTTACACACTTTTACATTATTTAGATTTTTCATATACAAAATTTTGACTAATATTTTTCTCTTCTTTTGCAAGTCCATCCTTATAGGAAGCAACACAACTACAATGCATATGCTTTAGCCCTAAGGTCCACTTCCTTTTCCTAGTCTCCATGCTTCACTTTGCAATCACTCCATGCTTTACTTGTCCACTTGACACACCATCACATAAAATCTACATGATCATAAGGTACACATCTCTTATCTACTTTATTTTATTGAGTACTCACTCAAGAACATAAAGTGGGGGAAAATGTAGACATAAAATCACACACTTGGTTACCTTTCTATGTCCTAAAATCATGCTAGTATTTACATGATTCATAAACAAGAAAACTAGTGGTTGAAAACTATCTTTGAACTCTTTTATTTATCTCTTGCTTTCTATTTGGACTTACACACCCTACAACTCAATGTGAACTTATTTATCTTTTATGGATTTAGACATCAATTCTCAAACATGACAACAGTGCCCAGGTGCTCTTGTCCCTCTTGGGCACCCCTAACCCTTTCTCACCTTACTCTCTCTTTTATCTTTGGGCATCTTTTTCACTTATGGGTCGGCATTTCAGTTGTCAATTACGAAATTCAAATAAGGGAATCATATAAATACATGGTTATGTTTTCAAAATGAAGGACCAAACACTAAGCATTACTATCATCACCTAATCTTGCATCCAAAGGTACTAAAGCACTCTAAAGGCATCCATCTAGCATCCATTCAAGGGAAAAGAGTTGCATACTTCTGCATATACAATATAGGAAGAGGAAATCTATTTTATTCCATCCACACATACTATTACATTGATATATTATAGATATAGCCCACTATCATTTGTGTAACTTGCACAAGGTCATCCTAAGGCATCAATTCTACACACACACACACATAAGAACTATATGGAGTCTGAGATGTAGTGCAATGCTTAGTCAGAAGTGCACTCTTTGGGTGACCACCATGGTCAGTCCGAATCTCCATTCTACGTTTTCATTTTTAATTTTGATTTGGTTTTTGGTTATGTGTAGGTTAAATTCTTTATTACAAATTATATGTATCTTCAGTAATCTGTTGGTCGTCAAATAGGACTTCACGAAGAGCAACAGTCAGGGGACAAGAAGTCCCTCCTCTTTAATGGGAGAGGTTCCCTTATTCATAAATGAACCTATTTACACATATACAAAACATGATTTTCTTGTGGAACTTGGATATTTACAAAAGTGTTTTCTATAAGGATCATCAATTACAAAAGGACTGAGGAATGAGAAAACGAGAATGAGCAGAAAGGCACCATTTAGAATTATAGATGACAGTGTAATTCTTTATGCATGCAAAGGTACAGTGAATTGAAACAAGATCATTTGTATCATACTAATAAGATGAAATTTGAAAGACACAAAGTTCTATCAATAACATTTGCAAGAATACAAAGCTTCTTAATATAATATAAACAAATGATCTTAACAAGATTAAATGAAAAGCTTAGGGATAAAAGAGATCAGATAGATGAAGAATGAAAATCCCTTATGTATTGATTTCTTTATGATTTATTTACACTTTCAGAAAATAAGCCAAGTTCTCCCTCCTTCAAAATGGCAAGGAGAGGCCATTATATAGTTTACAATTCAGTTATTCTCGGTAACTACTTCTTTTAACTAAAGATTAGTTAAGGATTTCCAATCGCAATACCTCAACTTATTACGATAAATCCGAGAAAAAGAATTGGAAGAGAAGAGAGGAATAAGGAGAAGAAGACAAGTGCTTATGACTGGGAGGGACCCACTGACTTCAAAATCCGTTGCCTGTAGTTGTCACTGTCTTGATTGAACAGGGCCTGTGCTTGATTCTGGGAGACAACTATGGCATTATTCATTTCTAGAATCCTCAGTGCAGTGCCAATGGCGGCAACATCAAGTTTGGCAATGAGCTCCTCGTGTATATTGGTCAATTCGCTTGAATCAGGGTTGAAATGAGCTCCACATGAAAGCACTGTATCTGCACATTGCACAGAGATTGGGAAACCACCAGCGAAAGCCAAACCGCTGTCATGAATCATCTGTGCCATTGGTGTAGGGTTTGTGTCTGTCATCCTCGACCAAAAATCACTAAAGTCAAGATGGCGAACTTCATTGTCCCCGATATCGGGAACGACGGACTCTAGTGGTGAGATTTGTTCTTGCCCCTGAAATTTGATCTTCATGTTGGTAGTAATTCGAAGGGCGAAGCTGCAAGCTAGACTTGGGAAGGAATTACAGAGGAAAATGGATACGCGTGTAGAAATTTAGATTACAAAGGTTCGAGCAAAAGATAGCAGGAAAGCAGTGTGCAAAACGCATAGGGGGTTCACTCGTTATATAGCCGTTTAGGAGAGAGAAAGGCAATGAATGCGTATTTAAAACATACCTACCAAATTGAATAAGCAATATATTCAGGTAGAGTGGGAAAAATTAGCACGAATGGCACTTGGTTCATTTGGGACATGTGGGACGCGAAAGCGTGAAGTACGCGGCTCGGCTGATTCGGGCGAAGTGGGGAAAAGACGCACAAATGCTCTTGGAATACGTGGGACAAAAGTATGTGAAGTACGCGGCTCGGCCGAATCAGACGAAAATGGAACAATTGGTCTGGGCGAACTTGGGACATTTGGGACAAAAAGTTCCGACGGGCCCGAAAAGAACAGACTTCGGGTGAACTGGCCGATCGGGGAACAGAGGGTCCAATTGAACTTGGGACACGTGGGACAAAAATACGCAAAGTACGCGACTCGGCTGAATCGGACGAAAATGGAACAACTGGTCTGGGTGAACTTAGGACATTTGGGACAAAAAGTTCCGACGGGCCCGAAAAGAACAGACTTCGGGTAAACCGGCCGATCGGGGAACAAAGGGTCCAATTGAACTTGGGACACGCGGGACAAAAATATCCGACAGGCCCGAAAAACACGCAAAATGACCCAAAAACGTAGATTTTCTCAATTTCTTTGGCTTTTCACATTATCAGCACAACAGAAAAGACACTTAAACTCAAAATTTTAAATTTTCACTTTCTTAAGAGCAGGGGAATTTTGAGTGGAAAACATCATCAAGGAATGAATATCAGATGATCAATAGGGATAAACAAAAATACCCTTGTGATATAAAAGAAAGGAAATCCTAAGCTCTTACATGACCACCAATTCCCAAATCTAGTCACCAATGCCGAGGTGCCTCTGTCCTATATTGGGTGCCCCTGTCTAAATTTTTTCCCGAGTTCAAGAATTTACAACAAGAATTTACGACATTGTTTGCAATTTGTTTAACACTTTACCTTTCCTAGATCACTTTTAGATTGCACGAATATCATCTAAGTATTACTATCTCCCTCTCTTGCTCAGTTTTTTCACATTATATTCTTGTTTACTTGTGTCATTACTATATTTTAGAATTTAAACAATAATTATTACAATAGTTACTCTGTAATATAAATTTAATTCATTTTTTAAAAAAATCTATGGGACATAAGGAACACTTGGGATACTTGGGTGTTTAAAATGTGACTTATGGAGGAGAGTTAGGCCGTAATTTGGTGTTCCCTTGTCTTCCTTTACCCCTGGGGGATAGAGGGGACACATGGGTGTCCAAAGTGTGACTTTTCCATTATGGGAAAGCCAATTTTTCACGGGATGTCCAAATTTGGACACCAGACTTGACTTTTTCACCACGAGAGCTTAGGAAAATGATTTGGGGTAAAATATTATATTAATTTGACTCAAAATCACATTTTAAGATCAATTAAAAAAATACACTTCTTCTTGAAACTTAAAATTTAGGTCCTATTTCATTTTGAATTAAGAGGGGTAGTTGTAGAGTTTTGAAATACCTCAGGAAGTCCTTGAGCCTTAGAGAAAATTTTATATTTCCACCTTGTAGAGGATTTAAATGGATTTCTAATGTATATTTGTTTCTTCTTAACTCATTTAGGAACTCTTGGTATCATCTAGGGAAGACAACATTCACCATTGGAGCTTTCATTCCTTACATCCTGAATACATGTTGTTGAACAGATTGCTCATGAATAAGATTTTCTTTCCTATAATTTCCTAAATTACCTTAGAAACCTTTAATGTTCTCTGACATTACCCTTCAATATATTTTTTATTTTCCCTAAATTCTTTGGGAGAGTGTTCAATTGGCTGCAAATGGCCAAAAATAACCTTTTAAGGCCTTTGGAGGAAGTAGACTTTTATCAAGTTTTGAAAAATTCATCAATCATCTTAGGCAATCATCCCTGCAAACTAATTTTTTTTTGAAAACCTTATTAGGACTTTCCTCTAATATGGGGTGAGGGTTAAACTGAGGGAAGGCTTGCTAGAGGAAGGATGTATAGTGACTGGGAAGTCTAATTTTCAATTAGGGACTTAGTTGCCATGCTTCAAAATTTTTAATTTTTATCCTAGCTATTTTGCACAAAAACAATATGGCATGCCTGAGTATTCATAAATATTATTTTTTATGGGTCAATCTCATAAAGATTGGTCTCCTTTATCTCCACATACACATTCTTTCCTAGGTACCCATAGGTTGTACACAAAAAATGAGTATTAGAATCCATGTGCTTCACATGAAGTTATATTTTCTTCACATTCCTAATCCAATTTACGGATCACACAAAATATCCAGAAAAAAATCCAAAGGGAAGATTAACCCAAGATTCCATGAAGTTATCTACCAAAGCGACGTGTGCTAGAGAATAATGTCACATCATTAAAAATTGGGAGTGACATTTCACGACCTCTAAGAGTATCATAGGAATGTACCACTCACCCTCAAAGGATTTATTAATATTCTTATGCAAATTAGATATCCTATCCTTGGATGAATTTGTGAGTGTGGAAGGGACATGGTAGTCTTTATTATGCATATATGGTGGTTTTTCTTCAATAAGAAAATTCCAAGTCATCTCCCCATATCCTTCAGGTACAACAAATTCATTAAAAAACGAATAGAAGCAATATCGTACCCCAAATAAAATTTCCTCCAACAACATGTCCCCATTATGCATCCACCTCTATTCTTTTTGTACTATAATACATGATGTTATAACATGTACCCTTGTATATTTAGTGTGCTATGTGTACATATTTCTTGTTCACATTTTTTCACCAATAAGTTTTACAGTTTCTATGAAGAAACAAATAGAAGATAAAATGGTTAAGGAGGAATACCTATGAGGCAAAGGTGGAAGGTAGAATGCATGTGTTATTTACATTATCCAAGCTAACAATAGAGAACTCCTTTTTTTCTGGGAAGAACTACCTACAGATGAAAAGCAAGACCACAAAAGAGTATTAAATAACATATGACAGTGGACTGCCTATCATATGCTAGATCTAGGAAGTGTGGTGCTTTCTAGAGAGGTTGTCAATCCATTGTTTAATAACAATTCAATGTGAATAAGCAAATGAAATAAATAATTCCTATTGAAATGTAATGATTTAGGTTTCTCATACACACAATACACCAAATTTTATGCTAGATATCAAAATAACACTAAATCTAATTAGAACCGAGGTTTTTTCAGGTCAGAGAGGTCTATCAAAGGATTGGTGAGGGTATGGAGCTAATTAGTAGAGGTCTGGGTTGGTTTTGGGTGAGTAGGAAACTTTCTGGTCTGAGAATATGAAATGACATAGAGACCGGTATTAGTCTGATGACCGACGCCAATATGGGGACTAAACCGACAATGGTATGGTAAACCAATGTCGGTAGGGGAAATTGGCAATAAATTAATAAAAATGGTTTTTGGGATTCTCTGTGATTGCACAGAGAGTGAGGAGGGTGTGGTTGGGTTCGTAATATAACTAAGAAGACTTAGGAATACCGAGGGAGAGGTCATAAATGGTGAAAGGTATTGAACTGGTTGGGTTGGTGGATTGGTGAGAGGATGGAGATATTTGGATAATAGTAGAAACTGAAAATACCGAAGGAAGAAAATAGATTTGCAATAAAGGAAGAACAAATAATTACGATCACGTTACTTACTTGCTATTATGAATATATCATGGGTGGATGAAGGTTAGTGATTGATTGGTGAGGTGGTAGCTGGTTTAGTACCATGGTAGTATGACAAGTGTGTTCCTATGAATTCTCCAATGATCTAGAAGGGAACCCTTGGTTTGTGCCACTCTCTGGTGGTGTTTAAACATTGTTTTGATGAAGAAATGACTCTAAGATCTTCATTTGATTACAATAGCACTCTCAAAACTTGAAATTACTAACATGGGTAAAAGTTTGTAAAGTTGTATTTAAAGGAACTGATGGCAGTTTAGGTAACTGACGTCGATCAAGGATAAACCGACATCGGTTAGGGTGAAATAGTCATATTTACCAAAAATAGGCATATCTTCCCAGATTTGGCATGCTTTCCTTGTTGGATCTGCTTAGGGAAGTAGAGTTCACATGAGAGAAGGAAGTAATATCTTAGAAGAAGTCCAGTTAGGTTTAGGAATAAGTCTTATTTAGTTAGGTCAAGTAGTGACTCAACACTGGGAGTGATGACTTTATTAATATGAGTTAAATACCCCTGGAATGGATCTAGGGTGAGGTGTCAGGATGAGATGGAGGTGTGAGGATTAAATTAACTTAATTAAAGCAATTAAATTAATTAATAATGTGAGGATGAGTATTAATATGGGGTAAAGGGGTCATGATTAGTTAAATATGTTACGTTAATTAATTAAAGGGGAGTGTGACCCAAATTTGGTGTCTACATTTTCCCCTTTTGTCACATAGCTTGTATTGATAAGTGATGCTGAAAAAAACACGAAGTTGGTGCTCCAAGTATAAGTGAGGGTTAGGTTGCCCCAAGTGTGGGTGGAGGTGATCCCTCTTAAACCAGGAATGGATGATATGTTAAACAGAGTCAGTAAGTGGTTTGATAAATGGATAAGTGATGAAAATGAGGGTAGGTTGGTTGTAGGTAAGGGTGATTTCAGTCGGGTAATAGGTAGTGGCAGTCTAATGCACACACACGTATAGAATGGGATAAGGTACCAGGTTGAAGGGCTTGCAAACTCTATGTTGTTAAAGGTGGATAGGTTTATCCAAACAAGGTTGAAGTGGTGTAGGTATCCAAGGTATAGGATATGGTCTTGAAATGCAACCAGGAAAGGTGCTGGAATGGGTAATAGGTTTGTTCTAGGGAACCAAAGGGTAGGTTAGGATAAACAACATGACAATATGCAAGGTAAGGTTAGTAGGTTGAACAACACAAGTAACAAAATCGCAAGGTATAACAAGTAAACAAATTTGAGTGTCACAATAAGTGAGGTTGGGTTGGGTGATTTTGGTAAGGCCATAGGTAAGGCCATGATAGGGGGAAAACATTCCCCAACTAATTCTAAGATTGGATGATAGGTAATAAGGTTATGAGGGTGAGGTGTAAGGTCATGGTTAACTTTGGGTTAGGCATACAAATGTTTCGGGCAAGCAGAGTTGGTGCTATATGGTGTAATGAGGTAAAAAAGGCTAACCAACCATGGTTATGGCCAAATGATGTCAGTCAATAGAAATTGAGTGAGGTATACTAGGGCACATGACCAATGCCGGTTTAGGATAACCAACATCAATTAGTTTGAATTTGCGATAAAAAAGGTAAAATCCGTGAATCACGGATTCATTTGTGCTTTGCCATTTGTGAAAACAATAAGTAGAGAGGCATTTTCATACCATTAACAAGAATGACCGTGATTTGGATAGATTCTAGGCTGATTTAGAGAGAGGTGAGTGGTTGGAGAGGTATAGAGGCGAGCCTATGAGATATTTTGGTGTGATTCGATTGGTGGAGAGACAGGGGTTTGATTCAGACATGACGCCAGTAGGAGGAGATGCGAGAGGACCACTGGCTTAGAGGTTAGAGATCCCAACAATGTGACGTCAACGTGTAGAGGCAGGATGAAATCCTTTTTGGTTGTTTTTGATTGAATTTATAGGAAAAAATGAAATAAAATGGGGGGAATGAAAAATTCAAAATAAAGTTAAAAATAGAAAAAATTGGGTATGGGGTGGGTGTAATGTAGATTAATTAGGTTGTCAAATGGAAATGGGTGGGGTTGGGTGGTTTTTGGGTAGGTTTTAGGATTTTTTTAAATTTTTTTAGAAAATTGGGGTTTGGGGGTTCGGCTTTGGAGCTGAACCAGAAATTGACATTGGTCAGGTCGCAACCGACATTGGTATGGCATGCCGACTGACATCGGTTCAGGGTGACCAGTATCAGTCACTTTGAAAAGTGACCTAGTCTGAATAGGTTAAGTTGAGAAGGTCAAAATGGGGTTAAAAAATGAAATTGGAGGGTAGATAGGTAGTCAATGAGGGAAACACAGAGGGATGAGGGAGAGAACCAGGTGGGTGAGGGTAAATATAGGTAAACATAGGAAGGTAATAGATGAAGATTAGGTCACAGTGATGGAATGGGTATGGGAACTTGGTAAGCTAAATTAGAATAAATGATAGGCAAGAGAAGTAGTTAGTAAATAGATAGGGGGTAATTAGGTTATAAGGAAATGGGAAAAGTAGTTTAGTCCTTGACATTATTGAGTGGTATGGATGTCATCATGACATCATTTGATGATGCGGGACCATGTCCCTTTGTTATTAGGGCAGATGTGTTAGGTTGTGGAGCCTATTTTTAATGTGTGAAAGCGTAAAATTTTTTGGCCTCAAAAAATGCACCCGACATATCAGAAAACGTGCTTTTCTCATATGGGCGAGTTTTTTGACCCATAGGTTTATGGGACGGGTTTTGCCCATGGTTTTGATACCCATGGTTTTGTAAAACTGCTTAAGTAGTTGTCTATTTATATGGTCTTATGCATATGATAGATGTACAAGAAAATGTATTGCAGATGTGTTTTGAATTCGGATGTGAATTATGTAGAGTTTGTTGAGCATAGCTCCAAACGGATCTGGGTATTGTATTGAGAGAGCAGTGGCTTGTAATAAAATCTGAGCAAGTGATTCTTGGTGGACGTAGCCCAAATTGGGTGAACCACGTTAAATACTGTCTCTTTGTGTTGTGTTATTTTATTCTGCAATTTTATTTGAGATCTGTAATAATTTCTGCATATTAGTTTCTACTGTTGCGATTCTGTGAGGGATTATTCCACATATTTTATCCCTTATTTCCTAACAAGATGTGTCCCATCATTACTGAGGATGAGTGGACACATATGCGAGATGTTGGATTGATGGGCATTAGGCGCTACAGGTGGATCTGACGGGATAATAGTCTCATGGTTGCACTCATCAATAGATGGGATGTAACGACCAACACCTTTCATCTACCCACTGATGAGATGACCATCATGCTGAGAAATACCATTTGAAGGAGAAATCCTTTTTGAGAAGATGATGAAATGGATAGAAGCGGTCAAAAATATGAGAAATAAAGTGACAAATATATTGCAACTTGCCTTACAAACTATGAAGTTGACAAAGGTTAGAAGGTGTAGGCATCTTAAGGATAGCCTTGATTTTAGCAGGATCAAATTCAATGCCACACAAAGAAATGATAAAACCAAGGAGCTTGCCAAAGAGAACAATGAAGACACACTTCTTAGGTTGAAGGTGAACACAGTATTTGATGAGATGATCAAATACAACCTTAAGGACAATAAGGTGTTCAACCTGATGTTTAGATTTAGAAAGAATATCGTCAACATAATCTTTAAATATGCTATGCATGATGTCATGAAACATATAAGTCATAGCCTGATGAAATGTAGCACCAACATTTTTAAGGCCAAAGGGCATGACACGATAGTAGAAGGTCCCTTAAGGAGTGATGAAGGAGGTTTTGTGTTGATCTTCTAGGGAGAGTAATATTTGGTTATAACCCGAGAAACTGTCCATGAGTGATAGCATATCATGGACGGTGGTGAGATCAAGTAGTTGGTCAATACTAGGTAGAAGAAAATCATCTTTGGGGCAAGCTAAGTTAAGGTTGTGAAAATCCATGCAAATGTGGAGTCCCCCTGTCACAAAAGTGACAGGAACGATGTTAGAGATCTATTGGGGATAATCAATGGGTAGAATGAAGGAAACTAAAAGGAGGAATTGAAGTTCTTCTTTGACAAGAAGAGCAATGCAAGGATGCATTTTTTGTAGCTTCTGTTTCATGGGTTTGGCATCAGGAATGGTTACAATATTATGGACCACAATGTTTGGGTACCAGGCATATCACTGTAGGACCAAGAAAAAGCATTGCTATGATCTCGAAGAAAAGAAGTGAAAGATTCCTGTTTAGTAGCATCTAAAGATTGGCCTATTTATGGAATGTGCGGGTCATCCTAAGTGTGAATGTTAATTTTGATGGTCGATTCATTCAATATGGTTCATGTCTCAGAAGGTAACAACCGGTGAACATAAGAATATTTCACAATAAGGTAGGTGAGAATAGACTCGTCATCCTAACATTGAATGAATTTAATAGGTTATTGTCATCGATCATGTCAGGATACATAAAGCGAAGAGAAGAGGGAGCCTCGCCATCATACTGATAAGTCAGAGGTCCCAAGGAAATGATGTTCACACTTTTTTTAGGAGGAATGGATTTTGGATCCATAGACTCTATAGGTGAAGGTGGTGAGGTAGGTGAATGGGGTGGGGAATGTTTATCTTCCTCAATGAGTTTGAATCGAGACTTCTTGGAAGGTGGTTTGAAAAATACAATACCACTACGATCTTTATGTTTATGAGTGGTGCAAGGAATGATAGTATGGAAACGTTGTTCATAGAAACCACAACCAAATACCTTCCAAGAACAATGATGGAGGAAGGTGTGGGTGAAGCGGTAGTTGGTGAGAGATTTAAGGTCGAAGGAAAATGGTTAATTTTTGGAAGGTGGCTTGGGCGAGTAGGTAGAAGCATCAAGTCCCCCATAGATTAAGTTGGTGCGAAGGTGTAGAGGACCATAGGGGAAAACCTCACCTATGTAGTGATCATAACGGGGATGTTGGTGAAGGTTACCATACTCTTGAGGAGTAAGGAAAGTGTCAATTTTATAAAGGAGGTACTCCCCCAGAGTGAGACATTGAAAAACATCTTCTAAGGGATCAGTAGTGGGTATGTGAGTAGCAGGAATGGATAAATAACTAGACAGATGGGAAGAAGAAGCATTGGTTATTTGAGAAGTAAATGGGTTGGCTGATGGTTCAGCTGCAGAAGCTATGACAACCGTGAGAATAGAGGAGTTAGTTACAGAATATGTAGCGGTAGAAGTGGTGGATGAGGCAGTGGCTGAACAAGAAGTGGTAGCGGTGGTTGATGAATTAATTGGTATAAGGACATCATTGGTTTGATACAACATGTTACATGTCTTAAAAGGTGAAAGGTTGGATAAAATGGTATAGTTATGCTCTTCATCTTCGAATTTTAAACAACGGTGTAAGGTTTAAGAAACACAACCCATGGCATGGATCCAAGGTCAGCCAAACAACATGTTGTACTGGAATTCCCCCTCTAAGACATAGAATAATTCAGGAATTATACAGGGGGCCTACACAAATGTGAAGAATGATGGTGCCAAGGGTGGAAGTCATGACATCGTTAAATGAACACAACATAACTGGGTTATTATGCATGCAATTGGCAGGGATGCACATTTGGTTGTATGCATGGGAGGAAATGATGTTAATAATGGCACCACCATCGATCATAATGTGTCGAACACATATATTATCAACGTAGATGAAAATAAATAAGGAAGGGTTAGGATAATCTGATTGGAGAGGTACAATCTTATTATCAAAGAAACTGAGAGCAACTATTTGATGAGTGGTAGTAGGAGCAGAGGAAGGGGATGAATTAGTGAGAGTGGTAATATGATGATGAGTGATAATTGATGCAACGGGTGTAGGGTCATTAGATAGAACCTCAATAGATTGTAAGACCTCAATGAGGGCTTGATGATGAGACTTAAAGGTTTGAATGAGGTCGTCCAAAGACATTTTGAAAGGATATTGGTGTAATTGTTTAAGCATTGTATGATGGAACACCTTGTTATAAATATATTATGTGAGTCCATGGATGGTGATCTTCGGTGCAATTTCAGATGAAATATTGGGTAAAAGAGTAGCGGATGAGCTAGTTGTTTTCTCCTTTCCTTTTTCTTTCTAGAATTAACTAGTAATTTAAATCATATTAATATGTGATAAAGGAGAAAGTGAGTCATGATAGATGTAGCGACATGACTGGAAAAATATGGTGAGGGCATATACTAGTTTTGTGAAAACAATGCATCACATTGAAATTTTGGTGAAGGTTTGGCTAGCTCTCTTATGCGGACCATATTGATCTCAAATGTTGGAGGTGGATATAAAGGTTGTGGAGAGGGAGATTAAGGTCATTGAATAGGTACAGGACAAGGATGTGTGGTGATAGGTGTAGGTGGAATAAGTTCCTCATCTAAAATATCATCAACGTCAAAGTTTTCTTCGAAAGAAAAAAGTTGGAGAAGAATAGTATTTATAGCCTTATAGTTTTCCACATCATGCCTTGACACATGATGGTAAGAATTTTTTTTTGGTGTCATCAAACCCTTTTGGTTTAGGATTGAGTGGGTCGTAAGGTCTAAGCGGTAGCAATGTGATGAAAAAGGTTTCCAAAAGGTTAGCTAAGAAGTTGGCGTAATACCCTGCCAATGGATCACAATGTGAAGTAAGTGTGGGTCTGGATGGAAGTGTGGGTGACTTTTGTAGAAGAGGTGTAACTAGAGGTGGAATTGGAGGTTGAGTAAGTTTGACCACTTGTTTGGTAGATAGTATGGTTTTAGGTTTGGATTGCACCTTCTTGGGTAAAGATGTAGCAGGTGAACTAGTTGTTGAAGGTGGTGTAGGTTTAACTACCTCTTTGGAAGGTAGTGGGTTCTTGGAATTTGGTTGCACCTTCTTGGTTAAAGGTGAAGAAGAAGCACGTGATGTAGAAGGGAAGGTGGATGGTGGAAGGGGATGAATTAGTGAAGGTGATAATGGAGGTGCAGTGAAGGTTGTGGTAAGAGGAAATGTGGAAGGTACTGCTTAAGGGGAAGGGAATGACATGAGTAATGATGAAGATACTGAAAGTGGTGTAGGTATAGGAGGTAGAAAGGATGTAGGTGACGTTGAAGGCATAATATGTGTAGTTAATTTTAGTGTAGAAGAGGATAATGACGAGGTGAGTTGATATGTTTTTGGTTTACTCTAGGTAGGAGGCTGCTTGGCCAAGGTTGATGGGTGGGGACCTAGGATAGATGGAAGTGGTGAAGGTTACAGAGGGGTAGTCAGTGAAGCCAATGTATGTGGCCTAAGGGGTTGGGTCTTATTATTAGGTGGGGAAATATTATTTGTGATGGCTTATGAGGACGTGGCTAAATCTAGTTTGTCAGGAGGATGGACTAGACTTGATGTTGATGTTAGGATTGTGGAGCTAAATTACTTCACAGATAACATGATTTACACCTTGCTGGTTTACACAGTAACCAACAATGGTCAAGGTAATTGGCACCGGTCAAGAAACCAACACTGGTCAGGCAACCAACATCGGTCAGGGTAACTGACACTGGTTACCTGTGCCTAGAATGTTTTATTTAACCCGCGGATTTAATCTAGATTTTGTTTTAAAGCTGATTTAAAGGATGCAATTGTATGGCTATTGTACCCTAAGTTTGTATATGGCTATATAAGATTGAAAACTAGGGTTATATAGGTTGGAATAAGAAAAAATAAGAATTGAGCTATCCTTGGTTAAAAGGATGAAGAAGAAGAAGAAGAAGAAAAAAAGAGATTGCATGAAGACATGAGCTTTTATAGAGAGAAGCTGAAAAGAAGGAAAGTGCAGGTATACTGTTGGTAAGAAGATGGTATTATATTCTATTGTATTTCCTTTGTATTATTTAGTCTCATGTAATGGCTTGCATAGTATGTAAAGAACTTAGTGTTTCTTCTTGTTAGATTCATAGGTTGTTGTGAGATCTTGTTATTGCTCATTCTTGTAGATCTACAGGTTGTTGTGAGATCTTGTATTGCATATCCATGAGATCATGTTGTATTATTGATCCATAAGAATCTAGTATGGTAGAGGAAGTTGTCTTCATGTTTGCAGGTTGATGCAGTGATGGAGAAGAAACTTACTTCTTTGTGCATGGTTTCCGTTGCACATCGGTAGACCCTTATGAGAGGCCTTGTTTGCAGTATGGTACAGGAAGTTGTCTTCTTGTTTGTAGGGTATCTTCTGGTATATGAGATCTGATGGTGTTTTAGAGGAAGGGTTATAGTGCACTCATGTAGATATGGTTAGAGTTTTTGAGGAGACACATGTGGTGGTATGGAGGCACAGTTTAGTGTACTCAGGAAGATTCGGTTGGAGATCTGGGAGGAAGAGATACATGTACTCTTGTGCAAAAGAGTTTCTTTGTAATCTCTTATATTATATATATGACATCTCTATCTTTGGTGGACGTATCCCAAATTGGGTGAACCACGATATGTTGTGTTATGTGTGTGTACTTTTATGTGATTTAGATTATTCTTGTTTATAATTCCATTGTTGTAGATTTTGTGGGGATATTTAGATCTGTATTTGCATGTTTTGAGTTTTATATTCAATTGTTGCAATGTTTCCACATAAACCAATCCCCAATAAGTGGTATCAGAGTGTTTTTTGATAGAGCGATGGCTTTAGTTTTCAGAGAAAGGGTTTGCTTCATGGTTTTGTTAGTGGTTTACTGACAGGTGTATGAGACAAGGGTTTTTTTCCTAATGTGAAAATTGTAGGAAGAGATTTAATTCTTAAGTGGAGGCTAGAAATGTGAGGTTGTTGGAAATTACAATGATCGACGTTGGTTAAGTGGTAACCAGCATCGATAGGGTGACAATGGTCGGTTACTAGACAACCTAGTTTTAAACAGAAAATCACATATCTAAAGTAATGGAGATATGCATGGAATGTATCTTATTTGCTGAGGTGTCCCTCATTCTTGGAGCACAAACATGGTGGTTAGATTGTAGATATAGGTTACAGAGGTATGGTTTTATCTTGGTTTTGTAGTGCTTTGCATTTTAATTACACATGCGTGGTTTTGGATTGTAGATCTAGACAGAAAAAAGGAGCAGGTATGCATCCTTGATGTAGTTAGATGCACGGCGCTTTGGTAGAGAGGTTGTAGCACAGAATGAAGGTGAGGCTTCCGTTAGAGAGACAAGTTCTTCAGTTGAATATGTAGGTTAGTATCTTGGTATCGGTAAGGTGAGGTATTTCACCTTGATGTAATTTATCACATGGTTTATTATTGTAGTGGTTTTGTATGATTTCGATGCTTCATGAAATGAATGTCTCAGCTCAACTATCTACTTCAGTTGAAGTAGGCACCTGGTGTGGTGTTCTATGCCAAATTGTGTGGCATTGGGTTCATTCCAGCAACATCGATATCAGTCTGAGAATCGAGGTTGGCCATAGAGGAACCAGTATCAGTCAACTAGCCATGTTCAATTAGGAGATGACCGTGGTCAATCTCTGTGGCAACTTATCTATACAACATTTTTGTAGCAGGAGAGGGTAGATGGTTTTTTGTCCTGGTTTGGAGGATTGAGTTTCTTGCACAGAGTGTACATAACAAAGTCGATGTTTATCACTTCATGGTTTAGATAAAAAAGAGAATGAAGTTGGCTCGGTTAGTCCATTGAGACTTTGAGTTAGGTATCTCTATATGATTCATGTTTTATTTCTTTCATTTGGAACAACTAATATTATGTTAGGATAGTGTGCACAAATTTACACCATGGTTTTTGGTGTTTTTTGAATTTTATTTCTCGGTTGTGTGGAATCTTGAGGACAAGGGTTTCTAGTCTGAGGATGAGATCCTAAATGAAAATTCATGATTATACATAGTTGTAGGTAATGAGAGATGTTAAGTGCACACATATGGAAAGAAGGTGATTCACCTACTTCACAAGAATTCCAAACTTTTGTGATGTAGAAGTATTCTCAGAGAAGAAAGGGAATCAATTTTAAAGTTCTTTCATCTGGTTTTATTTCTCACTAACATATTAGCTTTTGAGCTTGGTTTTAGAGGTAGTGCGGGGGATTTCTTATTTAATGGGAGAAAGCCATGGTTTTTGGAATTGTAGGATTGGATACATGATGCACATGTGGAGTGAGAGAAGATTTATACTATTCAGAGTGGTAGGAGGCACATGTTGGTTTTGGAGGGCAGTCATGGTTTTGTAGGTATTTTGATTTTATCACTTTGTGATGTCACTTTTGGCTTATTTTTTGGTTCTTGGATATTCCTTAGGGAAGGCAGTTGATGGTTGATTCAGCTGGTTATAGGTGATAGAGAAATTTTCAGAGTTTCAAGGGTAAAAAAGGAGAAAATATTCTAGTTACAAAGACCAGTGTCAATTATGGTTAACCATGGTCGATCAAGTAGTGACTAGGGTCTATTAAGAAACTGTGGTCGGTTTGGTCATAGGTTTGACAACAGTGTTTATTTACCATTTTTAGATGGTGCCCTTGTTTTGCTTTCATCTTGGCTGGTTTGTGCAGTATGTTGATGACATGTATGCTGGTATTTGCACTTGGTATTAGTTGTATGGTTTAGCATGGTTGTTTGTTATTGAAATTGATAAGCATATGATTCATATGTGACTTTGGAGTTAGTTGGTGGCAGACTTGGAGCTTCTGGAGAGCTTGTAATATGGATATATGTACATGGTGAGTTTGTACATGAGGATAGATTCTGTTTTGTGATTCTATGATGATGTATATGTTTGTTTTTCATATGGATGCCTTTGAGCATGGTTAGGGGATGTTTGGATTTCATATTGTTACTATGTTACTACATTGATATGTTATCTACATAGCATTGGAAATGCTAGTTATTTATGTAGGGTTGGATTTACAGATTGCAATGTTTGGATTCTTTGAGTTATGTAGGTGTTTGTGGATTGATCACCCACTGGTTACATGTAGAAATTATTTGGGTTGTCTTTTCCTAGGATCTCATTTTGTTTTTATATATTCTAGTTTGACTTCTCTTTGGTTGGTTGCATTGGTGGTTGCATGGAGACATGGATAGATGGTTGGAGAACATGGTTGGTTTTATAGGTATGGCTATGAATGCGATTGAAGCTCAATAATTCAATTTGAGTGGGAGTTCTTACAAGTATGATTAGTCATGGTGACTTGGTTGCATGAGAGGCTTGGAGTTTTGATTCAGTGGGAGCTTGATGTATGGTTAGCTTGTTTATCACAGATAAGTAGTAGCTTCGTGCAGGTGTATGGTAAGTCAAGGGTTTGTTAGCTTCTTGGTTGTAGAAGATGGGTTAATCTTCCTGATTACTTGAGAGAGTTGTTGATGTAAAGAATATATGGTATTCATAGTATGTAGAGGATGGTGATGTATAAGTACTTGTACAGGTACATGTTCAATAATTTATCTCCAAGTGGGAGATTGTTAGGATTGTGGAGCTGAATTGCTTCACAGATAACATGATTTACACCTTACTAATTTACATAGTAGCTGACACCAGTAAGGGTAACCAACACCGGTCAGGGTAACCGACACCGGTCAGGTAATTAACATTAGTTAGGGTAAACGGCACCGGTTATGGTAACCGACACAAGTTACCTGTGCCTGGAATGTTTTATTTAACCCATGGGATTTAATCTAATTTTTGTTTTAAAGATGATTTAAAGGATATAATTGCATAGCTATTATACCCTAAGTTTTTATATGGATATAAATCTTGAAAACTAGGGTTAGATAGGTTAGAATAAGAAAAGAGAAGAATTGATCTATCCTTGGTTGAAAGGATGAAGAAGAAGAAGAAGAAGAAGTAAATTGTATGAAGACATGAGCTTTCATAGAGAGAAGCTGAACAAAAGGAAAGTGCATGTACATCGTTGGTGAGAAGATGGTATTATCTTCTACTATATTTCCTTTATATTGTTTAGTCTCAAGTAATGGCTTACATAGTATGCAAAAAAATTAGTGTTTCTTCTTGTTATATCCATAGGTTGTTGTGAGATCTTGTTATTGCTCATTTTTGTAGATCCACAGGTTATTATGAGATATTTTATTGGAGATCCATGAGATCATATTGTATTGTTGATCCATAGGAATATGCTATGGTAGAGGAATTTTTCTTCATGTTTGCAGGTTGATGAAATGATGGAGGAGAAACTTACTTCTTGATGCACAGTTATAGTTGCACATCGGTAGACCCTTATGAGAGGTCTTGTTTACAAATTCACAAAGAGCTTAGTTGCGCAATAGAAGATGTAGGATAGCTTATGGTATGTGAGATCTAATGGTGTTTTATAGGCATGATTGTAGTGCCATCAGGTAGATATGATTAGAGATATGGAGGAGACACAAGTGGTAGTATGGAGGCACAGATTAGTGTACTCAAGAAGATCCAGTTGAAGATCTGGGAAGAAGAGATACTCTTGTAGAGATACATGTACTCTTGTGTAGAAGAGTTGGTTTGTAATCTCTTGTTATATTATATATATGAGATCTCTATCTTTGGTGGACGTAGCCCATGTTGGGTGAACCACAATACATGTTGTGTTATGTGTGTATAATTTTATGTAACTAGATTATTATTGTTTATACTTCCACTACTATAGATTTTGTGGAGATTTTTAGAACCGTATTTGCATGTTTTGAGTTTTATATTCAATGGTTGTAATGTTTCCACATAAACCAATCCCCAATATTCGGCATGACTCCTAATATAGTAATGGGTCTAGACGCAGAGGAAGGTATAGGTGCAGGCAAGGTTTTAGGCATAGGAAAAAGTTTGGTTGTTGGTAAAGGTTTAGGTGTGGGTGAGGGTGATGAAGAAGGCACCGCTATAACTGGCATGGGTATGATGGGTTTGGTTATCTGAAACTCCTTTGGATAGATCAGGGAAGTATCAACATACAACATTTGCATTTGAGTTGAGATATGCATTCAAAGACGTCTCCAAAGCATGGAATTGTCAACATAATCCAAGCGGTCGACCAAATGTGAGAATGAAACCGATGTAGGGGGGATGATGTTGATTTAGGTGTAATCCCTGTAAAGAATTTTGTGAGACAGGGAAATGTTTGGCTTCAGACTATGTGGGTAAAAGAGACGAGAGAAAATTAATAGGATCCTTGAAATCCAATGGAGAATTGTCACCAATAGGAAGGGATGATACTAATGGATCCCCTGTGGGTAGGGGAGATGACAAGTTGGATGAGGTAAGTTCATCTTTTGTCGAAGAAGAAGGTAAAAATGACTCTCTCATGGGTAGAAGAGTAAGTACTTTAGGTTGTTCGTCAGGTTGAGAGGTGAGTGGGGAAACTGCATCAATAGATATGGTGGAATCCTTCGTGGGTGAAGGATAAGATAAGGGAGCATCCTATGTGGGTAAAGGTGCAGATGAAATAGGTCCCTCTGTGGATGAAGGATCTTATGCAAGAATCTCATCGATTGATGGAGTAGGAGGAAATTGAGCAGGAAGAGCTGGTATGATGTCAAAAATAAAATGCACCTCACGAATGTTACTGTCACTGGTTGAGTTTCACCAGTTTTGTTAGATGATGGGGTTTGATTTGGGAATGAATTCTTGAAGATGTGAAGGTTCTGATTAGCCGATGCATTAGGATTATCAGACCATATCTCCATTATCTAACATTTCTTGGAAAATATTTTTGAAAGTTATAAAATTAATGTCGATATGACCTCTAACGCGATGATAGTTGCAGTAATAATTTTCTTTGTACCATGTAGACACAAGACGAGAGGGTCAAAACCAGTATGTGTTTTGACGGATGGAAGATTGGTTTCTCCACATTTTTAGAAGTTTTTCTAAAATTGAAGAGCAGGGTTCTCATATGGGAGTATATTTTTCGTTTCTCCCGCTTGAACTGAAAAGCTTGAACAAGAGAAATATTGGAAGAAGGGTTTGATTGGTTAGATGAATGAAATGGGCCAGATTTCAAAACTATTGCATTGGCAGATCCTTTTTCTTTAGAATAATTATTTTACAGTTTAGAATAAGACGTATCATTTGATTTAAATGCAACATTCTTGTAAAGTAGTTGTATCTTCTTCTCTTCAATTGAAAAAATTTCAAGTTTTTGGGCCATGGTGAACGCCTCGTCAAATGTGTGGAAATTTTTAACTTGAAGAGTTAGCGAGATGTGTCTAATAAAATCTCTAGTGAACAAATCTATTAACTTGATTTTAGGCAGTTGGAATGTGAGTTGGTTGATCATGCTCTACCGATGAGCGATAAAATATGTGATAGATTCATCTTCATATTGGCATGTCACATACAAGTCAGTCACGGTGACTTTCTGGAAAATGTCGATAGAAAAGTGGTCTAGAAAAGCCTGATCTACCTGATTAAATGAAAATATGGAATGCCTGGGTAGAGGACTATACCAATCTAAATCTGGTCCTGTCAAGGACATTGGGAATGTTTACAAGAGCAAAGCGTCATCATGAGCGATCAGATAACACATGTTTAAAAGACTGCAAGTGTTATTGCAGGTCTTCTTTGCTGTTGAATTGGTTGAATTTAGGAATTTCCCAATGGGGACGGTATGGATGAATCAGAATGGATAGGTGAATGGGATCATTACAAATATCTTTGTATGTCATAGAGTTACGTGATCTGGAGAAAGATGCTTCTAATGTCTGCATCTTATCCATCATCATTTTGATAAGATCATTGGTAGGTTGTGATGACTAGGCACCCCCTGTAGTATAAGGGGGTAGATGAGGTAGGTATGATGTGGGTGACATCTTAGTATGTGGTGGTGCTGAGTATGAAAATTGTGAGGAAGGAACATAGGCCAGAATAGATGTAGATGAAAATTATGCTCAATAAGTGGTAGATGAAATAGGGGGCTATTAGTGATAAGTGTAGGTAGGTGGAGTGGACATAAAGACTCTCATAGAAATAAGAGGAAGAGACTACAGGATGGAGATGGCAATGTTTTGGAAGGGAGTGTGAACTGTCGACACTAATGGTGGCTGAGATGCAATAGGTATATGAGAGGTGGCAGGTGCAGGTAGACCTACACTCAAGGTGGTTGATAAAGAAATGGTTGACATCGTAGGAGTGATAGATGTCAAAGGTGCAACAGATTCTGTAGGTGTAGCAAATATCAATGATGTAGGGTCAAGTTGGGAAACCAAAAGTGGTAAGGTGGAAGAGGGTAAGGCAAAACTAGTAGTAGCTGATGCAGAAGTGGGTGCGAGGTAAGAGGAATAGACACATGCATGCCATATACAAGCTTCCCTACTAAATCACGGGTAGATGAATGAGCGAGATAGTACTGTAGAGTGAGGGGTTATGATCAAGGAGTCTTGCAAACTACTCATCACCAGTGGGTATGTAAAGAGATTGATTGGGTCCCATAGGTGATGAGATAGAAGGGGGCGATGGGCTAGGTGGGAGCGACTGGTGGCTAGCGTGAAACATTAGAGCATTAGCTTGTTTATGAGTCAAAACCATGCGACTGACGATAGAATAGGTATTATGAGCTTCGATAGAATAGGTATTATAGTTTAATGTAGAAATACAGAAGAAATGGAGAAAAATGGGTTTAAAATGTGTCAATTGATCACTGCTCTTATTAGAAAATCAGAACACAGAGACCAACATCAGTTGGGTTAACTGATACCAGTATAAGGGGTAACTTCCACCAGTTGACTAGACCGATGTTGGTTACTGTGGAGAAATGAAAGATTTGTAATCTAGCAATAAATTATGAAAACGAAGTAGATCTAGACTCTGAAGGTGATATCAAAGACTCAGAGATATAGTAAAGTGACAGAGGAGATCACAGAAAGAAAAGAAAATATAGATTGGATACTACTTTGGCAGAAATGACCAAAATAACATAAAACCAATGATGATCAGTGAATCGATGGCAGTGAGATGATTAAATCAATGACAATTGTTGGACCAACATTGGTTACTGTGAAATTTGTGAAAAATGGAAAAAGTGAATTTTTGGTGATTTATGTCAAATAACAAGACCAACTCAGAGACTAAGTATTGCAAAGATCAGCCCTAACACACTAAAAAACAATCGAAATACACAAACTATGATGGTGGAGTATGTAGGGAGAGAAAAAATGAAGAGAACAAATTCACACCTCAAAACATAAATCAAACAAAATCTAGCAAACACAAAATCCTATGATGTAAATTTTATGTTGTGGCTTATGCCATTTAGGAATGACTTGTGAATAGAATATATGTTTTGGTTACCAAAGGTGCCCTACGGAAACTGACAACTATGGCTGGTTTCAGTTAAGTATTTGCATGAGGGATCCTTCTATGATATGATAACTAACCAAAAAACCAGCTGCAACCCATTGTCAATCCTCTGATCATGTGATTGTTGACAGCTTATTCCAAGAAAAATATTGTTAAAGAAATGTGTAGTTTGTTTTCAATGATATGGTATAAAGAATGTGTAAAATGTGAACTACACTTCGGTTTGTTAACCATTAGCTGGGCATGACTTCCAGCATATAGGTTTCCCACAATTTAGATGAGCTAGAATGCAACATACAACAATGAGATGTAAATATTTTAAAACCAAATCCACAATGAAATTCAATGAGAGCAATAATGAATAGGAAAGAGTATGTCTTTCACTAATCCAATATAAAATAAAAAGAAGTGTTCTTTTTAACCCAAAATACAAGTTTTACTAAGATCAGTAGGAGAAGAAGAATGTTTCCAAGGGAAAAGATTTTAATGTGAACTTTCCTTTTAAAAATAAATAAACACATAATGATTCCCTAAGAATGAATAATGCAAAGAACCCCAAATGGGTCCCATCGGGCGTGCCAAAATGTTTCACCAACAAGTTTTACACTTTCTAGGATGAAACAGATAGAAGGTAAAATGGTTAAGGAGGAATACCTGTGAGGCGAAGGTGGAAGTTAGAATGCATGCATTGTTGACGTTATCCAAGTTGATCATAGAGAACTCCTTTTTGTCTGGGAAGGAATACTTGTAGATGCAAAGAAATACCACAAAAGAGTATTAGATAGTATATGATAATGGACTACCTAGCATATGCTAGATCCATGAAGCATGGTGCTTCCTAGAGAGGTTGTCAATCCACTGTTTAATAACAATTCAATGTGAATAAGCAACTGAAATAAATAAGTCCTTTTGAAATGTAATGATTTAGGTTTCTCATACACACAATACACCAAATTTTATGCTAGATATCAAAATAACACTAAATCTAATTAGAACCAAGGTTTGTTCAGGTCAGAGAGGTCTATCAAAGGACAAGTGAGGGTCTGGAGCTAATTGGTAGAGGCTTGGGTTGGTTTTGGGTGAGTAGGAAGCTTGTTGGTATGAGAATATGAAATGACACAGAGACCACTATTGATCTGATGCCCGATGCCGATATGGGGACTAAATTGACAGTAGTAGGGTAAACCGATGTCGGTAGGGGCAATCAAAAATAACTTAATAAAAATGGTTTTTAGGCTTCTCTGTGATTGCACAAAGAGTGCGGAGGATGTGGTTGGGTTCGTAATATAACTAAGAAGACTTAGGAATACCGAGGGAGAGACCAAAAAGGGTGAAAGGGCTTGAACTGGTTTGGTTGGTGGATTGGTGAGAAGATGGAGATATCCAGATAACAATAGAAACAAAAAATACTGAAGGAAGAAAAGAGATCTGCAATAAAGGAAGCACAAATTATTAAGATCACATTACTTACTTGCTACTATGAAGATCTCGTGGTTGGATGAAGAATGGTGATTGATTGGTGAGGTGGTATTTGGTTCAGTGCTGTGGAAGTATGAACTGTGTGTTCCTGTGAATGATCCAATGATTTGAAAGGGAATCCTTGGCTTGTGCTACTCTCTGGTGGTGTGTAGACGTCATTTTGATGAAGTAATGGCTCTGAGATCTTCGCTTGATTGTGATAACAATCTCAAAACTCAACATGACCAATGCGGGTAATGGGTTTTAAAGTTATATTTAAAGAATCGATGGTGATTTATGTAACCAATGTCGGTCGAGGATAAACTGGCATCGGTTAGGGTGAAATAGTCCTTTTTACTAAAAATAGGCAGATCTTCCTAGATTTGGCATGCTTTCCTTTTTCAGTCTGCTTAGGGAAGTAGAGTTCACATGAGAGATGACAGGAAGATCTTAGAAAAATTCTAGTTAGGTTTAGGAAGAAGTCTTAGTTATTTAGGTCAAGTAGTGACTCAACACTAGGAGTGATGACTTGGTCACTGTGAGTTAAATGCCCTTGGAATGGGTCCAGGGTGAGGATTAAATTAACTTAATTAAAATAATTAAATTAATTAATAACGTGAGGATGAGTATTAATATGGGGTAAAGGGGTCATGATTAGTTAAATATGTTACGTTAATTAATTAAAGGGGACCAAGGGGAGTGTGACCCAAATTTGGTGTCTACACACATCCTTCCATCTCTCATATCGTATTAACTTGGAACTGATGATTTGTGCCAGAAACCTTATCATTGGTTCAAAAATGTTTTCAATATGGAAGGTTTTCTCTCCTCTCTTGTACTGTAATAGGTCTCTTATCTTTTCTACTTCCTTCTCTCCATGTAATTCCATGCCAAGTTCATCTCTACTTCAAACCAATCCAATGGCCTTACTTGTATAGGAGCTCCTTATCCTCATCCTTCACCCAAAAAAGTAAAAATAGTCCTCATGGACCATGAAAGAAGAAATTGAATCAACTCTGTAGGTTTTTGAAAATATGGTAACTCAACTAGTTGTAATACCCCCACTTGATCTAGCACATGTTTTATACTTTCATAAAAAATAATTTCACCATAAAGGGTATTTGTGTTTGTTTTCTTCATGTAATCATAGGAAAACATATCCTCTAATCTTGTAACATGGTGATTATAGTTCGTGAATTTACACATCATCACCATATACTTCCAATCTTCTCCACACACCATGTATTTTGGATATTGCATTTTTGAAAATATGTTTCCAATGGGTGTGGTAGTCTTAGCCTTTCCATTTACCTTTCTATTGGGCATCATTATATACCCTTGCTTATTTTTGGGTCCTATGGTAGAAGTGGTGGGTTACACCTTCTCATATTCCATGTCTAAATCTTTAAGTTCTCGTTTTATGAGTTTTTTTTTTCAAAAAGTGTAAGTGTTTTATGAGTGATTCCTTTCATTCCATTATATACCTATTTGAAAATGATATGTCATATTGCAATTAATATTTCACATGCATGAATTCTCACTTCACCACTATTTGCATTCATTACTAAGTGGTTGTTATATGTTTCCCACATCCAGTTCCCACTAATTTTCTAATTTTTGTACTTTTTATTTAAATGGGTGATAACATCATCAATTTTCATGCATGTGATTCATGTACATTCTGTGTTGCATTCCCCCACACTTCTAACCATGTTATTCGCTTATGTTCCTGGGCTACATCACTTTCCTTGTATGTCTAGCACACTTTTTCCTTACACTTTCCTCCTAACCCCATAGCCTTCTTACACACACCTTTATTTTTCCAATGTCTTCTTTCGTGTGCTCGAACCTTTCCTTGTGTCTTTTTTAATCATTCCATTTTTGTTCCTTATTATTTTTAAGAGAAAGTTTTTCAAAACTGCAACTTGTGAGAATTTTTTTTATTTTCTTATGCACAGAGAACATTATCTTCTTGATGTGCTAAATGTTCCCATATTTCATCTCACCCCACACTAATTTGGAGTGTGGTCCTTCATGGGAATGGCTTCAATTGCATTTTATACCTTTGGTAGCAAAAAAAATAATTAACCCAAGTTATAAGATAATTCACGTAGAATTTAAAAAAAATATAACACAAAAATTGTCTGATGTGCCAACAATGCGTAAAACATGCACACTCATTTCAAATAAAAGAGCCATATAAATAAAAACTAATTAGAAATTATTGACTTATCTAACCTAGTGGCATATGCCTTATTCAATTACAAAAAGTACCTTCATGGGTGGTAGGATTTTAGCTTACTTTTATTGAAGTGACTTGACAACAAACCTCCATTGATATTTTTTAGTTTACATGCCCCTCTGGGAAAGATATCCTGTATTTCATAATTTCCTAACCAATGTTTTTGTAACTTCCTTGGGTGGATCACAAACTTTGAGTCATAGAGAAAATCCAACACACATGTGTGAAAGTTGTGTTCTTTATGTTTTGATCATGTCATGCCTTTTGGTGTGCTTTCTTTACACCTTGACTCCAACATGCACAAACTAATTGTTCATCCATATTTATAAGTTTTTAAGGAACTCCATGATTGATGTTCCATCTTTCATATGTGCAATGTGTGGAATCTTGAGGGATATAACCATGAACTTAATGGGAAGTATTACTTGCATGCCAAACACCAATAAAAAAGGTGTTAACTTTTAAAACTTTTTAATGTCATTATATATGCACATAGAACTATTGATACCCTTTTGTACCACTATTTTATCCAAATCATGCATATTTTGGTGAGGGTGTTACTCAATATCTTATTGAATCCTCCACCATTCCATTGGCTTTGGGATGGTAAGACATGGTCTTATGATATGCAATTATAGGCACATCGTCTCATTCAAGAAGTGAGTACCCATATCACTTGTTAAACTCAATGGGTATTTGTACGTGCTTATGATATTTTCCCACATGAATCTCACAACTGTCATGGTAGTGTAATCCTTGGTTACGTAGTTTTTTTCCCAATGTGCGAGGTAATTTGTAGTTGTTATGATATACCTTGTACTTGTTCATCACATAACTAGGTTGATGGGATCAACAAAATCAATTTCCCATTTTTCAAATGGATCTTGGATGAGTAATGGTTGTAAAGAGTAATGGTTGTAATATAATTTCATACCATTTGCTAGGATTTTTGATACATTGAAAATGATCAAATTTTTTCTCATAGTCCTTGGCATCATGGAGCATATTTTTCCACCATAAAATCACCGTCAATACTTTTTGTGTAGTTGTGTCACCCATATAGTGACCACCCATAATTCCTTCATTATCTTAGAATGTGTTATTTCTCACTGTCCATCATGCACTTGTGTAAAACTTCATCTCTTCCCATTTTTCACAAGTCCCCATTGATGAGTTGTATGATGCAACTTTCACTACCAATTACTTCTTTTGTTGCGCATTCCAATTTTTTGGAAAGACCAAATTGGAGAAAGAGCATGATGTCACTTAATTAATTTGGAATGCTCTTAATTCATAGTAGTTGTGTATCTTGCATCTCATATTCAATGGTGTTCCCTCTTCACTAGTTATAATGCATGAGAGGTGATATGGCCATGCATTGTTCTTTCCTAGATTCTCCACCATAAAGAATTAGAACTCTTGGAATAGTATGATCCACCATCATATGTACCCATGTAGAACCACCTTATTTACTAGATACTTAAGCACCGTGTGATTTGTATAGAATACAAAGGGAGTTTCTAACAAATACGCCTAAAATTTTGAAGTGCATAGACCATTGATATCTAGGCTTCATGCTTTGTTGTTGTATAATTATATTCTACGGGGGTGATATTTCTGTTGGAAAATAAAATTGGATGATAAATGTTATCTTGTCCTAGTTACATGAGAAATACTCCAACTGTTGTTCTAGACGCGTTGACATGCATGTGGAATGGGGTTATCTTGTCTAAAAAAATTGTAAATTGGGAGCACTGGAGATTTTTTCCTTCAACTCCTCAAAGATTTCTATTGGTCTTCATTCCACTAAAATTATCCCTACTTATTGAGCAGTTTCTCCCATGGTGGTGACAATATTGACATAGGCTTTGATGAATTTTTAATAATAGCCATAATTTCCAAGGAATGCATGCACATTTTATTTTGTTTTTCGCACCTCAAGTTGGACAATAACATCTATTTTTTTTTATCAACCAACATTCCATCCTTGCATATAATGTGTCCAAGCAATGTTCCAAAGGGTGTTGTGAAAACACACTTCTTGAGGTTTAAAGTTATCTGTAGTTGGCGGTGTCATTCAACATCAAGCACAAACATTAAAAATGATCATTGAATAAGTCATACACCATCCATTCATTCAAGTATACTTGTAAAATTTGTAGGATGAAATCTGTAAACGCAACCACTATGATACGCAAAAATATTGTAGGTGAATTTTTTATCCGAAAGGGCATCACTATGTATGAAAAGGATACCCGTTTTATCACAAAATTATATTTTTGGCGATCTCCATAGCTATCTACACTTCTGAGAATCCATATATAAATGTGTATATCTCTCACCCGGCTACTCTTTCTAAAATATCTTGTGTAGAGGGTGTGAGAAATGGATCAACAATACATACTACATTTTGTTAGGAAATATATGATTTAATGCTCATATTATTATTATTGTGAGAGTTAAATTAATATTATATGTGTGGATAATTGTAATTGTAATTGTAAATGAAATATTAAAATATTACATTATGTGAGTGAGTTGTAGTTGTTACAATTACTACACATAAATAGTTATTTAGGAAGTTGTAAAGATATGAATCTCCTTATTCATAGGAATTATGAAGCTTATATATGTGTATGTTTGCATATGAATAAAATAACGAAGATTTTATTGTGATCAGCTGATTAATTTTGAACCAAAACTTCATTCAGTATCATAGCAGGAAGATCCTCTCATGGATCAGTGATTTGTTTTTAGGGGCAGCTATTGCCCCCATCTAATGCAATTTCTCCTTGTTGATTTCTTTGTGTAGGTATTATTTTTATTTTGTACTAGGCATTCTAGCATTCTAGTTTTCTATCTTAAGCAAGGCACAACAACTTAGACAGATTGAAGGGTGCAATATCATTCGATTCACATCTGTGGATTTTGAGAATTTGGAGTTTGAGAATTTGGTTTATGTTATATATTGACATCTGGTGTCCTTGGTTTTATTATATCACTTTCAGCATACCTGTGCATTTACAATTCCACAGAGATGTTCATTATTTGCATATTTGTGCATGCTTCCTACTCAAGTCTAGCGCTCATGCTCTTGATATAAAATAGCAGATAACTCTCTAAAGAGCTGAGAATAATAAAATTATAGCCATGTTTTCAAAGTACCTAGATTGGAAAAGCATTGCATTGGATTTTGTACACATTATTTTGTATTTGACCCAGCTCAACTCAGACCATCACCTGAACGCGTTGGCTTCGAAGACCTGACACTATACCACCATTGTTTTTGGGATCACGTCTGGATTTATCACGTAGCAGTCTATACACTTGTACCCATGTGTTTGCACTTAGACCTACCTTCCACTTTACACACAGTTTCAACATTGCAAAGAGGTTTTTATCTGCGTAGGGTTTACTGCATTGCAGTCGTGCTTGTTAGATCAACTACTTGTCTTTAGCAGACCCAACCAGTTCCTTGCTTGAGATCTCCTACAACATTCTCCAAATCACAAAATTTAACTCCTACGTAGACTCAAATATAGATTCTCCCTTGAGAAATCATTGAAATAGCTAGTTCCTGTGTTCAAATCATGCTTCCTAAGCTATGTCTCATTGAGCCTTCCTCTTTTACTTGGTGTCTCTTTCTCATCGACTGCCCACTCAACATCTACTCTCCAATCTCAACTCGATCCGCATTAAACTCATCCTAAAATTGTGCGACAACAAAACAAACTTGTAATCGTGGTTTTTTAGGTTTAGGTATAGTAAAAAGTCAAATGTGTGTGCTTTTAGTATTTATATTTTTTATTATGTTACTTTGTTTTTTTAAGCATAAGTTTGTAAGTTTTGTCAAAGTTAGTTTGGTATCTTAGATATAACGTATTGATTTTTTAAGCTTTAGTCACTTGTAAAAGGGTATTTATTTATTTTTTATTAGGTAAATATATTAGTTGAGGGGACTCAAAAATTCATAGTACATAGCAAAACCAGAGAAGCTAGGGAAGAAAACCTGCATTCCAAGGATTCAGGACCATAATTGCACAAAAAAACTTGGCCAAAACAATAGCCCAGAGAAAGACAATGCACAAACCGCCTTTGATACATTTTTTTAAACAAGCCAAAGAAATCCCTATAACAACAAAGACACAGGGAAAAACAAACCAAAGATACAGTCAACCCAAAGTCTACTAACATTTCCCTTTCTTACGACTTTTGGTTCTGGAACTGGGCCTAGATTCTAAACATCCATAATCTGATCCATCACTTGTTGATCATCCTTGTTGCAACCAATATCATCCTCCTCATCATCTGAGTTGCGGAAGATCAGGAACATACTCTTCTTGGGGGATTCAATGCTGGAAATTTGATCTTGGATGATAGAAACCCTCTGTTATTGCATGATAAGCTCAACCTTTAACCCATTAATTCTCTTGTCTTGGATATCTGCTTGCCTATGACATTCTTTCATTTCTTAAACCATATCCTCGGTAACCTTAAGCAAGGTATCGATGGAAACCTCCATATTGGCAGAACGAGCTCCCTTATTGATATCACTGAGATTATCATCTTAGATTCTTTTACCCTTAGAAGATTCCCTTTTTTTTAGGTTGGAAAGAAACTCCACCACCACACCTTCAATAGAGCCCTCCACAGGACCCTTGTTCTTAAGGTTTTTCTATAGTTCAATAGGAGTTATAATAATAATTATTGTCATTATAAAGTAGAGTCTAAATGTGAAGTGGCATTGTCAAGATGTCATGGGTCAATCATATAATTTTTAATTTTTTTTTGTCAATTTTCGTTGTTATCACCTTGTCTTTGTATAAATGTCGATGTGTCAGTGTGCCGAGTAAATATTAAAGTATTTTTGTAAAATTGTCAAAAACTGTGAAAGTCAATATGAGTCATCAAAAATAGTCTTATTGTTATCACTAGACTTATCAGTTTGATACAACCTTTGTATATCTTGATCATCCAAGTCAAAACCATTAGTTGTTGTTAAATTTTTTTTGTCAATCCTTTATATTTCATCAACATTGTCAATCGTCAAATAGTGTCATTATGAAAAGTGTCGTAAAATAATAAAAAAATTACCTCATAGATGCATTTTCGATGTAACCCAACAAGTATGGGTTATTTGTTGTCTTGCACAACCATCTGTATGTTTAAGTTGTTAGCTATCTTGTAAAACCATGCATGTGTTTTAGTTATTGGTTGTTGGTAAACCACTTGTAAAACCATCCTGTTTGGTTACTGGTAAACTAGTTGTAAAACCATCCTATTTGGTTGTTGGTAAGCCATTTGTAAAACTATCCTTGAAGGTTGTTGGATATCCTGAAAAACCATCCAGATCAAGAGAAAAGCGGAGGTGGCACATTGTAAGTACCAGAGTGATGTTTTCTACCATGTTTGCGCTAAGGGGGAAATGTTAGGAAATATATGATTTAGTGCTGACATAATTATTATTATGAGAGATATATTAATAGAATATGTGTGGATAATTGTAATTATAAATGTAATATTAAAATATTACATTATGTGAGTGAGTTATAGTTGTTACAACTACTACACATCAATATTTACATAGTTTTTAGGAGGTTGTATGGTTGAGATATTTGTGGAGTAATGAATCTCCTTATTTATAAGAAGTATGAAGCCTATATATGTGTGTGCATGTTTGCATATGAATAAAATAATGAAGATTTTACTGTGATCAGCCGAGTAAATTCTGAACCAAAATTTTATATTTAGTTGTCGATAATATATACATATTATCATACAACCATCCTTCTCGATGTTGATCACCATGGGGCTTATCCATTAAAACTTCTCCATTGGTATTGTCACTTTTTATGCTAACATATTTTTAATTTTTTCTTTGACCTTTACACGTAGGTTGGGATTCATTTGATATGGTATCTTGTGAATTGTTTTAGTGCCTTCAACTAGATTTATGTATATCTTCCCTAAAAAAGGATGCACACCCTTCAATTCTGATTAGTTTCTCAAGAAAATATCATCATAGTAATATAAGATTTCTATTATTTTTGGTACCTCTTCCTCAAAACAAATAATCTTTTATTATTGTAATTTTTGGTGTTTCCTCCATGCCAATATTGAAATTTATTGATTTCGAGGGCTCATTATAGAACTCATTTTTTGATCCAATTTTATCCATAACCTCGTGTTATCTAATAGATGTATCGATATTGAGGTGGTTGGTGTTTGTTTCTTCATCTATCCAATGAGCCATTTTAGCCTTACCTTTACTTTTCTAGCTGCGCATCAGCTATATGGTCCCATCCTCTTCACTAGAGTCACTATTTTTTTTTCACTCCTTGAAGGTTTTTGGAAAACACATTCCCTTTTCCATTTTATATTTAACATACACTCCTCTAAAACAATTTTATCCCATAATATAGTGCATCAAATCTACTGAAGTGACTGATGCAAATTGAGTGTGTTAGAGGTGAAGGTGAAGGTGTGCACAAAGGATTTTTTTACTTCTTCTCATGTTGTTGTCTCCCTTTGCACCTCACTTTCCACATACCGAACTCATTCCCAAACATGGAGGGTGTAACATAACCCATGATTCCATAAGGTAGGTTTGAGAAACAAGGAACCCTCTTTCCAAACTGCTTCATATCTTACCAAATGTTCCTTTGGGCTCGTCACTCCTCTATAGTTTTGTAGTTTACACATGTGGTTTGTTTGGTTAAACCTTGCGCACACGGCCTCACAATGTTGGTCACATGATTCCAAAAATGGGTGATGTGTTTCTCATCACCTTAATGTAGTTCCTCTTATTTTGGGTGGCATATAATCCTTCATTTTCTATAGAAAGGATTAGACATTTCCCTTGACATGGTATCGAAGCATAGGCGTAGTATTTTCTCTACAAATCTATCATACATACTTTATCTTGGAATTTAGTCTCACTCTTATCATCTATCACTTGTTTGATTGATCAATGTTGTAATCTCATCGAATTAGTTCATAGGACCCATGAGCCCAATGTTTTCAAGCCATGTTGGTTTTGTTTGATATTAAGTGCCCATCATCTATTGGAGCGTGCCTTCTTAGAACATGTCAAAATAACCTAAAATTTTATCTTTTATGTTGTATATATGGTCCACGTATCAAAACATTCTCAATGTGTGCCCCCCTAGATTGTATCCATTAGAATAATCATGTGATGGGAGTCGTTATCAAAACTGATATAGAAACATTTCAAGCACAAATGTGCATTATTGGCATAGTACCATTTCCTTCCAAGAAGTGTCATAAAATAATTTTCATTAGAGAGTCTAATCACCTCGAAGTCGCCTCTAAGTATGACTCCCATGATGTTGATAATGGTTATTTTCAAGACACCGATTGGTAGATCACACATCT
Organism: Taxus chinensis; assembly: GCA_019776745.2. Taxonomy (NCBI): domain Eukaryota; kingdom Viridiplantae; phylum Streptophyta; class Pinopsida; order Cupressales; family Taxaceae; genus Taxus; species Taxus chinensis. Next base: position 332,300,866 of record CM034148.1, on the reverse strand, counting down.
TGTTAGCCATAAATAGGACATGTGGAGAAGGATGAAGTGTGGGATGCCCCATCTTATTCCATACATTAATTGTAAGCATGTTTATTCATGTACCCATTTCTACCAATATTTCATTGATATTCCAATCATCTATACATGCATTGACTAGGATTTCCTAATTATATTCTTCATCTTGTGTGGACTTGATATCCCTTCTTTACACTTGACCAAGGTGTTTGTCAAGTGCCAGATCATTTAATTTTTTGAGATATCCATCAGAAAATTAGTAGGATGATGCCTTATATTCCCAATATCCTGCAGACATCTTTCAATTCATCTCTTTCTAAGTCTTCAAATTTCAAGATTCCCTTTACCTCATTTCTTGCACGCTATTCCTCCATGAGAAACTAAATATCTCCTTGGATCTCTCTAACTAGCTCACTTTTATCTTGTAGGAATTATTTTTTGTCATCCATTAGGATACCCATTTCCTTATTGAGTTTTTTTTGCATTTGATTACTTCAAAGGGGGACTAAAGAGCTTGTGTGTGGGAAATAACCTCTCTTATCATCATATTCAATTTTGGGAACTAAATAGTTTATGACCAGCTTGGTTTATGTATAGAATCATTTGGTGAGGTGTGCATACTCCTAATCATAATTATACCCTTCTCTCTTTTCTATTTCATCACATCATATAGGTCAAGGTAATCTTCTACCATGTGTTATCCTTGACAATACATGCCCATAACGAATGTTAGGAAATCCCTTTGGTATTTATGTAGGGATCCACAATTATATTAAGTATTTCGTGTAAATATTCATACCTTGTGACCAAAATGTCCTCAAAATTTTCATCCACATGTTATTCCCCCATGTTCCTATTGATTATTTCCTACTATTGATTATCATAGCCTAGGTGTTTTGGCCTCATGTATTTGGTCAATTATGCAAAAATAACCATGTTGTGTATATGTGCATAACAAATTTTGTAGTGTAATGAAACCTTAGTTTGTATCATGTGTTATAGTAATGGAAATTCCTTACATCATGACATTATCCATAAATTTCACATGCCTTGAGCATGGCACACATACTACGGTGAGGTCAGATTGTCTTAGTGTGTCCTTGAGCTTCACATTTTGTACACATAATTCCATTGCAAGTATCTCTATCTAATTGATTTTCCATTGAAACTATATGTTCCTCCATAAATGGGTTGACCATAGTATCAATATTTCCTACTACTTTGGGATGAAATGATACTTCCAACACCTCCCTTGGATTAGTGAATGTCTTATGGGACAAGGTGCACTGAAATGGCATGAGAAACCCAATAACAACCATTTCATCTGTTGCATTGGATGTATCTCATACGAAAAACTTAGAAATTAGATTTTTGAACAACATGTAATATGCACACTCTCTCTCTATTAACTCCTGACATATATATTTATATGAAGAGATAATTTTTTGTTCAAACTTTGGAATATCAAATTCCTTATCAAATTATTCCTTTATTTGATCATATTAACTATTGATTGCTAAGGGTCATGCTTTTGGCACCATGTATGCATGTGATCCAAAAATGTTATGAAATATTTACTTGCCTTGCACTTTAGAGAAGTGACCGCTTTTCCATGCCATATGAGCTCACACTTATGCACATGTTCTATAACATTTTTAAATTTGTGATAGTCTAGGATATGTAATGGGATGCAATAGTATGTTGCAAAAACTCCAAAACCCTACCTTTTTCCATTATTATTTTTGTTTGAGCCCATAATGTTTCTGCACTCTTGTCACTTCCTTAAGTTATTGGTGTAATGTTTGCATTGATGACATACATGACCATCCCACTTGGCTGTGTTGTCATGGCTTTTTGGATTTGTGCCACTCTCCTAGTACCTCCTCCTTACATGCTTCTACTAGGATGAATCATTTTTTCTCTATTCATAATTCAAAATTGATGTGCAATAGGTATATTCTGAGGGCATGTAAATGGGATCCTATTTGGTTATCTAAAATGTGAAATTTTTCGTAGTAAGGAAATGTCCCATCTAATATGTATTTCCCTTTTTCCTTATCTAAATATTCATGAATAAAATTTTCTATAGTTACTATATTTCCAATGTTACGAAACCTAGGCAAAAAATATGTAAATTAGGTTGGGAAGGGATGTCATCATCATTATACTACATGTCATCATCCATCAAATCCCTATATTGTATCACGTGTCTCATCTCTTCTTGGGATTCCCTCTTCACTATGATATTACTCCTACAATTATCATTAACCTTAGGTCTTTACGATCATTTCCAAGTTTGATTCATCATCCCGATGTGGACCATTTTTGGATATTTCCGTGTATCAAGCTTCTTCATATTGTTTTTGCCTCAACATGTACTCATATTAAATATGTAGGTCATAGTTTAAACTTTTATTCCCTTCCTCAACCTTGTGCACTTATCATGTGTGTAGGAGTTTAGCATGTCATGTAGAATGTTTCAATGCCAATGTCGACCATTAATTTATTAATATCAAAAGTAATTTGTCTTATGTCATATCCACATGACTCATGCAAGAAGTGGAACTATGCCTCATCAGTGTAGGAGTATGTGGAAATTGGTGTATTGTATTGTGTAGCCATGAAGAAATTCTCTCCACTAGAAATCTACCATGTGTGTCCATGTAATGTCATGTTACACGAGTCTTCTACTATACTCTATATTATAACTATATTTCTTCCCTAGATTCAAAATTTTGTGCATATAATACACAACTAACCAAGCATATAAGTTACTAGGTATTTCTCTAAAGAAAGTTTCCAGTGATAAATACATATGATTATGGTGTTTTGTGTAAATATTTATTCCACTCTAACTAGACAATGCTCAATATTTTTTTGAACAAGGAAAAACATCGTTATCCCACCTCATCATATCAACACAATTTCAATGGGTTCTAACAATGGAACCAAAATGTTGAGCAACTAAGTTCTTCCCCGTAATCTTAATATTGAGAAGGTAAGTAATTTATGCAGATGTGTGATGTAATTTATTACAACATCCCATGTCATATTATCACACCAAGCATATTATTAGTGTGCTCACCCAAGGCATCAGGAAAATACTTTTTCCCGTCGAGTTTGGCATGAATGATGAATTATTTTACAAAATTTGACTCCTTAAGTTTACAATTGGTTGTAACTATACCTAATACTAGTGTGTGAAAGAGTAATTACACACCATTACCATATTAAATAATAAAAAACACATAGGATGATAATAAAATTGTATCTCATTAACATAGTGTCTTAATTTTCCCAATTACAATGGATATCATCTCAAATCCTTACCAATAGAACAACCATAAATTTCCAATCTGAAAACCCAACCCACAACCAAGTAATCAACTAATTAACATATCAACATCCCTTTACACTAAACCTTCAATATATATATATATATATATATATATATATATATATTGATGGGGTTTTGCCCTTCATAATTTTAATATCATTCATACTAGCCCTTAAGTTGCGTTTACAAAATATTAACACTAAGTCAAGACGAAGGCATGCGAGAAAAATAGCACCACCCCCCATCCTTGTGCATAACTTGGGGGTTCTATATATTTTGGAACTCTAGCCCATTACCGAAATTCATCTTCCTCATTATATCAATCAATTGATCTTCACTTAACCTGTATGTGGCCCAAAATAAATAGTTGACTTTCCTTGTTCTTCCTCTTAGCTAAAGTTCTTCAACTAGTTCTTGTACATGAATCATTTTGATAGTATCACATTTATTTCACACGTGGGAGACTTATACACCTTATTGCAAGGAAATTTTAGTGGCAAATATTTGTAACTAGGTGAATAGTAGGAATTTTAGAGTATGTATATGACTATTTGACTGACTATGTCGCTGCCCATATTTCACCCAAAAAACCAAAAACAATAATTTATCCCATGCGAATAGCCAACAAATTTCTAATCCCAACGTGTTTTTTAATGGATCTCCTCGTAATGATGGATTGGGATTCATAACATTCTTAGATTGTTAAGAATTCTATGGAACCATTGGTCATAATCACTGACATTTTAGGGAGAAATTTTGAAATTTGATTAAATTTACCACTTACACATAGTTATTTTGTATTTACTTTAAAACAAATGATTTTTTTTTCTTTTCGGATTTGTAAATTCATGATCTGGGCATTGTTTCGCGTTGTAGAAAAGGATTCAACATATTACTTATAAAAATCAAATAAACCAAGGTCTTGCAAGTTGTAGCATTGCATTTTACATCCTACAAGTAAGTATATTTAGTATTGATCCAATTTAAAGCCTATTTTCTATCATGTCACATTGATTTATCTTCTTTTGTTAGTTATTTTGTTAGTAATGCTACAATCTATTAAAATTTGTACAATGATTTTTAAGTTTTCATTTTTTATTTTACAATACCACCATTATATTTGTATCATCAACAATTTCATTTTTCTTTAAATGTATCACAACACTACAAGGCCTTAGTCAAATTTCATCTCATCGTAACCAACTCAAAAAATTTCCTTATAAGAAAATGACAACTAAAAAGGGAACCTCGGGAAATAAAGCAAGTGTAAGACCTCATGGTTCTAACATACAAAAAATCACATCTTATTTTGATAAACCATCTACAGATTCTCAACCATCTCCAACACTATCAAGGGATAATTATTGCATTCAAAACAAAACTTAGAATGATTTCATTGATGATTTTATGATTGCCAATGTAAATGACAATGACGATGAAATGACTTTCCTTGAAGACATCCCAATCAATAAAGTTAAAACTACATCACTGGAAGATTTATATTTCCACTCTAGTGTTAGGATGTCATCACCTACCTAATTGAATGTTGGAAGTGAATCTTTGGAAGTCAAAAAAACTTAAATTCTACCATGCCAAATACTCAGGGGACACCTCTTTCAAGTAGAAAGAGAAAGGTAATAAAATGGGACTTGGGAAGGATTTTTAGCTAGAGTAGATTTCTAAGAATCCAATTATTGAACCTATTGAAATCAAAAATAAAAATGAACCTCAAAAAGAATGAAAATGTACAATATTTATCTAGAAATTGGGTAGGGAAAAGACAATACAACTTAAATTGGATATTATCAAGAAACATGGAAGAAAGATATATGAAAATAAAACTATAGATGGAATTGTGAAGATTGTTTCTAGGTAGAAAACTATGAATGATTGTTTACATATTAGGTATACAAAATAATTTGAGGAACATAAGAGAACTGCAAGAATATTTACATAGAATAGAGGGACAATTACATCTCAATTTAACAAGGTCATTCAAAATAGTCTTTTAGGTAAAACAATACATCTAGTATTATTTTTCACATTTTAAAAAGAGGTATTCCTATAACATATTTTCTTGAAAATAAAAAGATGTTTCCTTTTCTTGGTGTCCCGCACTTTCCTCATTCTCACTAGTCTGAAAGTACTATTTGGGATTGGAAAAATGTGTATCCATGGTTGAGAAAGAAGACTTGAGTCTGCATGATATGTGTCTTTGTCTATTGACAAGGTTACAACATTAGATAATACTACTTGGGTCTATATGCATGTTTGTACTATTGAGATTATTGTGATACATCCTAACTTACTTGTTATTCACAAGATGAGAGAGAATTACAATGCTAAAAAACTTTGTGAAATGGTAATAAAAAGTTTGAGAAATCCAATGATGATTCTACAATTGCAACAAAGTTGGTACATTTTGGGACATATACGGAATTTGTAATGTAATTTCATCATAGTGGTTTGTGTGTAAGACTCCAAACATACCATTTCCCATATATGATTATCATTTATTGTATGGACCCTTGATTGAATCTAGCATATAAAATAGTCAACAAATTTAAACTTGTAGCAGAAGTTGAAGAACTTATTTGAGAGGTGCATGTTTATTTCTATTGTAGTCCTAAATGGTTCGTGGAATTATAATAATTTGAAGGAATAAAAAATGGTCATAAAATATTAAAATATTTCGACACTAGGTGGATCTCATTGTATCAACTGGTTCATAGGGTGTACAATGATTATCAATCCTTATTGAGAGTAATGTGGCAAAATCACATAGAAGTGGACAAGGCTCACAATTTGATACATCATATGATTGATATAGAGATAGTGTTATTGTTGTGTAGCAACCTTCTCATGTTGGATGAAATACATCATTTAATTAAACAACCCCCAGAAAGAACTATATATATATATATATCAATCATATGATGTATCAAATTGTGAGCCTTGTCCACTTCTATGTGATTATTGTTGTGTAGCAACCTTCTCATGTTGGATGAAATACATCATTTAATTAAACAACCCCCAGAAAGAACTATATATATATATATATATATATATATATTGCTGATTTTTCTAGTTTGAGGAAATGTGTTTGTCTGGAAATAGAATATTTTTTCTCAATGAGACTACTTTTTGGGTCCAAAATTTAAGAGTTGGAACAATTTGATAAATATTGGAAATCCAAGTAGATTTCTAAGGTTCAAATTTTTTGGAGAAGTATATTATTTTGTACGTGGATATGAGATACCAATGTACTTTTTTACTTGAGATACCAATGTAATCAGTAAGGTTGAGAAGTTAAATGTCACATGGATGCTCTTTGATAACATTGCATCATCAACAAGGGGAAGGTTAAGAGAAATTTCAGCTTCCCTACTAAAATAAATAGGGAAAATTTTTAGTATGGATGTTTTACTTGAAGCAATGGATTTAGTAAATCGCACCTATTAGAATAGTGTCTGAAATGAAAGGTCTTTGTAGGAAAACTACCCCAAGATATTGACTGCATTGATTCAACATTTTTCTAAGAATGTTTATATAAATAGATAAAATATTGCATGTATTTTAAACAAATATAGTTTAATTGATCAATCACATGAATTTTCCTCTACAATGGTCGAGCAATTCAAATGTTTGGATAATCCCTTAGAGTGTGGAGAAATAATTCAACTATGGAAAAAACTGGGTTATGCACTATTTTTCAATAAACCATGACCAAGATTTTTTCATTGGTTGATTTATGTCAATATGAAGTAAATAAATTTCCCTATGACAAGGATTTAAAAAAATGGAAGTCAATTAATGAAAGGATATCAGTTGATAACAATGAAAAAAATACAATAGATGACCATGTTGGAGACGAGGATGGATCTATTGCACCACTTGAATGTCAAAAAAGTTATAGAAAAGGCCAAACAAATGATAGAGATGATTCACCATCAATACATTGGAAGCTTCCATTTGTGGATATGTGATCTAAATTTTCATATAATATATTCAAATAATTTTTCAGGTCTTTTTTTTTTTTTTTTTTCAAAAAATACTATAGAAGTACTCAATCGATTTGTAGTCTTCTAAATGAAAAATTAAAGGAATTGGAACACTTCAGTTCCAATTTTCAAATTCACCATGCAAAGTCCACAAAATATGATATGATAGGTAACTAGACATGTCACAATAGAAATTCATTGATTAAAAAACACTTATGTTTCTCATAGACCTTCAAATCATAAATGCAAAGGTTTGTCTTGTGAACCATTATGTATTTAAATAAAAAATAACAGTGTCCCTTAGTCAACTTCCTTGAGACATGCCCTGTATAAATTTTTTTATAAGTGCAACAAATGGAAAAAAATTCAAAATTAAATCACTCTTAATTACATCATCCTCTGTAACATGTTCCACTCTTCATCTATTAGAATTGTAATTTGTTGTAAGTTAGAGTTTATGACATTTAACTTTGTTATAATTTCATAATTGAGAGTAGAACTTTCCTTTATTATTGTATGCAAACTTACTGACAAGGTTATCCATAGTTTGAAAAATCCAAATATGTTTTCCTCATCTACCTTATCATAAATGCATTTCTTCTCTTGCATCATTATTTCCTTCATATTCTTCTATAATGCATCATTCTTAATGAATTGGCGTGTTTTTTCAAAAGGCATTGATACACAAATATTTTGAGTTCTTGTACCTATTCATGAATCTCGTGTAATAGTGTTTGACACTTATTAAAAAATTCTTGTACTTCACCTAACATCACACACTTCCTAATGAAATATGATTCCTTTATTGAGGCATCAATCCGGTTGCGAATTCCTCTAGATGCTAATTTTGTGTCATTGAATTTGTAGATAGCTTCCAAAATTTTCCTTGTTGGATCCTCTCTTGAATCCATTACTTTTCTATTATTATTTATGTATCTTTTCAAACATTCCCTTCAAACCATCCATGAATTCAAACAATCAAATAAAATCATCAATTTTATGGTTTATTTCCCCTAAACATTATCCTTTATATTAATCACTATCTTTTTATAAAATTCAAATAGTTTAGTGTTGGAAGATTGTATTTACTTTTGTGCTTTCACCATCTCCTTTTGTAATATTTTATTTTATTTTCTCTCTTCCTTTTGCGATATGTCCTCGAGTTTTCTTTCTTCCTCTAGGTTTTTTTCCCCATTTTTGGTTTTTTCTTTCTCTACCTTCACATCATCTTACAATTCACCCAACCTCTATTGTAACCTATTATACTTGCGGTTTCCTATAATTTTTTCCCCAATTATTCTAGTTACATCTGTACCTATTCCTTTACAGGGTCCATAGCCATAGAGGCAGATGATTTTATCCTCTTTACCAACTCACTAGTCTTATTGCCTGCCACTCTTTCTATTTGCTTTCTCATTTTCTAGGTCTTCCTCTAAATTTTGAATTTAATTATTCAAATTATTTTATGTCTTCATGTCTTAAGCATTGTTTTTTATACCACATCATTTTTAATATTTATAAATTTATTTTTTCACAAGGTTTCATTTTGGTAAAATCCATTTGAAGGGTGTTTACTTTGTAGTCATTGCAAACCATTTGATCCTCTAGTTTTTTAACTTTTGGCACAACATACATGTACTCCATGGTATTTGTGTATTAGTTATTTGTAGGTAATATATTGATTATGGTAGGATATGAAGTTATAATAGCATGTAGCATTTTCTTTTTTTTTCTTTTTATCTCTTTCTGATTTCTAGAAAAACTCGGTTTGGTAATCAAAACCTTAGGCTTTTGCAGGAATCCATTGCTTGAATGGCGAAGGAGTAATTTAAGTTCTTGGGCACATTCCATGTTGTTTATAATTTTTTTTATGGGTGACACTACCTACTATAATTAATCATCTTAAGGCAATGATATCCTACACATGAGTAATTATATATGTTACTTTCTTTTTCATCTTCTCGAGTCCTTGTTTGTGTTGGTTTGAAAATATGTCACTTGGGAAGATTTATGGATAGACGAGCCAACAGTGTGTAGGGCATAGCCCCTCTTTGAGTCAGAAAAGTGAAACTGGTTTATTGCTATTCTACCAGCAGGAATCTGTGCAAGTCTCACAATATTCTGCCTTCGGGGGTTTGGGATCTCATCCCAGTAGGGGTGTTTCCAATTGCGAGAAGAAAGGAACAAAGTAGAGGATGAAGAAAGATCAGGTCCGAAGGGAGAAAAGAAATGAATTCCAAAGAAGAAAGGTCAGAGGGTTTATGTTTTGGGATTGGTAGTAAACAGAGCCAAACCTACTTGCATAAACGAATAAAGCAATACTGATGAATAAATGACAAAAAAGTAGAGATAGATTTCAACAGAATAAACACATAGATCTGACATAAGAAAGATCAGATGCCCATAACACACATATTCAGCACAAAGTCTTAATATTTGCATTAATATCTTCTTCTGTTACAAAAATTACAAAGCCTCTTCTTCTCACTTCTATTTTTCATCTAAAAGATATCCATCCCTGAATACAAGTATTCAAGTATATATAGAAGGAGAGAAGAAAAGAAGACAAAAGCAAACAAACCACTTAATTACAAAAATATCTTACAATAGATTACAAAGTCATTTGTTGACTTTTGACAACTTTGGTGGATGACATCATCCCATGGTGCAACATGGATGATGTCATCATTTGTGTCAACAAATTTTGGATAATTTACAAGGAGAAATTTGGGAAGAAGGAAAATATTCATCGTCGTCCCGCGGCTGGAAGGGGGTATCCTACTTTTTCTACTCGGGCAACGAGATGTGGAACTGGGCACGGTACTCCATGAACTTGCTGATCATGGGTTGAAGTTGATCCTCGGAAGGATCCTTGTGTCTATCGCTGATAGCTTCGCAGGTCTCCCGCTCATCTATGAGCTTTTCCGGGAGTTTGGAATAATCATTCTCTGCCTCTATCAGGTACCCGATGAAGTCACGACATGCCAACAGGTTATTGATGGATTCGGCGTTGAACGTGACCTCTGGCCCTAGTCCCTGTGAAACGATCTCCTTGAAGATCTGAATAGTTTCCTCAACCTTCCTTAAGGTGAAAGAAGAAGTGAGCAACCCTGGAGACATTCTGAGAACAATCTGTTCCATTTGATGCATTGCATCCAAGGCTACCTCCTTTACTTTGTCGATCTTCTCTAGGACGAACTCCAGCTGATCCACCCGATAATCCAGAGTAAAAAGGATTTTGTTGAGGGCTATGGTGTCCAAAGACGCCGAACTTGACCAGATCTTCGACTGAACAGTCGAGCATTTTCTGAAAGGTCTCGTGTTGCATCCTGGCATGATCTAGCTCTTCGGAGATGGGTCCTGCTATCGCCTGGAGTTCTCTGTTCGTTCGATTGATATTCTGGTACAAATCGGTGAACTTAGCGATAACTCCCTCGCTTTCCTTGAGGATTTGGCTCCTCCAGGTGGAAACTGCCATGCCCTGCTCGCCGATTTTAGCATATTCATTGATCTTATCCTGGCTCAGAGGCTCAAGAGTTTCGGCGGCAGTTGTAGGAGGCCCACTGCCCATTTTCTGCAAGGCGCAGAGAAGATGTTTATTTTGCTCCTTTAGCAGCCTTTTCTCTTCCTTTGCTTCTTGGAGTTTCTTGCAAAGGGCATCAACCACAGATAGGGCCTCTCCTTGCAGGATTTTAGAAGATGTCCCCATTGTGACTTGAGTCACTATGTAATCTACTGGAGATAGATCCTTTTTATCCTTCAAAGGATTGGGGTATGCAATCTCCATCACTCTCTCCCCTGATGCACTCTGAGAGAAGCGGGTTATCGGTTTTTGCTTCTTGATCCCTTTTGATGGGATGACGGAGAAGTCCATCGGGGCGATGGGAACTTTCCTCTTCTATTGACTCAGGTGCTGGGAGACCCAGGCTGGACTTATGGGAGAAGGACCATAAATAGAGAAGGGGGCAGCTGCAGTAGTAGAAGGGAAAAACGTGGAGACACTTGGAGGCGGCATTGAGAGGGAAGCCGAGGAAGTGCTCGCGGGAGGAAGAGATACTGCAGGGGAGGAAGACATAGGAATGGAAGGGAGCTCAGAGATGAGGGAAGAAATGGAGGGGGATAGCTTCGTGAGAGAAGAGAAGATGGATGAGGAAGAAGGGGGAACAGTGGAAGATGGGGGAGAGGACACGACCAAAGGAATGGTCGCTTGGGTCACTCGAGGAGGGGAAGGAAGAGAAGGAGAAGGGACAGAAGGGACCTCAATTATTACAGTCGTGGCCACATCTTGAGTGGATGTGCCTATTGGAACATCTTCCGCTGCTTCTTCTTCTGAGCTTTCTGGGATTACAACCCATTCTTGTGAAGCGGAAGGAGGGCTTTCAGGAGCTTCCTCTTGGGTGGAGCTGGATTCACCCTCTTTACCTTTCCCTTTGCCCTTGGGCTGCTGTTTGGACCGAGGAGGTGTGTTGCCCAATGGAGATGTGACAAAATCAACTTCGAGGTAGATGAGACCATTCATTCGGCACCAATGCTTTGTTCTTCGCAGATTTTCCTTGACCCTTTCCTCAATTTTCTGAGGCGCTTTAGTCCTATTAATCACCGCAAAAGGCCAATCGTCCCCACCCATGTCAAGATACACTTGATCAACTTCTTGCTCAGTAGTTTGATAGCCTTTTGGGATGATGACCACACCGTACTGGATGATTTCTGCTAAGGCCAAGTGGGAATGATCCTTCCTCCTGAGCTCGACCTCATGATATAAGTCGATGTAAATGTCTTCGATCTGAGGGATGTGGATCAGATCGAGCTTGGCCCTGGGCAGACAATTTCTTGGGTCGAAGGTGGGCCTTGCTGGGAAGTTATGCTTTAGATTCAGCAGCTCCAGTTCTGCAAACATATCCTTCGCCTTGTGGTGAGAGAGACACGTATACCTGCCCACTGTGAGGGGGAAAGGAGTTCCACCCTTCTTTCTCTTGAGACACTTCTCATGGTAGGTGATAAGCTGTCTTGATAGCTCCAACAAGATTAACTTGGGACCGGCGTATCTCGGCAATTTAGTTGGTTCCTCCAAGAAGTTAATTGCCCTCAGATAGGTGAAGGTGGGGAATTGAGTGAACAAGGCCCCCCATTTCTCTGTAGCTGCTACGATGCTCTTGGTCGTATGATCGTGGGTCATGTTCGGCCTTAGAAGAAAGACGATGAAATAAAAGAAGGCATCGTTGATCTTTGTGAACTGGGGAATGCTATTTTCCAGCTTCAGTTCCGGATAGTATTCATATATCTTAACCTGGGGCCAAACCCCGCACCGCATTAGAGCTGGATAGTCTCTTTCTGAAGCTGCAACATAGACTACATAGGAGTTCATATAGAACCTCCCCGTTGTGGTGAGTTGTTGGAGCTGCTCCGATATTGTGCTGCTTATGATCTCCGCCCACTCAAAGCATTGATCAGGCACATTTTTGTTCATCGTTTCTAGGTATTGTAGCATCCACTTGTGAAAATAATGGGCATCAGGAAGCCCAAAGGCTCTGCTCAAGAACGTGATTGTGTCACTGAGTTCCTCTGAAAATTCACTGCGATGAATGACTTGTGGCCACCGAGTCACCACCTTTTTGTTCTTTAGGTATACTTCGTTCATCAGTTGCATGCACTAATCCTCATTGTCATCCCAAGCCTTGATGCAATCTTCCTGACTTACGGCCACAAAGTGCCGGTGGTGAGGTATGCTGAGCATTATTTCGAAGTGGCAGGCAGTGAGGTTGATTATGACCTCGCCCTTCTCATTATGTACACATCTCGTGTCTTTTTTGTAGCATCGGGCTACAACCATCATTAACTCATTGTTTACAGCACTAATTGGGATCCCACCAGCAAAATGTAGCGCACTGCCCATCAATTTTTCCATCCATGGACTTCTTGTGACCCTCTGGGTTCTAGCCCAGAAATCCTCCATATCAATATGACCCAGTTCTGAGTCTCTGATGTCTAGGTCACACTCTGCTTGGGACTCGGGCATCCTGACCCTCTGATATTTATACTTCATTTCTTCTTCTATGAGCTTGGCTTTACCCTTAGACTTGGTTAGTTTCTTGCTTAATGTTGACATATGTAACTCTGAACTCAGTTGCTGATCTGCAAGAATAAGAAGTGAAACCCAACACAAGAAATTTATATCAACTGTTTGATCTTCCATTAAAGTGTCAACAGAAGAAAGAGTTAGTGATTTTAAGGCCAAAGGGCGCATGGCGCATGAATACTGTAGGTTACAGGGATAAATAATAAGGCACATAGGAAAGGGCTGCTGCAAGGGATAAAGTTGTGCCAAAGGGCGCATGGCGCTTGGACACTGCAGATTACATTTTTTTGTTGTTGTAAGCATAAGTACACATGCGCCATATGTATACATTTTATAAAGGGCGCAGATATTTTTCATGTTACATGGGTGTAGGATGCGCCAAAGGGCATGAACTTAATGCGTGTAATATCATTTTTTCATGCACCATAGGGGAACTTGGCGTGGCGTATGGAAGGTCTACACAACATGATGTTGTTGTAACAATGGAAGCACCTGCGCTGATTTAACAGTTGTACTTAGTGCATAGAAATTTAATGTTGCATACATGCAGGGTGTGCCAAAGGGCGCATGGTTTTGTAATGTTGCACGCAAGTTTGGTGCGCCAAGAGGGCACAGGGAAAGTGGTTGTAACAAGCGAAGGAAGTGCACCTTGAGGGTGTAGCTGTTCTTTATGTAACATGCATAGTATATGTGCCATTGGTGCGACTGTATATTATGTTGCAGGGGCGATAGATGTGTCAAAAGAGGAAAAATTACAGTCTCTTTTTGAAGCTTTGATTCTTTCTCTAAGGTGTTCACATGTTGATAAGCTTCCTTTTAAGGGTACCTTGGGTGATGAAGAGGCTTAAACAAAGAGTTTTTAAGCAATCATTTCAGGACAGAGTTTCCCCTACCAGAAGATCTGGAAAGAGGGGGAAATGCATGGGGAAGAATAGAGAAAAACAACAAGGAGGGGGGGAGTTCATGATTTCATAGCCAGGTAGTTGAGTTCATGCTTTGACATATCTTTCTAATCACACAAACAAGTAGCCAAAACACAAAACACCAAAACACACAAAAGCACAGAGGACCTCTTACCAGGATAATATAATAGAGAAATATGAAACCGGGTCCACGACATGATTCAAAAATGATAGGGTAGGTGCGCTGACAGGTACAAAGGGAAGAAAAAATCATGTGATTGTGTCGGATGAAAATGACAGTGCAGATGCGCCTATATATAAGCGAGGTGGTAATAAATGCGCCACCAACTTTTTCAAATGGGGCATGAAAAGCACTGTTGACAATGGAAAGCATGTGCCCTTTAATGCATCAAAACACTTGCCAACACGAAGTTATGTGCACCTTGGCGCACTGAAAGTGATGTCAACACAAGAATATGTGTGCCCTTGGCACACCAAAAAGTGGCGCAATAAAAGTATTGTTGACATGAAGGCACATGCGCCTTGGCGCATGCAAGAAAGGCACAACATAGTGAGGTGCACCAAAACACCTATTGACACCTCAAACCATGTGCCAAAGGATTTAAAGGGGGGCACATGAATACTTGATGTTTCATAGACATTATGTGCGCCCGACCAAAAAAGACCAAAAATGGCTAAGTTCGGAAAACTAGATTTCCCGGGAAGGGATTTTTACAACGTTCTGAACGCAAGGAGTCCCTGACGAGGGACCGAAACAAAATTTGGTAGGGTTATCTGTAAAATTGTCTTTGCCAATTTTACGGGATAACAGCTTGGTAGTATGATCTATTTGTATTGCCCTCTTTTGAATAATATGTTGTTATGGAACTTCTTGACCAATAATACTACCATCACTACCACTACCAACAAACACAACAAAATTTCTGCCAACTCCTCCTCTTAAACCTTTAACATGTGGTTGTAATGTATATTGAGGATTTGAATCCATAGAAATTTGCATTAGACTACCACTTCTTACATATAATGGTAATTTATCCTAAGATCCAAGGCCTAACCTATCAAAACATCATCTAAGATGTACCTCTGGTGGTATCCAAATTCCTTGTCCTATTGACCCAAACCAACACCACTAAAACCCATCTTTTCAGATATAATTGTCTATGTTTGTTTCATGCTTTCATTCAAAATTGGTTTATATGAACTATCTCCCCCTGCAGTGGGAGTGTGTAGTTACACTTCCTTGTCAGATTGATCATCACTACTTGCCTTTGTGGGATGCATTATATTTCACACTCTACTAAAAATTACATCTTCTGGGATAAAATCATACTCTAAAACAACTTACAGATCGCTTAGGTCCCACCTCATTGACCAAAAAGAAGTTATTTTTGACCTTGTCCAATTTTTATCTCACAAAGCAACATCTAGATGCTTTGACATGTTTTTAGAAGAGGAAATTTTAGCATCTTTTACATAAAAAATGTCATATGTCTCGACTATCATACTGCTTCTTTCTTTGGATGTAATTTAAAAAATTTTGTTGGTAACTCTTAACAAATAATTCCTTTCTAAATAGAAATTTCACTCATTAATTTTTTACTACGTCCCAAGAGTTCCTTTTTTTCAATTTTTTTAGCGGGGATTTTATTTCATGTTGAATTTTAGTGGCAAGTTCTTGTTCACCACTAACATTTCTTTAATCATCTCACATGGGTCATATGGCCAATGAGAGTCAACATCAAACTTAAAAATTTGTAAAATTTCATGTGACACATTGAATTATTTTCTCTCAAATGTCAACCCTCTACATGAAAAAGGAAATGAAGGAAATATACTCCTCTTTTGCTGAGTAACAAAATATAATTTATTTGTGCTTTCAGTCTGTTGTATATATTCCAAGGAAAAATCCCTCCTTGTCACATGTATTGGAAATTTGTAAGGTTGTACTCTTGATCTATAAAACCTTAGCAAATCATATTCCTCCATTAAGTATCAATCAACCTATTGTATTTCTGATCCCAATTGAATGCAATCTCTACATGTGATAGGAAATCTAGGTATTGTAGTTTTTGTAATTTCCTGATAAAGTGGCACAAAAAAGTAGTCCAAAAATTGATTATAGTACCTTCCATTATCAAACATCTTTATCTTGGGGGTCCACTTAGTTAATGAAAGCAACACTTTTGGTTGACCCTCAACATCAATGTTGGCATGAATTGCAAGCTTGTTTCTCACAAACCATTCAACAAACCACCATATAAATAAATAGCACAAGTATGTTTTGAACATAAAGGTCTTAGTGTTGGATCCCTATTTGATTATTAATACTTTTTAATGCATAGAATTTGTAATGTTCTCAAAACAGATATATGCACAAGTTGTGGTACTAAAATGAATATTGTATACCATTTCTTGGTGAGTTGTTTGTTTTGGTGCTTTAAGGCTTCTTGAGTCCTAATGATGGTCTAGGTGGTTCTAGATGATGGTGGCAACCCATATGGTCTTATGGATTATTTTTATAGGATGTTATAATGATTTTTGAGTGATTTTACTCTATTATGGATGACCTAGGGGAGTTATAATGATGAGATATGTATAAAAGAAAATTAGAAATCTCATTTGAGTTAGTTGAGATAATGAAGGAAAAGTACGAGCTATAGGGTTGTTTAAAGGAAATTAAGAAGGTATTTATGACCATGATGAGAGGGAAATGATGTTTTGATGTTGTTCTAGAGAGATGTCAAGTATGGGCAAGCTAGGCTAGATGTTCAAATCATCTTAAAGAAGAAGTGTTAGAAGAACAATGGAGAGAGGGGGGGGGGTGAATTAGTCCTTATAAAAACTTCAAATTATATTTCAGATCTGAAACTCAAAATATCATACACATTTAATCACAATATCCACTTATTCAATACTTTATGTGTGCACACATTAAACCATCAATGAAGCACGTAACCATGAAAGCAAAGAAGTAACACAAGAACACATTATATAAGTGGGAAACCCTAAAGGGGAAGAAATAAAATGAAACATGATATTTTATTGATATGTTTCTTAATTTAGTGAGGTAAAAACCCCAGAAGGAGCACCAACCCCTAGTTTAGTAGAGCACCAACCCTACAAGGAACAAAAACCCTTAATTTTGTGAAATACCAACTCCAAAAGGAGACTACAACCCCCCCAAGATGATCAAGCACCCACTCAACCACCTTATTATGCATAGATATTTGATTTGTTTCTACCAAAATTGATGAAGATCCAATATCCAGCTCACACTTCTTTAACTGAACCCTAGGTGATCACACTTCACAAAACAAGCTCGTCAATCACTCTAAAATTCATGAAACTCTTGCTTTCATTTCCTCTTATTTTTCTTCACATGAAACACACTTGGATCAATATCAAATCATGCTCAAACACATGCAATCAAATCTCACCTAGGTCACTCCACATGCACCAATCAACTCTCACCTAGGTCGCTCCACATGCGCACACACAATTAGTTCCAAAAAGCACCCACAAACATACTTTTATATGCTTCTCCTCATTTCAAACTTAGGCACAACCTTTTCCTTCACATTTTAGTTTGACCCATACATTAAGGAAAGAATTATAATTTTAAATACAACAGTCATAAGTTACCTAATTAGGTCTTCCTAGATCAAACCAATATTTCATGTGGCAAAATAACTCAAAACCCCCTGGGCACAATTTTAAAATTTCCCTAACATTAGTACCATAATTTTTCATGACCCATAAACCATTAAACATGATTATAATATCATATTACATTCATACATGGTCACAATTTATCTTAACCAATAAAATTATTTCATTTAATGTGCCCAATTTCTTTGTAAAGTTCTCAAAACAGTTGTTTCTTACACCCTTCAGCACCCTGGAAACTTCATTAGGACACAAAATCACTTATACAAGAGACTAAACCATACCATGTAAAACACTAATGGACATTTTCAGAACCTTGTATAACACTTCTAAGCAATATATAAGTCATGAAACATCCATCTTCTTAAAACCACAACTACATTTTACCTTCACCAAAATCAACCTGCCAAAAATGACATTATTTCCAAAGCGTTAGCTCATAAAACATTTATCCATACATTCAATACCTAAAAATTTATTCATTGGATGTAACAATTAATCCCTCTTTATATTTCAGGTGATAGGAATAATCACGCAATCCATCGCATGATTCAAATAACACCAAACTTTCATTGGAACACATCCTATCTTGAACTGTCAAAAATATTCCTACTAAAATAATTCCATGAAAGCAATGAAAAATGACCTCATCATGAGTAAAAACATATATCAATAGAAATACATCTGAATCTACTTTCCAATAAAACTTGAATCATTTCAAAAATCTACATGTAGCTCAAGTTATGCTCGTTTTATTGGACCCTGCTATTCGAGACCCCAAAACTACCCTTTGACCAATCAACCTGTATCGACCTAAAAAACACCATGTACCTAAATTAAATTGTTCTAAAACCTCCATTGAAATCAAGATAAACTCCCATATATCATGCACCATCAATTTTTCATGTCATTCCTTTGGATCATCTTGTACTAAAACCTTCTTCTTCAGAAACTACTATTTTTAGGTGGGGCCCATTCATGACCATCAACTCAACCATACATTTATGGAAATATATAAAAGTCCTCTACAACATATAATAGTTAATTTTTAGTAACCAATAAAAACTGGGTTGATATACACACATTTATGTAAACTGCTCCTAGCTAGGGTTTAACTAGGGTTTAGACCTCTTTACCTTCTTAACATTTGTTCATAAAAATGTGACAATAAAAACCTCATTATTTTTTGAAACCTTATAAACTCACCATATAATCTTCCATGAAAGGCACAAGGTCCCATTCAAATCACATTGTTCACAACGAGCATCTGAAGTTGAACTTCGAGCTTGGAAATACACTTATTTTGACCATGTCTTACAAAATCAGTCATATCTGGAAAAATACACATCATGGGAACCTAAAATTTTATTCAAATAATCATTACTCATCCCTATAATAGATAAAATCATCATAATATCAATTCCATACATTAATCTCTCAATTCATTAAGACTTACCTATGCTTGCATGTTAGATCCTCACTATAGAAGCTAGGATCAACTTAAATAATGAAATAACTGAATAAATCCTATAAAAATGACCCAAAAATACCATATATGTCATGATACACCTAAATTAATACTTCATGAGCTCATATAGCTCCAAACCACACTGTCACATGTCCAAGCTACTATACCTACTCCCAATGAGCACTTGTAACCAAGTGAACCACTTGTACCTGCACCATGCCAATGTTGTGAGTTCTCAAGAACCCTCAAAAAATTCTAGCCAACATTTCAACATGTTTACCAAGAAACCAAAAATCTCATAATATCAAGCTACAAATCCTAGGCACCTGTATAGGCTTGCAAGAGCAAGCATATACCTCACTGAATCTCATTGTATCAGCTAATATACATCTGAAACATCATGTTAGCATAATAAAAATTTCACAACATCATATTACAACATTCACTTTGTCATTAATGTGGTTTTATCATCAATGACAACACCTATTAGGACCACCATGCCAACAATCTCCCCCTTTGTCATTGATGGAAAACACCTTGAACTTCTCCCCCTTCTTACATTAATGACAAAGGCATACCTGTAGCTCACCTTCTTTACCGATCCCAACTCCATACCATCATTATTGGGTTATAAACATCAACCAAAGGTTTCAAACAAGCTTAAATTCTTGATTTTTGGAGAAAATCTGACTCTTTCCTTCATTTTAGGCATGCAAACACCATGTTCCCCCTAGAATAAGAACTTCCAAGATCTGAAAAACATCAGTAAGGTATGAAAGCAGAAAAATCATACCTTTTTAGGAGCTAAAACATCATATTCTCATCTTCTAAACATGCAAACAAGCATATGTTCACCTAAAACCTTGTTTGAGCATCTTGAGGTCATTGTAGCAGTCTTGGAATAGGGGCATTAACACCTTTATCATGCCAACAATGACATGAATGCCCATGCCATACTAATTCTCCACCTTATTTGAAAAAAATCCAACTTATCTAGGCAAAAACCATGCAATACAAGACATATTCTTACTCTTCATACCAAGAGCAACACTATGAGTCCAAAATAGACTTCTTAGAGAAAATTTGACCAATTTCAACATGCAACCATAGGTCAACCAAGCTTTGAATTAACCAAATAGAACTCCCCCTGGACACAATACCTCCAACATTAGCTAAAGATTACAAATTTGAGCTAATATCATTGCTATCATACCTTGAAATCAACTTTACCACTTTCTTAGGGTCTAAAACACCTTTTTCATTCTTCTACAGTCATATTTGGCTGATATAATCGAATACATACTATCACAACTTGGAAAAAGAAGAACATTACTTTATCTCACCTTTGAATGGTCTTGAGAACACCATTTCAACCTCTTGGAGGATTAACCAACCACTCCTCCTGTCATGGATAGAAAAAACACACCAATGCACCTGTAGAAGCATAATTCAGATCTATAACATTGTATCATTCAACAAGCTTGTCAACATATCAGGTTATTCTTCCACTAGGTCAAGTTAGACATTACTTGAGGCACTAAAACACATTTGACAAGGGATGAAACATAATATTTCCATTTCATGAGTCTCTAACATGTTTGAGAGACACTTTATCCTCCATACTCAATATATATGAGATTAGTAGGCAATCATCCCTGTACTGATAACCAAGGAGGAAACTTCCACAAACTTGTTAATGTAAAGCTTGTCTTTCACAAATTTCAATGCATAATTTTTTTTCCTCATGTTCAAGGGTTAACAAAAGGAATGAATAACTACTGACATACCTGATAATTTGCATACCATTCCTCTAGACCTACCCTGTAGTTGTAGGTGCACACTGTAATCAAATTTGACATGTAATTTCTTAGCCTCATCATCAAACTAACCACACAAGAAACTCAAGATCCATCATGTTGACTTGGGATTGAACATGTACACACTCCATACATAAGAAGGACTTCATTATCACAAAAGGAGCAATACTTAACCTGTAACAACATCTTTTCTTGCCTTGCATATCACTGTAGAACTGAAAATATCATGGGATTAGGAATCCTTCACTACCTTTTCATTGTCCTAGGAACTAACCATTTGCTTCCATATAGAATCATCTTATTGTAAAATATTTTGAGTGCATTCTCAAGCATAGAATGTGTTTTCAACAAGCTATACAAGATGCCTACATGCTTGTAGGTTAACCTTTGAGAAGTCCTAATAGTATATCTTGTCCATCCATAGTCACTATTCACATAATCAACTCAGGTAAGTCATAAGCTACATGAGACATCACAGAATATCACAAGTAGACCTTAAAAACATACCTCCTTCCTTTGATGAACAAGCAAGCTCTATCTCTCATGACATCATATGCATGTAGCAAGCTAAGGATGCATAGACTAATAAGATTGTGTGAGTTCTTAGCTACACACTCACCTTTATTGAGATCATGAGAGCTCCTTTATACTTCATTGATCCTTGAACACTCCTTTTACTGTGTCAACCAATATATTTCCTTATCATGCCTTTGAGAAACCCAAGAGTTAGGGTTTTAATGAGAAAAACCTCCTCACTATGCATCAAGAGCACTCTTTCAACACTGTCATAAAATTCAAAGTTTTCACGCATTGTTAACACCTGTAACCAACTTCATCCTTTTCTTATTACATCCAAGATAATATGTTCCAAATCTTGAGTCCTAACTCAATCATTTAACCCTTCAAAGCTGAGTTTTCATGAAGACTGTCACAGTCACTGTGACAAAACATAGTATATAGCAGAAATGCTTCAAATTACATCATACATATCTTTGATGACATCCAAAACTTATCTTAGCATGTAGAGAAACATTCTTCAAGCATCATGGCACCTTCATCATGGCTATAAAGCACAAAACATTGAAATCATACCTGTAACACCTCAAGATTACTTGGAGAAAACCTTATATTAAGGTACTTAGGTTATTAAACACCATTTTCTCCATAAAATTGATTAAGTTATCACTTGATCACATCCACCATCTTCTCTGAGATACTTTAGCTTATTGAGAGAGAAGAATAGATGCATGTGGATCCCATGACTAGACACAAGAGATCAAAACAAACCAAGACGCAAACATAGACCCCTAGAAACTGACAATACTCATGAATTGGTATGCAAGACCACCTCTTTTAATGGATGGAACACAATTATATCTTCATATACATAGATGACAGTGTGGTACATATGTCAAGACTATTTATACTTCATGACAACTCCTTATAATATCATGATAGCTCAAAGAGGACACTACATACCTTCACAGACCATAACAAATGACTAAACTCATAATGACCCTTGACAAAAAATTTGATGACTACTCAAGGACATTACATACAATTCATCACTACTCAAGGACATAAAATACACTTAACATACGTCCATTAGACCACATCAACAACTCAAACAAGTCACCGATTATACTATAATTCAATATTGTCAAAAAATTGACAAAAAGACCTATGAATCAAGCTTCATGGACTCAAATACCATTATATCATGACTAAAAGACTCAATAACATATTCACCCAACTCATACTATGAGATTACATGCCATAAAAACTTACAACTCAAAGACTCAAGACAGATTTCAAGATTGGCACACAAGACTCATCTCAGAGTTCCAAAATTGTTATTTGGACTACATGACACACTACTATGAACCAACAAGACTGAATATAGCATGATTACACATACCTTGACCTTATGGTGGAGTCACATAGTGACTTAGACAACTCCCCCTCTCCTAGATGCTCCATATGCAATGATATGCCTTCAAGAATCATAGTGAAGACATATAGGTTCTATGGAGACCTAAAAGAAGGTATTGAAGAGGTCCCAAGCCTTCTTGGGAACCTGTAAAACTCCTTCATTCTCTTTTTTCTGATATGAACATTGTGTTACAACTCTCTTCTCAATATCAATTGCTCTTGATGGGAAAAACATTGTCTTTCCTTGGTTCCCATGTTCTTCTAGAGTCATTACCTTGCATTCTAGCTCCTTGAAATTTGTTCTCATACACTCTAGGCCTTTGATTTATCTTTTTTTTCTCTTGAATAATCATGAAAACACACTCTTTCCACATGACCAATCTCATTACAATAGTAGAAAACAACTGAGTTCTTCCTTTTGAGTCCTTCATTTTGACTAGGTCTATCATGTAAGAAATACCTAGAGTGTGTCCTTGTTCATTGCAATTATAGCATACAATTATTTTAGAAAAATCAATTTTGTTGTCTCTCCAAGGATTATCATCTCTAGAATATATTGTAGACTCATTATCTCTATGACCAAAATCATTACAATTAAAACAATGACCATTGAAAGTTATTTCATACCTTGAAGCATTGGGTTGTCTAATGGACCTTGACTTTTCATTGTTCTTGATAGGTGTCACCTTCTTTTCTTCTTTCACAATAGGTTTATCTAATTCCTTTCTTGAAGCACCAACATCTTTCTTTAGTTCTTTGTCTTTAGACTCTTCTTTAAAACCTAAACCAGTCCTATCATTTGCAGCTCTTTCGTTTCCAAGTAGGTCATCTAGATCCTTAGCACTCTTTTCAAATTTTTGCAAGGACATAGTCTTCTAAAACTGATTTCTAACAACTCAGCCCTCAAAAACTCTATGTCTTGTTCATACTTGGTGCACAAATTCTCTTTATCCTATAGGTTAGAGACAAGAAAATTCACCTTTTCTTCTAGTAACTTGTTTGCTTCAATTAATTTTGTAGACTCAACCACATACTATTCATCTAACTTATGGAATTGATTTTCATATTCCTCAATCTACAAAGTCAGATTTTGATTCTCTTTTTCATCTTGCTTAAGTTATCTTTTAATACTTTCAAGATCATCTATGTCATCTTCACATTCCTTATCAGAATAGTTACCATAACCAGAAATAAAATCCCCTAATAAAGAAGATCCATCACATTAAGACCTCATAGCTTCTTTAGTCATGAATAAGGCCTCATTTCCTAAAATTTAAAATTCAATTTCAGATTCAGAGTCTGATACACCACTACTTGCATATGAAAATTCATCATCTTGATTTGAATAAAACCTTCTTTTTTCCTTTTTTATGGTTAGGCCTCATAAAGTTCTTCTTACCTTTGCCAAAATTGTAGTTATTCTTCTTAGGTTATTCCTCACGATCCTCAAGATCAGCATTTTCCTTCTCATTCCTATGAGGAAACTTAGCACCAAAATTTCCTACTTCTCCACAATTAAAACATTTGAATGGAAGCTTACCTCTATACTTACCAGAACCTTGCTTCAATCTTCTAGCAATCATAGAAAAAATATTTTCATCTTCAATTTATAGAGTGTTATCATCATCCCTTACCTTCTTGTCCTTTGTCTTCATTTCAGATTTCAATGCAATCTCCTTCTTGGCTGGTTTTGAGTCTCCTATTTCAATTTCATAAGCAATCAAAGTAACATGCAACTCATCCAATTTCAAAGTGGTTAGATATTTTGACTCTTCAATATCAGAAACCTTAGAATCAAAATTAGAAGTTAAAGACCTTCAAAAATTTTGAACCAAAACTTCTTCTTTCACTTCATCACCGAAACCCTTCATGTTATTCACAACTTTATTAACTCTAAGAATATATGCAACAATTGACTCATTATCATTTATTTTAAGGCTTTCAAACTGATTTCTAAAAGTTTGAAGTTTTGCAATTTTTACCTTTGAGTCACCTTCATAGAGAACTTGAAGTTTTATCCCATGCCTCCTTTGCATTCTTACAGTGCATCAATTTTCTCATTTCTGATTCTCCAAGTCTATTTAGGATTGCATTGAAATCCTTTAATTTATTGGTATAATCAATTTTTTTCTTTCTCAGTACTTGGAGAGTTTGCAGGAGGAACATAATCCTTTTCTACAGCATAGCCCAAACATCAAACCTTTGTGCCATGATGAAATTATTCATCCTCATTCTCCAAAAAAATATAATTAACTCTATCAAACAATGGTCGTTTTCCAGTTGTAGTGCTGCTAGCCATTTTGTGCTTCAAGTATCTCCTTTCAAGTTGTCAAACTTCTACAAAAAGGACCAGCTCTAGATACCAATTGTTAGAAGAACAATGGACTGAAGGAGGGAGGGGTGAATCAATTCCTTATAAAAACTTAAAATTGTATTTCATATCTGAAACTCAAAATATCATACACCATTCAATCGCAATATCCACTTATTCAATACTTTATGTGTGCACACAATAAACCATCAATGAACCATGTAAGCATGAAAGCAAAGAAATTCCACATAAGAACACAAGATATAAGTGGGAAACCCTTAAGGGGAAGAAAACCCATTGAAACACAATCTTATATTTATATGTTTCTAAATTTAGTGAGGCATAAAACCCACAAGGAGCACCAACCCCTAGTTTAGTATAGCACCAACCCTACAAGGAGTACCAGCCCCTAATTTTTTGAAGCACCAACTCCATAAGGAGGCTATAACCCCCCAAGATGATCAAGCACCCTCTCAACTACCTTATGATGTGTAGATATCTCTGATTTGTTGTCTACCACAACTAATGGAGACCTCAATGTTTAACTCGCACTTCTTCAATCAAACCTTAGGTGATCACACTTCACAAAACAAGCTCTTCAAACCACTCTAAAAATCATCAAAATATTGCTATCATGTTATCTTAGTTTTCTTCAACCTGCAAAACAAATTGAATCAGCCTCAATTCATGCTCAAACACCTACAATCAATCTCTCACCTAGGTTGTTGCACTTGCACACATCACAACTAGTTTCAAAAAGCCCCCAAAAACATGATTTTATATACTTCTCCTTATTTAAAAATTAGGGAAAACCTTTTCCCACCTTTTGGTTCAAACCATACATAAAGGAAACAATTAAAATTTTAAATAAAATATTCACAAGTGACCTAATTAGGTCCATCTAGCTAAAACTAGCATTTCATGTGCCAAAAATGGCTCAAAACCCCATGGGCACAATCTTAAAATTTCCCTAACATTAGTACCATAATTTTCATGACCCAAAACCACTTAGATATGAATAAAATATCATTATAAATTTATACATGGTCTCAATTAATATCAACCAATCAAATTATTTCATTTACTGGGCCCAGTTCTCTTTACAATCCTCAAAATAGTTGTTTCCTACACCCTTCATCACCCTAGAAACTTCATAAGGCCAAAAAATCATTTAAACAAGATAAAACCATGCCATGTGACCACTTTATGGAAATTTAAGAACCTTTAGAACAATTATAATAAATTTATAAATCATGAAACGTTTAGATCTTCAAACCACAACTACATTTTCCTTCACCAAAACAACTTGTCAAAACATATGTTTCCAAATATTAGCTCATAAAAACATTTATACGTACATTCAATACATAAAATGGATTAATTAGATTCAAAATTAATCCCTCTTTACATTTCAGGTGATAGGAAGCATCACCCAATCCATCTCATGTTTCAAATAGCACCAAACTTTCACTAGAACACATCCTATCTTGAACTACCAAAAATATTATTGCTCAAATAATTCACTATAAACCCTTTAAAATGAAATAATCATGAGGAAATAAATATATCACTATAAATATATCTAAATCTACTTTCCAACACAACTTGAATAATCTCAAAATTCCACCTGTAGCTCAAGTTATGCTCATTTTACTGGACCCTGCTATTTGAGACCCCAAAAATGCCCTATGACCAGTCAACCTATTTGGACCTATAAAAACCATGTACCTACATGAAATTTTCATTAAACCTCCATGTAAATCATGATAAACTTCCATAAATCATTCACCATCAATTTTGCATGCTACTCCTTTGGACCATCTTGTCCTAAAACCTTCTTCTTTAGAAACTACTATTTTTAGGTGGGTCTCACTCATCACCATGACCTCAACCATACATTTATGGAAAGATAACATAGCCCTCTACAATTTAAAATTTTTATTTTTTATTGAAAAATAAAAAACATATCAATATAATTCACTTCTGCAAACGGGTCCTAGTTAGGGTTTAACTAGGGTTTTAGACCACTTTACCTTCTTAGCATCTGTTCATAAAAATGTGACAATCAACTGACCTAATTATTTTTGTGAAACATTATAAACTCACCATATAATCTTCCATGAAATCCAAAATTTCCAATGCAAATCACATTGTTCACAACGAACA
Organism: Taxus chinensis; assembly: GCA_019776745.2. NCBI lineage: Eukaryota > Viridiplantae > Streptophyta > Pinopsida > Cupressales > Taxaceae > Taxus > Taxus chinensis. The sequence continues at coordinate 332,273,163 of CM034148.1, read as the reverse complement.
TTTGAAGTTCAACTTTGAGTTGGAAATAGACTTATTTTTACCCTGTCTCACAAAATCAATCATATCTGGAAAAATACACATCATGGGAACCTAAAAAGTTTTCTAAAATTATCATGACTCATCCCTCTAGCATCTCCAATTATCATAATTTCTATTCTATACCTCAATCTCTCCAGCCACTAAGATTTACATGTGCTTACATGTTAGATCCTCACTATAAAAGCTAGGGTCAACTGAAATAATGCAATAACTAATCATAAAACCTCTAAAAAATACCCAAACATACATGATATTTAATCTTACACCTTAATTCATTCTTCCATGAGCTCATATATCTCCAATCCACACTGTCACACCTTCTAGCAACCATACCTGCTCCCAATGAGCACCTATAACATAGTGAACCACTTGTACCTGCACCATGTTACTATTGTTAGTGCTCAAACACCATAAAAAAATTTATCCAACATTTCAACATGCTTCCCAAGAAACCAATAAGCTCATACTGTCAAGCTACATCTCCTAGGCATATGTACAGGCTTGCAAGTGCAAGCACACCTCACTGAATCTCACTATATTAGCTTATATATACATATACATATACATATACATATATATATATATATATATATATATATATATATATATATATATATATATATATATATATATATATATAAACCTAATAGGAGCATATGGCAACAAGACACATGTGAGCAAGGAAGGATATAAAGTAGTTTTGAGGAAGATAGAAGGAGAAGTGTGCTTTATTGTGTCATCATCAGTTGTTGGAGAAAATATTTAGAGATGAAAATATATTAGGTGAATTTTTTTGGTGCTGAGTAATCTTGGGGGTTGATGCCTCCTTGTAGGGTTGGTACTCTACTAAAATCAGGGGTTGGTGCTCCTTGTAGCGTTGGTGCCTCACTAAACCTAGGGGTTAGTGCTCAAATAAATTTGAAACATATATATAATAAAGTTTTTTTAGTTGGTTTTTTTCCCCATGAGGTTTTCCCACTTAAATATTGTGTTCATGTGTTCTTATTCTCTCATGGTGTATGCTTGTGTATTTGGTTAATCATTATTTAATATGTATGTTGATGAATTATTTGAATGATTGATGGATGTTAATGTTTAAGAGAATGAAATTTTTAATGTCCTAATGATTCATTTCCCCCTATCTATGGTTGTGCTTCCAAAATGAAGTGAAGGGAAGAAAGATTTCAACATGTGGCGGTATACTGATCAATAAGCTATCATCACATCACTTTTTCCAAAGGGTACAAAGCACAAGGATGGGGACAAACATGATTGTGGCATGTGTGTGTTCACTGAATCAAAATTTAAATTAAGGGTAAAATTTAATGCAAAATCATGATTTTGTTTTTATGACACCATAATTGGATGTTTTTGAAGCACAATTTTGATTAGATAGTTACACACCATTAAATATTTCTAGTTATAAAGTAAAAGATTAAACCTTTTGCTATCACATAAACAATAAATACAATAACACTAGAGAATATAAAGGAGTTTGAACAGGGTATTCACTTAAGCTTTTCTCAAGTTTTTTCTATTTTTTGGTGTTTAAGACTTTAAGTAAGAAGGAACATGATAAATTAAGTAGAAACCATAAAATAGACAATTTTAAGGTAAAATTATGTCAAAATGGCCCTTATAATCAGAGATACTCAGTACACCAAGTGCCTTGAAGAACTACAGTAAAATATTTTGGGAAATTGAAAATTGTGATCAGGGTCCGCTTCCATATGATAGAGATGATGATTAAAATGATTATGTAGAATATTTCAAGGCAATTAATAAGTTTGGCCTTTATTGAATTATTGCACGACCCGAAGCTTTTCCATGTTATTATTTGTTTATCCAAATCCTCACCAATTATTTGTTGGATAAAGTAGAACTAAAAAAATGGCGATTAGGAACTTCCTTGCCATTTTAGTGGGAGAGGTATACCATAAAATGTATAATATACTAGATTTATACTATATTTATACAAAATAAGTAGCCAAGACATGGCTTGATTAGGTCAAAATTATGGATAAAGTCCATGAATGGGAAACAAAAGGTGTCTGATTAACTTAGAAGGAAGAAATGAAGTATACATTTATTTATATTATAAAAGGAATAAGAGTGGAAATAATCCTTTTTAATCTCTTATATGGAAATGAAAATTATATTTATGTTGATAAATGATGGATTCCACTATTGGCCCACATTCTAGAAGGGACAAACCATGATCTCAAAAACATTGTAGCATATGAGTTGAGGGATTTTTCTAATAGATTTAGAGAAGGAACTTCATGTTTTTATATGACATCCTACTTACATGACAACATTTGTGTTGTAATGATATTTAACAATGAACTTATACCCAATTGGAACCCTCTATCACCTCAACCCATCTATGTGTCATTTCATAAGATTTTCATACACAATTATACAAAGTATTTTTTGGGAGGTGTGTGACATTTTATACCCTATTGTTTATAAATTTTTGTATGATATGAAGATTCCAAGAATACATGATCATATAAAAAATCATATCATGGTTATTGATGCATATTGGCACTATCCATGAGGCACTTCTATCAGGGTTGAGGGTTTCCTCATTGGGCCAAATAGACTCCCATTGCATGTACATGATAAAATTGTATCCATGGAAGTAGTAGAAAAATATGTCTATAGTGTAATGGGATGGATAAAAAGTAAAATTCAAAATCCATATCCATTTTTACCATTTAGTACTGGAAAACATGACTTCCAATCCTTTTCGCAGATTGTTGAGTTGTCAAGGGAGTGGTCCTATTTCATGTTGGGGCCAAAAGACAACTTTAGGTGTTGGGACCTACATGGTATTGTGGAAACTTTTTTTTTCTCACTAAGAGAGAGAATTAATCATACATACAAGAATGAATATCATATGGATGATGATATTTACCTAAACCTTCATGATGAACAAGATATGAGGGAGAAATTGAGAATATGCAAGGAGAAGTAGAAAGAGAAGGATCTTACAGAAACCACTTCACCCTAGCTTCAAAGGCATATTTTAAGGGTTATTCCTCCTACTTCCTTCTAAGCCCCATCATTGGGGGTTTCAATTGGTTATATCATTCAATAATCCCATCCATTAGCTTAAATAAGAAAAGTTCCAATACAAGGAAAGGGGAAAGCCCCGATTAGAGCTTCCACCACTGCTCCTCTAATGTCACAGATAGAATCTTCTTCTCTATATTTTCCACTTATTTTTTTCTTATTCTCTATAGAGATTAGGTATTCTTGTATATTCAACTATTTATTTTTGTGATTTTATAATAATAAAAGTATCCACTGAAGTAATTCCAATGTAAGAATTTGATATACAAGTTTAAGGCATAACTGACTATCCCTATAATCCTGATGATGAGCCTACTTATTCTTCCAAAATTTCCCTCACAACTTCTTCCCCTTTTTATACAATTTACCTACAACTTATTACCCTTGTTATACCATTTACCTCACATAGTCTAAAATAGGGGATGCCAACCTCTATTAGGCTATCCCCATGACATCAATGATAAGGATGATTATGGATCTAAGACCAACTATATCTCCTACCTTGGGGTCATAATTTTTAACTTCTCAATCCTCTTCCACCTTTTTTTGTAAAACACCTTCCTCATCCAAGAGGAATAAGCCTCAATCTTTCATTTATCTACTTACAATAGAGGAATATCCTTCCCAATATGTTAACACTTTCCTGATCTTTTATCCTCTTCCATATTTATTTTCTTACACTTTCAGTAGTCTTTTTTATACAGTTACTCATCCTTCCTCTCCAACTTCACACATTTCTTCTCAGGCTCCTCCCTAAGGTTTTATTGAGTTTATTGATCCATCAATAAGAGATTCATGAATATAGAATCAAATAATGAAGGATGCAACTCCACCTGAATACCAACAACCCACCTCCAAGATAAGTTTTGGCAAGGCGAGTACAAAGTTGAAGAAGGTGACAATTCACCATGTCAAGTTTGTAGGTCAACCAGCTACTATAAGGACATAGGAAAACCTCCTCTCAATAAGGCCAGATAGAAAAAATCTCATGGTTGATCCTTTGCAGCAGACCCAAAACACTTTCAAAACTTTACATGAGGTAACTAAGGCCTCTACCCTAAAGATGAAAGAAGAATTCATCCAATAATATCGCAAAATAACCATTTCTCCAACATTTATCAATGAATTCAAACTAGTTTCAGAATATTTTTTAATAATTTCATCACATTTTAAATTTTGAGAGAAAAGGAAGACTAACTCTATCATTTGTTGAATTCTTTTATTTAGAGTTTGGAAAATGAAAATGTCAAGGTAAATGCATTAATTGATACAATTAAGGGAAATCTCCTACCAAATGGATATTTGGTGAATTTTTTTTGAGATAATAATGATAGAGGACTTGATTTCAAAATATAGGAATAAATAAAATGATGCATTATCGTTGATAAAAACATATATTACATAATTAAATGCATTCTACAATAAAATAACTTAGCTTTTGGATGATTTTGGAATTCCTACAGTAGTTGACCAATCCAAAAATCTATTACTCATAGCTTAGTTTTCCAATATCCTTCAATAAACCATGCCGAGATTCTTACATAAAATAAATTTACAAGAAGGATGAAGTAACATTATAGCACATCAAATTTTTTTGGATGCATCCTAAAGGATAGAGAGAGATCGAGCAATAGATCAATTTTTGAAGATAATGATCAATGAATTTACTTCTAGGATTGATAGTGTGAGGAAAATTGAGAATATGAACTATGCAGAAATGATGAATATGGATCCTCTTCTTATCTTCTCATCTTTCTTCTCATCATTTACATGCATTCTATTTTTAAAGGTGCTAATTTTGTAAAAAAAATTGTAAACAAAGCATGGCTTGTCCTCTCTCTTTTGGAATAGGCAATAGGTAGCTTCGGTTATATTTTCCTTTTTGTATTCATCTCCATGCATGAGCTCTCTATAAGGGAGATTTTTTATTATCATCAGATTTGTAGAGGAATACATAAATATTTTTATTGAAATTTTAATATCACGAAGATTGAGATTTATCTCTTTCAATCTTTTAGAATTTACACGACTATTTCATTTTGATGTAGTTTTTGGTTTTTTCATCATTTATGAATACATCATATAGTATCATTGTAATTTTAGATCTTGGAAGGAATAACATAATTTAATTCATTAATAGTTTACAGAGGTGGTGGTGAAAGACGGTATTGGGATTGAAACTTTACTGTTGTGAACCAAGGAAGAAACGACAACTGAATGGGTGGGCCTCCTCGTAAAATAGAACCCATCCATGACCCGGCTTGGAAGAATGATGTGATCCTATGGAAGTATTTACAAATGGGTGGGGTTTTGAATCTAGAAGAAAAAATGCAGGGTCATGACCAATATATATTTGTTCAATTTGCAAATGGTTGGAAGAAAAGAGTATTTGAATATGGAGATATCAATGTTAAAATCACCGAAGATCTCATTTCTCAAGTCATGGGATTGAGCTTAGATAGGGTGAAATTCTTCAGCAAATGAGTCGACATGAATGTTGAATCAAAGAAATTCCTTGATGAAGGAGAAAATATTGAATTTGTAATGGCAGGTATAAAAGTGTCTTATATTCCAGAGCCATTTTATGAAATTTCATGAATGATTGTCAGGTATGTCACTCTTGAGGGAAGATATGTGATGATTTATTTACAAAATCTGGTCTTCCTTAATCATTTCAAGAGGAAGTTAATTGTTAATTTCCCACATTACCTTTTTAACTCACTGGAAAGCTCTATTATTGAGTTCCAAAATCACACTCATACTGTTCCCCTCCACCAAGGCCTTATTTTGTTGATTCATCACTACTGTCTTTCAAATTCTCGCTCCATTCTTGCCATCCCTTCTTCCTCTCCTTTTCCATATTCCAATGACCCCATCTATGCTTCCACTAGCTACAAAATTAGAATCAAGAATCCCATGTATCCCCTCATCCCCTCTCAAAGGGCTATTCATAGCATTAACGAGATTGAATCAACAAAAAACCTACTTCATATCAACAATCCCATTGAATACTTTTCTACAAAAGAAGAAGAAGGGCTTCGAAGTAAGGTTGACAAGTTGGAAAGGGAGGTTATGAACCTCAAAGATGAACTCAAGCAGATTGGTAAAAGTGTAGGAAAGAGGAAGATGCCTATTGAACCTACCATGGATAATGATCAAACTTTACAAATTTTCAAGAAACTCAACTCTATTGATAATAGATTGGGAAATGTTAAAGGGTGACATGATTGTACCATTTATGTACTTAAAGTTATTTACAACTTTATGGAACAACACATCAAAAGTGTTTGCATTCTCAATGACATTCTAGATGCCATTTGGGAGTCAGAAAATACAAGGGACCTGGTCTTTTCACAATTAGATAAGAATGATCCCTCCCATGTCACTACCCTAGCATTATTCAGCTCTCTACAGAAAGTCAAGATGAAGATTGATAAAGTAGTCAAGTAGAGTTGCTGCCAATTTGATGTTGTGTTGATGTAAAGAAGATGTTTTCTTGATGTTTTGATGTTACTCTATCTCTTTTTTGTTCATTTTTATAGTTCTCGATTAAACTATAGTTAGTTCTCTTGTTCTTCATAGATTCTGATCCATTTTTTTTGTTTTTACTGTTGTATCAGGATTTTGAGCCTCCTTGTAAAGGGATTTAGTCCCTTATAACTTTGGACTATTTTTACTGTTATCTCTAGCTTTTGAGCCTTTTTTTTAAACAAGGTATAGTCCCTTTAAAAAAAAATTATACTTATTAAAAAAAACATAATTTAATTGTTGAGTTATTTTAAATTATAAAAAAAATATTTTAGAGAAAAATTTGTTGGAGAATAGGTTTAACTAAGATTCCAAGAGTACAATGAGGCCACACTTAGAAGAATAAAAACATGTAAGATTTAAATTTGAAAGTAGAAAAAATTATTGGTGTTATTGAATGTGTAAGGGAAATACATATAAAAGATGAGACTTATGAATAAATAGAGATTGAATAAAGGTAAATTGTAGATGGAGAAAGAGAGCAAGAATATAAAATCTAACAAGAGGAAGAAGAACAAGAAAAACCAATGATGATTAAAGAGAAGCTAGTTAAATCCTTAGTGGAAAGGAATGATGGAATTAATATTTCCATTCTAGAAAATGGGGGATGTTTAAAACTACAGGAGTATATATATTGGTTAAAAAACATATACCAAATTACCCAAAAGAATATTTCAACATAAAAATGAAGGTAAAATGTCAATATGTTCATGATTCACGACACATCAATAAACATTTCCAAAACTTATTATTGAAAGGAAACAAAAGAGTGATCTACAAAATATCTCTAGATCAATATTTTCCATATAATAGTTTATATATGATATATCATGATTTTGAATTATAATATAAATACATAAACATTTTCTAAAGTCTTTACAAAAAATTGGAAGAACATGGGACCACGAAGATGATAATTTCTTCTATAAATTATTTGTAGTACTATTGTAGCATGTGTTTAAGCACACTAAAAAATAAAATTGGGAAGGGGTATTAATTATTTCTCTTGATATTTTTAGAACCCTTTTTAAACATTTGGATTCAAGGTACGAAATACTCTAGGAAATATAACTTCAGTTGTGAACTATTTGACCTCATGTTAACCCACAGAGGGACCAATGTATTTTGGAAAACTGTATATTAAATCTTGAATTTTAGATCTTAATTTTATTGGATCTTAATTATCCTAATTTTGAATCCATCTCTTCCTACTAATATTTACAACGATCTAATCGTAACTAAGTTATTTGGGACTTCATTAAATACAACTCAAATAGGAAGGAAGGGTAGGGAAAACAAGAAATCAAACACTCTCTCTATCTATCACTAAGCATAATTAACATCTTTTATCTATATTAAATCACACAAAAATAATAGAAAAAAATAAATAGTCTTAAATCAATTCTTTATAAGTTAATATCTTTAGGAAATCAGTTAAAGGAAACCACATAAAATGAATCACCACTTTACCTCATCTAAGAAAATAAGCACATTTCATTCACAAAGCATATATCAGAGAGTAATTATCCTAATAATTGTACAAGCTAACCAAATTCCATATAAATATTCTTCACTTGCCAATATATCTAAATCACCTAAACCTACAAGATTGAATAACACATCTACAAATCTAATCATAAGAGACACTAAAGTTAATGAAATTGAGATTAAGATCGGTCAAACTCTTTACCCTACAAGATTAAACTAAAATTAGAAGTGAAAACTCTGCTTAATAACATAAAATATATTTTTTGTGTAGCACCAACACATGAATCAACAATTCAAATAATCTAGAACTCACAAAACTAATGCGAAGATATAACTTATTTCTCTATATTGATCCAATGTTGTCAACATTATTTTAAAATAAATTTGGCCATTTTTATAGAGCAACGAGACTTTGTATCAATCCTAATTCATTATAATTAGGTATGTGAATTAATACTTTACTACATAATCTTGTAAACACACTCATATTTTTATTTCATATTAAATAAGAGAAATATATAACATATAAATCAAAATAACATTTATATGCATGCAATTGGAAGTGTAATTAGGGTAGAAATATGCAATTAGTTTAATCATCTAATGGTAATTATTTTTTATTGGTAATAAATTAATAATGAGGGTTGTATTGGGGATCTCTCCCTTACATATAAAAACCACGTGAATTACATATATTACATACAAACTACAAAAAACCTCTTGATTCTTGACTCCTTGGAAGGTTTTTAGTCAGAGCCCTTAAATAACTATAAGTAAAAGTAGTAAAATAAAGAAGCACTAATGCTTACAAGTTGCAAAACATGAGTACAAGCTACATTCAACTTGAATTTTACATGAACTAGAAATTTAAATGCAATGAATTGACAAGGAGGAACTAGGAAGGAGGCTGAGAGACAAAGAGTAATTGTAGTGTTTTGCCACAACATGCACCTTCGTCAGCCTACCTGGTCCCCTACATTTAGGAAAGGGCATCAAAATTACTACTTCTAGGCTACACACAATATTTTATGGAAGAGAGTCAAATCATTATCCATGTCACTTCCTGGTAGTGGTATGGGATACACATTTACACTTCAAATGGGGTCTACACTCGCACTTTTAGTATTTATCATAGGGACAATACAAAAGGATACAAAAAATTCAGATTCCACCTTGGAGGGGGTAATGTAAGGGATAAGTTTGAAGTCATGGGGAAAAAAAAACTAATGGTTGGTTATCTAACCATATAGACCTAAGCATTTTAAAGTAAATTTAAGATTCCGCAAAAAATGAAAATTTAGAGAAGAGCTTGATACACATTAAATATTATGGACATACACATAAATTTGAGCCTAAATATTCATCTTACCACCATCGAAAAATGGCTCGGACCACTCAATTTTTTTAACCTGAGAGTTCCAACACTTTACGAATAAAAGCTTTATTTCCTCCTACCAAATTAAAAGTCCCTAAGAGGAATTCAGAGGAGATGTCAACAAAATTGTATCATGTATTGGTTAAATAAGACAATATTATAACTTTAGAAGAAATAATTGATCAAGTGTAATAAGAAAAAATGACAAGTGGACTAACACATTTTAAAGAAATTTTTTAGCATAAAACTAAAACATATATGCGGGAGACAACTATGAATGACATGAATCAATGGTGATGTGAATTTTCAAATAATGATATATCATGTCACTTAATTTTTAAAGTTTAAACACATTTTAAATATTTTTTCATGATATTAAAAGATTTTCCATTTAAGTTTTCATTACTCACTCATCATTACATCAACCTTCACAACTTACAAGTCGACATAAAAGTTTAATTTTTGGGGAACAAAAAGAAAAACATAATATTAATATTTTGGAATGTAAACTTTCTCGGGATAATAAATTTGAATAGTTTGCATTATTTAAAACCATAACTTACTATCGTTTAATAAGGATTATTATGTAAAATAATGTAAAAGAGTTGGTGCGTAAGTGTACTTGTGTAATATATAACTATTTAAGTTTATATTTGAAAATATTATGAAGTGGTTTTTATTGTCAAATCAAGGATGTATGAATTGGTTCTTATTGTAAATTCAAGGGTATATGAAGCTCTTGAAAGCTTGTTGAATTGAAATGAGCACTCAAGATTTAATTCATTTGACTAAATTTGAGTTTTTTTGTGTTTCTTTTTAGATCATTTGAGAAAGTCTCTTAAAAATTTCCATTGTGTTGTGACCAACCCACCATCTCTACTAGGTGTGATAGTAATGTGTGTTCATAAGGGAATAATGTATTTTACTTATTAACAAACTTATAGTATATGGTTGTTTCTATTTTTCTATAACAATAATATTAGACCTAGTTTCTCCTAATAGATTACAACATTGTTATAAGTATATTTTATTATGACTAATTATAATATCATTTGCAATTATCATGTTATCAGTTAGTTATAGTAGCAAACATGGTTATATTCTCTTTTGATGTTAAATTATGTTAATTATATGTGAAATATTCCAACTCAATTTAAACTTGATTATAAGTATTTTTGTTTTGTTTTTTTATAACATTAGGAATAAATGAAATTAATGTTGATTAAGTATATTATTATGTTAGATAATTTTGTTGAATTATTTTGTATTACAATATAGATTTTGTAGATGGTCACCTAGATTTTTTTTAATAATAGGTAAAACAGGGTTGAGGGTACCCTACCTGTTACATGTCAGAGCTCCAAAGTGAGCAGATAAGACATTACAAAGCATACAAAAAGATACATATAGAACAAATATTACATCCGAGCTCCTCTAAGATCATATAAACCAGTTCAAAACACAACAAAATTGATTGATTAAAATGAATTAGTGGAATATAATTTATTACATTGAATCAAATTGTGATAAATTTAATAGTTTTGTGAATGTGACTTCGGATTGTAGTTTGTTCAATATATATTGGTAAAATGAAATTACCATATTGTGATCCATATATATGATGTATGTGTCGAGTGTGTAAAAACATGTTATATCTATATAAATACTATCTATTAAGGGATGAAGAGGCCAAAATACTTACAAAAATCATAGGTTAATATGGTTTCACCCAATATGTGGGTTTACTTTCAATTCATGTGGTAAATTATTATTGTACTATCATCCAAGGGTGTTGAATCCAACACTTTCTTTTGACCCATGAACTATTTTTATTGCATTGTTTTATTTTTTGAATTTCTTAACCTAATTTATTTAAATATTATATTATCCTACAAGTATCTTGTTTCTTTATTATTTTAAGTTTTCATAAAATGGAAATCTCAAATTTATGCTTTAGAGCCTTATTTTTGGGCGGGGTTTTGGACACATAAACCTTTTCCTACATATCCAAATGGGGCCTATGTCCATACTCCTTATGTATGTGGATACATATATATTCCCTTTGTTTAGATTTATAGAAACCTATCATGCCTCAAATCCATTTCTTTCAAAGGTACCCAGAAAAATGCCACATATATCTTTATTAATCATACACCTTATTTAATGTGTTTTGATGTATTTACAAGAAATTTATGTCAGTGAGCAGTAATACGGATCCTGTGATTGGTTTTTTTAAAAGTATTCATTTACTCAAATTCTATTTAGTGGATGATACTTGTCACTTTGTTAGGCCTATTCCGAGGATTTCCATTCAAAATATGGGTGTGTCAGGACTTCATCCCAGAATAGAAGTTACATCGTTGATCCTCATGTATCAAAAAATGTAGAATATTTATAAATAATTTGATAAAACATAATTTTCATCATGTATCTATATGTTAAAAGGAACGATAACCAGATTGTGCCAAGCCAAGAACACAGATGCTAATCAAACATCACGATCAATAAGATGAAAGTAATTCGCTAGAATAAATTTACATAAACATTTGCAAACAAATGAGCAGCAATATCATATATTATTATGGAACTCAATAAAATACAATGAGAATGGACCTTGCTTATATAGGAAAGGAATAAAAATCTAAGAACCAATCAAGGTCGTAGATCAAGTCATAAATCATGGAAAGAACTAGTCATCAAAGAACTAGTCAAGTCCATAGATTTATGAGATAACTAGACATTAAGGATCTAGTCAATACCATAGATCTAGGAAAGAACTAGTCAATACCATAGATCAAGGAAAGAACTATACCTAACAACTAGATAATATCTCCTAATATCTATATAAATAAAAGAAATATCCACACACATAAGTGGGTGAGGATAAATACAATAAAGGTAAATAATGTACCTAGGTGAACATGAGCTAAGGTAAATACCTACTCTAACATATGTGTATATGTGAAAGCATATTTATGTTTATAAGGACACCTTATAACTTTAATCGAGTATTTGAATATCCTAAGAAAGGGTAAATAAAAATTAAGACACGTAGCTTACGTGGCTTCATCACATTTTTCTAACTTCCATCACATCGATGGATATCAATGTATAGACCAGAGAGTCACGAAAAGGTGAGATGATGATACGTGATGAGATCCCATTACTAAAAATTCCACCTTGCCATCCAAGCTTAATGTACAAAAGTATGTAGTGTGGGGAAGTAAGATTTCAACACATGGCAAAATCTCAATTAATAAGCTACCAATATATCACTTTTTCCAAAGGGTATGAAGCACATGGATGCATACAAAAGTGATTGTGCCATGTGTGGGGTTAGTGACTCAGTTTTCAAACTTAAGGGAAAAATTAAATGTATAAGCATGATGTTCTTTTTATAGTTCCACCATTAGATGTTTTTGAAGCACGAGTTGGGTCGGATGGTTACACTCTATTAAAGATTCCTGGTTATAAATTAAAATCTTAAACCTTTTGCAAGCACATGAAGAACAGAGAGAAAATAACCATAGATTTAGAAGACATCCATTGCAGAAAAAATATTCAAACACAAATCCTTTAACACATATAAGAAAACAGAGAAGAGAAAGGATTTTTAACAAGTTATTCACATAATATTTTCTATTTACAATTTTTTTTTCTAAATTTAGTAGAAATTATCCTACATTCACCATTACATCCACAACTTAATTAAAAAATAATATTCTTTTTGCCAATGTCAGGACTATTGATTTTAGACAATTTTCCAACCATGTGATTCTAGTTCTGACCAAATTTGACACCAATTCTATTAGTTTTTTCCCGTGGGTTCCTTAAAATTTTCCCTACCCTATTGAAACCTTACACATCAATTTATACTCTCCATATAAACCTTCTACGCATACATGTATGGGATCCATTGTAGCTATGAAGGAACGTGTCATCTAAACTTGGTAAATAACAAAAGGTGAATTTGTGATAGAAAAGAAGTTCCTTATGCACTGAGGTAAGGAATACTCAGCCAAAAATCCTATAATTATTCAAAAAACTTGGGGCCTAGCATGAATACAAAAACATAATAAAACTAGAGGCCATTAAACGACAATATTATTCAATTTGAATGAAAACATTATATAACTAATAATTCACTTTTCATATTCCTTTGATTTATAAACATGAAGAAGAATAAATACACAATAGAAAATAAATCTAATTGACTCAAATTTTCCTTTTCTCTACTCCTCTATCTACTCCAACATAATCCCCCACCAAATTGATCTAAATCACTCCTTTTTATGTCTTCCAAAGTGACTCTTTAAAATACCACGATTCTTGGAAAACAAAAAAAAATGTAAAAACTAAGTGTTTCAATTTATTACTAACGTTTTGGAAATGCCACATGATAAAATATTTCTTAATTTATTTTGTTAGTTACATAACCTATAGGATGGTTGCGAAATTACAAATTAACTTATATTGGTGGTTTCACAACTTCCCTTATAATAATCAAGTATTTCATCATCAAATAGGGTGTACTATGATTTATTCATATTTTCTAACTAAGAAAGTGTTGGCCCTTGGAGATTGTTGAGGTTTTTATGTTATCCATTATATAGATGTAGAATGTGTTTTATGATAGAAATTCACTACAACTAACCAAGACTATTTCATAATTATGTTTAACTTAAAACATTTCACTAAATCAAACATAACTATATAAATTATTTCAAACAGTACCTAATTTTAAAGCTTGCATGGTGAATAAATGTGAAGATGCATTTGGTTTCACTTGAAAAAATTTCAAAAATGCATTCAGAGAGGGAAAATGAGTGGAGTTTGGAAAGGAAATAGAAGAGGCTTGGGGAAAATGGAGGGGTTAAGGAAGTGGTTAGAGTGAAATACCAAGGGAGGATTGGAATCATGGTAGGTCAGCTAGAGTTCAACATGGGGGTTCTAAGTCCAAAGGCTTTAGTTCAGATGTAAGCACTTTATTAGGAGCGAATTCTATTTCATTGGGGGGGTCAGAATTTTTAGAGGGGAAGAAAGAATTATGGAGCTTCTAGGGTGATTAAAGGGAAGAAAGAAGAAGAGGAATCAAAGGTAGGTATGTGATTTTTTCATAATAGTGGTGACTCTAGACACTCTCTTAGTCAGAAGGTGATCATAAAGGATGAATGGATGACGTAGTCAAAAGAGGTTCCTAAGGATTCCCTTGCTTCTCTAAATCTAGGATAACTAGAGATTAAAGTGTCTAAGAAAGTAAAGCACGTGGATGTGGGCACTCTAGCCTTAGAATAAATCTACAAATGAATGGGGTAGATTGCGTTGATTTGTAAATTCATAGGTGTTTGGCCTTCAAAGGATGAGCTGTGGAACTAGATTGAAATGAATTGAGATTTGAAGGACCATCTTGGTATCCATTTTTCTCTAAAGGGTTTTTCCAAGTCTTCTTTGAAAATGCGGAAGATAAAGATAGATCCTTATTTGGTGGTTCTTGGTTTTTCAAAAATGTTGGTCTTTATCCATGCCCATGGTCACCTTTCTTCAACCTTGAGGAAGAACTGGTAAAAAATGTTCCACTTTGGATAAGGATGTATAAATTACCTCCATGATTCTAGGGTCAAGAAACTTTAAAAACCATAGTGGAAGCTTTGGTTGATCCCATTAGGATAGGGAAAGAAACCAAGGAAAGGATCTTTTATTCCTATGCTAATATATGTGTTAAAGTTGACCTGACCAAACCTTTGATACAAACCATTAGACTCAATACTCCCATTAGGGTTTGGTTTTAGGCTATTTATTATGAGTGCCTTCCATTAAGATGTTTCAAATGTTAGGATGTTGGGAACAAAATGAATAAGTGTCCACAATTCGCAAGGGGAAAAGTGAAATTTTCAAAGGAAAAGGAGCCTCCCAAGGAATCTTGGAAGAAAAAATCTGGATTGGATGCTCAGAACTCAAATGGTGAGACTGTTAGGTTAGAGAGTTATTTTCCATTCTTTGATAAGAAACAAGATAATGAATCCAAGGTTTCTTCTGATACTTTGAAAGAAGATAAAATTTCCCATCCTCTAAAGAATCTTGAGAAAAGAAAAGTATATCCCCATGCTGATTAGGTCTTTGGCCAAGAAAATAATTTGTTCCAATAGAATAATCCTCTAGATCAGGGGGATTTAGAAATTCTAGTGGAAGCTTTGAATGGGTTGGGAAAAAGTCATAAAGAGAATTCCCTGAAGTAAATTCGATTGAAGGAGGTGGGGCGAAGTCATAAATATGGTTCCAATAAAGAAAATAAGGATAGGATGGAGGCTCTGAAGAATTCGTCAGATGAGATACTGAAAGAAGTGGATACTGATAAGAAAGATACTCTGAATCCTTTGAGAAAATATGAAATATTGGCCTCTTTTTATCCTAGGCAACAACCAGAAATGGGTATTTTAAAATTAGTGGGAAGAATATTGAATGCTCTTAAAACACAAATGGAGGCTAAGCTTAACATTTATATTAGCAACTAGAGAACCTTAGAGTCTTACATGTCTTGTGGAAGGCACTCGCCTTCCACCTCGGGGTAGTAAAAATCTTAAGTTGGAATGTCAGAGGATTAAATTCCTTTGACAAAATTTGTTTTGTCAAATGAATTAGAGAAAGTGAGAACCTTGATATATTTATGAATCAGGAGACCAAGATTATAAAATAAGAACCAAAAGGGGAGAGGAAGAGGATTTATTTCAATGGGGAAGTGGAATTTGTTGATGTAGTAGGTAATTTAGGAGGAATAGCGATAGTGTGGAACCCCAGATGTGTAAGTGGGTAGTTTGTTCACAAAAATTAAGTGGTTTTTTGCTTAATAATTTTTGGAGTTGCTTTCAAATGATATGTTCATGGTTGTGAATTTTTACAGTCCCATTGGTGTGGAGGAAAAAAATAAGTGCTAGTTAGCATTGAGTAGCCTTCTATAAGATGTAGTCTAAAAAAGATTATAGGCAAATATTTTAATGTTATTCTAAAATCAAAAGAAAAAAAGGGAGGGAAAAAGTTTCTCCCATAGAGCTCTCAATAATTCAATGAGTTATATAATAATTTGGCTTTAATTGATGTTAATCCAATGATTCACTTGGAACAATAGAAGAACAAACTCAAAGGCTATCTTGGAAAGGTTGGATAGATTTTTGATTGACTTAGAATGGTGATTGGAAAATTTCCAACTCTTCTCGGATATTTTGAAGGTGGAAGGGTCAGACCATTCTCCTATCAGTTTGATTTTAATTCTTGGGAATTGTCCACTTGGAATTCCATTCAAAATGGAATTTATGTGGTTTCTTAATCCTTATTTTGAAGAATTTTTGCATACCTAGTGGGGGGTCAAGGTGGAAGGGTGTAAGAGGTATAGATTGATGAAAAAACTAAAGCATGTGAAATTTTAAGCTTGGAAGTACAATAAGAAAAACTTTGGAAACTTGCTCCATAAAAATAACAAATTTTATTT
>CM034148.1:330240728-330446935 GCA_019776745.2 Taxus chinensis | reverse complement strand
AATCCTTCTTCTTGAAGGAGTGGGCCCTTGCTCCACCTTGAATCAGGAGTTGACAAAGTATGATTATCTCAAAATGAAATGGCTATTTTATTACTGAAATGTTATGTCTTATAAACTTCATTGTATATCTATCATATATATCATCTATTGTTTTTCTCTAATCTATCTATGGGTCCTTATATATATTTCATCATCTGAAGGTACATTTACAATCATAAGTTCTCAATATTTTTCCATACATCAATAGATTCTAAGGAAACAAAATAGTGCTCAAAGTAGATGTGGAATTTAGGAAACTTTTTGGACATACAATTGTCTAATCCTGTATACGTATTTCTGGAGTATGAAGAATCAACAATATGTTTATTTGATCCTGATTGGAAGGCCCATTAATTCCTCTATCACCGAATGTTCTCAAAATAAACAGACTCCCATTGATTCTAAAACTTTGGAGAAGTTCTGAAACTAAAGGGAACTATTCCAGAACTAACTACAAAAGTTCCACAGCTAAGCGCAGGAGTTTTGGAACTAAGTGATGGAGTTCTTGAACTAAGTGATGGAGTTCTTTTTCAGTGTGATGGAGTTTTGGAACTAATCCTGGAGGTTCCTGAGCTAAGCCGTATTGAAGCCGATGTTCCCAAAAACATGTTGGTTGCTTCATACTTTGTTCTTATGACTGAATGTGACCTATTTTATTAAAAAAATGAATTTCCACACACTTTATTAGGAATTACAGAGTTTTTTAGATGTTAGAACTAAATCAAATCAAAATATGGATAATTACATCCTAACTTATAATATATCAAACAAAAGCCACAAAATGTAGTCAAACTTGATTAAAAGGAGAGTAAAATAAGATCATTTATTGCACATTGATGAGGCATATTTTGGCCTTATCATCTTCCCGGCGCTTAATTTTTTTGTAAGTTCTCTTACAAACGTCACTCTTCAAAATTTGGGTTATGAATTCTACATTCCAATTGACTACTCAAGTCAAATGGCTGAAACTGAATATCCCAATGCTTTAGTTTAGAATTACTATACCCTGATCCTTCTTCTATATTTTTTTGCCACTCCTCAAAGTGAGTGGGATCTTGAGGCTCTCCTTTTTTTCATGGAGACATTGGTGTGAGAAGGAGACGAGGCCTTGTTCTCATTCCTATCCATATGCCCCTGTGTTTTTCATTGACTTGAGGGATTAGTGTAAAAAAAGATCTAGCTCTTTCCAAACTCCATATTAAGTTTGTGGGAGATATCACTTCTCTTCTTCTTAATGCAAATGTGAGAAACTCCCATATATTCAAGCATCCATCATAAATATCTTCAATTTTTTTCTCCTCATAAGAGGTGAAGGCATCAAATTTGTTTTGCAAACTGGCAATATAATGTGCCTTAAATCGACTGTGAAAGGAATAGAATCTGAAATGTATAGCAAAGGTAGATGATTTTCCATAGTGAACACTCATGCAGAGGCTAGATGAACTAGCCTTTAATAAGTGTCCATAATCCCTCTCTTTCCATGTTGTCTGATTATGAATTACAGAAACAAATTCATTTAGGTGGTTTTCTCCTACATACAAATTGATCATGAAGCCTGTATTCGTTTCCAGCATAAAGTTGCAGAGATAGAATTTACAGAGAATATTTTTCTACTTTGCACTGGGTGAAGAATATGTTTTCATGAACGCTGATTCATCTTTAATTTCATGTGGAAGGCCACATGAAATCCTTGATAGTTTCTAGAGAATAAATTTCTCTTCTAGAAAGACATTGTATGCAGGAGAAGGTCTCCTACATGTGAGTAATATTTCACTCATTATACAAACCATTTGTATCTTTACCAGACATTTAAATTTGTCTTTTTCCATTTTGTAAACATTTTCTTCCTAGTCCTTCCTTGCAATCTTCTCCTCTTCCATCTTTCTTCTTAGTTCCTCATTTTATGTTTTAAATTCATTAAGCTTCCTGCAGGTATCATCCCACAACTGCTTAAGTGACCAGTAACTCAATTCAGTTTGTACAACCTGATTCATTGAAGATATCATTTATATAGCACTTTGTTTATTGGCCAATTAACATTATTTTTATTTTTTTTACCATTTTTTGTTTGACCAATGTCAATTCTTCAATCCTATCTATGAGCTGAGTTTTTAATTACTCAATGAGAATTTCCCTATGATCCAATTTTTTCTTGAGGAAGTTTAATACCTCATCCTTCTCCCTAATGACAAGTTTTTCTCTGGATAAGAACAAAGCCTATCTAACTTGTTTTTTCTCCTCTTTTTCTGAAATTTCCTTAGCTAATGAGAATTTTTATTCCACCAAAGGGGATTTCCCTTTCTGTTTCCAAGATGCCAATTCCCTTCTTCATGTGACAGTGTTGCTGAGTCACCCATCTCCTGAAAATCATGTTCTTAAAATCTTTCATCTTCTTTCTCCACCTCAGTTTGACTTGGTCGAGGAGGAGACATTGCCATACTACCCTAAATATAAACAAATTTTTTCTCCAAACAATCATGTTATTTAATATCCACTGGAGTTTCCCTAGACCTCTTATGAACTCTTATTCTTTGAGGAGCTTAAAAATGTCCTGTAGTGGGCTTCCTCCTTGAGCTTCTTCTAATTTTTACTTCATGATCAAGCTTAGGTGAACTATCACTGTCAGAGACAGATATTAGTTATTCTGATATTGTTACAGAGGAAGGAGTTTATTTTGAAGACACAATAGATTTTTTAGCTTTGATCATCCTTTCAGATCTCCTCCTCTTTGGCACATTAACCCCACATATTTCCTTCTTTTTCTCTGTAGGGGGATCTATTTCCAAATTACTTTTAGGGGAGAAGGAGGTTGGTATTCCCCTCCTGATAATATCAGGGCTTTGTTTGAATTTTGTAAGAAAATTTTCCCATGTTTCTTCTCCATTTTTCTTTGAGAGAAAATGGTGCCAACATACCAAATGGACTAATCCATGGTGTCTAATTGTCCCAACTCCCTAGGAATACCTCTGAGCCATTTTTCTGGATGGATTCAAAGAGGAACCTAGAAGTTTTACTATATAATATTGTTTTACAACCCCATACCTAAGATATATCAGCACCTTAAGGACCTCTCTTCCCACATTCCCAAATTGGTCATTGTAAGTTAGGTACTTAACTACCCAAAATGCTACCCTATCAAAGGGTTTAGGTAGGCTGACTCTTCTGACCCCCTTGATGATTTTATTAGTATTATAAATATATTGGGGTTTAGATTCCCCTTCTTGTATCAAGGTTTCCACCAGTTATTTTAGGCCCCCCTTGACAGGATTTAGGACATGTACAATTGGTACCCCAGATACATTTCTCATTGTATTTAAAGTAAAGGTAATTACAATGCTTTTAACCTTAGTTCTGGATTGTTCTAAATTTACAACAAATTCCCTTACCAGTTTTTCATTGTACTTTGAGAATTTCTTTAAAAACTTCAGCCACCCTGCTTCTCAAAAATGGAAACCCCTTCTCCATCTACAAGAAGTTGCATATCATCCTCTAGCTCTGACTTCGTTTTGATACCCATGGAAAAGAGGATGATTCAAATTCTTCCTTCTTTCAAATCCTTACTCTATCAAGAGATAGATGAGGAACTACTAGATTTGGTTGGGGAGCTTATTAGATTTGGCTGTGGAACTGTTGGGTTTAGCTACAAAATTCAAATATAATTCTATTACTTCTTCCTTGAATTTTTCTGCAACTACTTCTCAATTCTATTTATTCCTCCCAAATGATATCTCATTATTAATACACCGCCACTTTTACTTGTTCAATCAACATCACCCTCATGATTACTTTATTTTCATCATTATGTATAATAAATGACTCATCATACCAACTACTTAAATCAAGTCTAATCACACATGCAAACTTTTAATTTAACCTTTAATAAGATCAAGACATAATTACCATCCTTTCTGATGTAATTCCTCTACCTTAATGAATCATCATTCCTAAAAAAAAGTGAAAAAGTAAAAATGGTTAGAAAAGATAGCTGGAATTCCAAAGAAGTTCCTTTTATTTTGAATTAGCCATTTATTGAGGAGACCAACCGCCCTTCCTGGTTTTCAATTCATCTTTGAGAGATTTTTTTCTAGGAGAGAACTCCATTTATTGGATTTCATTCCCTCCTCTTTTATTTTTTATTTTTTTTAAATTTTTATTGGGGGGGGAAGAGAACACCATTTGTTGGTTTTCATTATCTTCCCTTTATTTTGAATCAATGCATCTGAGTACTTGATCATTTTGGAAGAACTAGGTTCTTCCATATGATCAAATTCCTTGTCTACTTTAATCTTGCTTCAAGAAATCATCCTTAGTAGGAGGATTCCTATAAAGTTTCAGTCATGTGTCCATTAACCAGAAGTGTCCTACTATCATCAAACGGAAGTAGTTGAATAGAGTCATTGTCAAATATTTTCTCAATATGATAAAGTCCTAACCATCTGGTTCTCAAATTGCCTTCAAATTACTGGTACTTGGAATAAAACAGTAATGCTCAATCTCCTACCTTGAATTTTCTTTCCTTGATATGTGTATCATGTCACTGACTTCCTTTAGTCTTGGATAATCTCTATCTGTTGAAGTGCTTCCAATCTCAGCTCATCCAATTCATTGAGTTTTATAATTCTTTCCTTTTGTGTTGCATCCAATTCAATACCCAATTTAGTCTGTTGTTCCTCAATGTTTATAGTTTGAATTCAATGCGTAACAAGGGATTTTTCCCATAGACTAACTCATATGGTGAGAACCCTATTGTAGTCTTCTAAGTTATATTACAAGCCCAGGTAGCTTCAGGTAATCTCTTTACCCAATCTCTTCTACTTGCTTCAACTGTTTTGGTGAGGATGTTTTCCAATTCTCTATTTGTCACTTCTATTTGCCCATTTGATTGTGGGTGATAGGGATATGACTTCCTATGATTGATATGATAGTACATTATGAAGGCCTAGATCATATTAGACATGAAATGTGGACCTTTGTTTGAAACTATGCTTCTTGGTACACCAAACTTCATCATAATTTTGGGCCAAATAAAATTAGAAACTATATCTTCATTAGCATTTGTTAAAGCCTGAACTTCTACCCACTTTGTCACATAATCAATACATACAAGAATGTGTTCTTTTCCTTGTGAAGGAGGACTAAAAGGGCCAAAAAAATCCACCCCCCATCTTTCAAATGGTTCAATCACTACTTGAGGTTGTAGAGGCATTTCAGTGGTGAAAGTTGGTTGTCCCATCCTTTGACAAGGATCACACTACTTGATGTATTTCTTCACATATTTATACAGAGATGGCCAATAATATCCAGTGCCAAGTATTTTGTGTGTTATGTTCTTTTCACTGAAAAAGTGTCCTCCACTTGGTTCATCATGACATGCCTTGAGTATGTCAAAGATTTCATCTTCTCTCATACACCTACGTAAAACCAAATCATGACCACATTTAAATAACATTCCATTCAACCATTTAAATTGTGCACTATTTTTATTAATATTTTTATTTGTTTCTTGGTAAAAGAAGGTGAAAACTTCCCTATTGCAAGTTAATTTTCTATATCAGAAAACCATGGTGTATTGGTTGAAATAGCAAATAATTGTTCATCACGAAAGTTGTCCTTTACTGGATCTTGCTCCCTTGTAGCGGTTAATCTTGAAAAGAAATAAAATAACACATTAGATTTTCCTAGATTATCCACAATGGTAATATCAAATTCTTCTAAAATAAATAACCATCTAGTTATCCTACCTCCAACCACTGGTTTGTTCATTAAGTACTTAATTTTTCAGTGATCTGTATATACAAATATTTTGTACCATGTAATATAATGTCTGAACTTATTAATTGCATAAATCACAGTAAGAAATTCATTTTTCAGTGGTGGTGTAATTTCTTTCAGTGGGAGTAATATATTTACTAAGATAGTAAATAGCATATATTTTCCCTTCTTCATATTTATGTCCCAAAACTGCTCCAATTGATTTATTTGAGGCATCCATTTGGACATGAAAAGGTTTCTCCCAATTATGTCCTCTCAATATTGCGGAAGTGATTAATTTTCCTTTAATTTCTTCAAAATCATGTTGACACTTTTCATCCCAATGAAATTCAAAATCTTTGGTAAGCAAACCAAACATGGGGGATGCAATTTTACTAAAATCTTTAATAAAACACCTATAGTATCCATCACGCCCTAAGAATGACTTGATATCCATGGGTGTTTGAGGAAAAGGTAAGTCTGAAATAATATCTGAATTTTTTTTTGGTCAACTTGAATTCCTCTTTTTGAAATGTGGTGTCCTAGTACAATCCCCTCATCAACCATCATCAAAGTAATCAAGAATTTCTCATGACTAAGAGACAAATGGTGTTGCTCACATCTTGTTAATATTCTATCCATATTTTTCAAGGCATCATCAAATGTTTCTCCATGCACAGTGAAATCATCCATGTATACTTCCACACAATCATTGGTTAGATCTGCAAAGATTGCTAGTACAACCCTTTGGAAGGTTGCTAGAGCATTACATAGTCCAAATGGCAATACCCTGTAGGAAAAGGTACCCCATGGAAAAGTAAAGGTAGTTTTGTCTTGATCCTTAGTAGCCACCCTAATTTTATTATATCCACTAAAAGCATCCAGGAAGGAAAAGCACTGTTTACCTGAAAGGTTGTCTAAAACTTGATCTATGAATGGTAAGGGAAAATAATCTCTAGGTGTAACTTTGTTCAATACCCTATAATCAACACAAATTCTCCATTTTCCATTATTTTTTGGCACAATCACAAGAGGAGACACCCACTGACTATATAATATGGGGTAGATAAATCCTACTTGCAATTTATTTTTAATTTCCTACTTAACTATGTCCCTCAAGGTTGTGTTGATCCTTCTCTGAGGTTGCCTAATTGGTTTGACATTTTTAGAATAAATTTGATGGGTACAAATACTTGGATGGATTCCTTTCATGTCTGTATAGTCTCAAGAAAAATATATAGTATGAATTTTCAAAACATCAAACAATTTAGCTTCTTGATCGTTTTCCAACCAGCTGTTAATGTTCAAAATTTTACTTGGTTGAATTTTAATTTGTTTGGTTCCAGTGTGTCATGAACTAATTTATTGAAAAGGTTCCATTAGGGTGTTTAGTGGAGATGAATGTGGTAACAACATATTATATGTAGAAACGTCTCTAAATTTCCCTTGCGAAAGAATACCAGACAAAGGAAAGTAGGCAGAGTTATGATACTTATCTTGTTGTTGGTCAAACTCCTCATCACTATTGTTTTCCAAAAATTCCTCACCGTTCCCTGATATCTTTGAGACCAAAGATACTGATTCCATATTTATTTCTTCCTCTCCCCAAGAGAAATATCATTCCTCTGGAGTGAAATTATTTGTATTTTCCTAGAATTGTTGTAGTTCCAGAGATAATTATGCATGTTCTATAACTAAGACTAAAGGTTCTGGAACTAATTCTGAAGGTTTGAGAACTATCCCTGATTATTCCACAGACAATTATTGATCACTCAATGGATGATTAATCATATTCTCCACCTCATTTATGTGATCCTGAAATGTTATCATAGCCAAAGAAGACAAATTCTATTTATTAGTATCAGAATCATCAACCCATAATTGTTCTTGATTATCAATAAAATGTCATGCAGAAGGATATAAGAAAAATTGCTTAGAATTATTACCATTTGAGATAGTCATATCATCTGATATGTAATCAATGAAGGTAGAAATTGTAGCTAACCATGGTCTACCCAAAATAATGGGATAACCAATTATTTTACCTTTTGGGTGTAATATAAGGAATTCCACTAGATACTACCATGAATCCACCATAACTTCCATATCTTCAATTGCTCCTAGTTTTTCTACTAACTGGTCTACCATCTGCAATATGGTGCTAGTAGGTTGTATACCTGTTAATGGTAATGTTTTCAAAGTGTCCACTGTCATCACATTTATAGTTGCTCCCAAATCAACCAAAACATTATGTATATCTTTATTTCCTATAGAGATAGAAATAACAGGGCTTCCAGGATCCCCATATTTGGGAAGTAAGAGTTTTCCTACCAATAAAACAAAAAGTTTCACATCTACCTTAATAGTATTAGGGTACTACTTCTTCCTTCCAGGTATTTTCAAATATAACATTTTGATTAATTTGTTTAAATTAGGAATGTCCTTGATTTTTTGCAATAATGGTATTTCAATATTCAATTTCCTTAAGTTTTGTACTAATTCAGATTCCTTGATCTCAATAACTTCTTTAAATCTTTCTGTGAATGGACTTTCAGTAGAGTTGCTATCTAGCTCCTTGTCTTTTTATTTTTCATCCTCCTTAGGAACAACCGAACTAGGGGTTTTAGTTTCTTCTGTCATCTCATTAATTACAACATTTGGACTATTAATTATTTTTCCATATCTTGTTTGAATATCCTTACAGTCCATGACATTAATATCAACAATTTTTTCTTGTTCTATTCCATAGATAGGGGTGGTTTGTTTTATTTTGGGATTAGCCACTGGTTTTGCTAAAATTTGTGTTTGAACCACATTTTTAGTTTGTGAACCTTGTGTTGGGGAACCCATTATGGCATGTTGATGTTGGTTGGGATATGTTCTTCCTTGAGTATAGATATTAGGGTTCCACCTAGGTTTTGACTAAGTATAAGGGTTACTCTGACCAGGCCATGGTTGTTGGTGTCCATAAGCATACCAAGCTTGTCTTGCCCAATCCTAGCGATTCCATGTTGGTTTAAGGGCCCAAGGTGGTTGTCCTCAATTTTGTGGAATTTTTTTAGCTGCCCATGGCATCATCCAAGGATTAGTAACAAATCTTGGTATGAACTACCCCTGGTTAGGTTGCCTTTGGAAAAAATTTACTTCTTCTGTAGTGGATGAAGTGTTGGTCTGTTTAAGATGATTTTTTGTGAATGGAAGAAGAGAACAAACATTAGCTTCATGTTCCCTAGATTCACAAATAAGACACATTTTTGTTTTATCCATCTTATTTCATGCTTCTTTCTGCATCTAGGACAGTACATATTTAATAGTTCAATATTAGCATTTTATTTTTCTTGCAATCCATCCATGGTGGAAGTTAATTGAACTAGGATATTTATTATAAAGTTTGTTAGTTCATCTATAAGTGTGTTCATGTCTTGATTTGTAGTTTTCATATTTTTTCCTTTCCTAGGTTCACCCCTTGTTCTTGAATAAATTCTACAAAGGTATTTAATATCATTCATTCTTAATTGATTGATGTTTCCACCTCCCATTAAGTTAAGGGATTCCCTAGATTCATTATCCATACCTTTAAGAAAAATGGTTTTTCTTGGCTCTTCTTGAAGTACAAATCAACACATGTTACTTACAAAGAGGAATCTATCTAAATAATTTTCCATATTCTCATCCTCTTCTTGTTTGATCCTAAAAAATTATTCCTTCTTGTTTCTCCCTTGACAGTAGTCTTGGTAGTTATCTAGGAAGGAAGTTTCCATTTTTTTCCAAGTGGTAATAGAATTGGATGTTAATCCCATAAACCACCTCATTGCTACATCTTTCAAATTGGATAGAAACAACTTGAGTTTTTTATTTTCTATTTTGTAATCATAATTTTGATACAATACTTTAAATTTAAACAAGAATTGGTCAGGGTCCTCAGATGACATCCCTCTAAATGGAGGAAAGTGTGCATGTGAAATATTCTTCATAGGTGTATCATCATCCTCCAACTGAATTGGATAGGTAAAGGTCCTATCAGGTTATCTTTCATCTTCTCATGCCATATCTACAATATCTTCTAGATCTTTTTCCCAATCAATGTGGTATGTGATCCGCTATGGTGCAGCTGAAAATTCATGAGTAGGAGGTTGAATACTCAATTGAGAATCAAAATTTTCTCTAAGCGGGTCTTAGGATATAATCCTTCTCCTAAAAGTTCCACTTCCTTCTGGTGATTGATCCAAAAATTCCAAAGGTGGAAGTTTTGCTTCTTATCGAATAGGAGACAATGGTGCTTCTAATTCTTTCTCAACCTCCTTATTTGAACTAGAGGATGTTGATGTTCTTGTTGAGATATTTTTGGAGAAATCTACCCTTAGAGTCTCTTGGTCTACTCATAAATTTTATGATAACTTAAGGAGTATTTTCAATTACTAGATGTATGATTGTTTCTCTTATTGACACCTAATTAGAAAATTATAACTAGTGGGTCCCCAACAACGGTGAAAAAAATGATGGGTGTCGTTATTCCCTTCATTTAATCAACTCTTATTTGATGTCATTTTCAAATCAGGGTTGTGTCTAAAGCTATATGCAACAAGAAGAATCTTAGTGATCTAGTAATTGATTGTAGGTATTTATTATTATTTTTTATTTTATAGGGGTTTTTTTGTAGTGTCTTTAGGATTTCCTAGCTAAATATTTATTAAATCTAAACTATAAAAACTTGCTGAAATAAGCACTCATTGCTGAAATAAATAAATCTTCAGTATTAAACGTGTTGCTGGAAATGAAACAAACTTTTGTAGAATGAAACAAATTGTTGAAAATAAACACTCTTTGCAGAAGTAAACACACTTTCTTTGAAATAAACACACAATTGAAAATGATGTTGAAATTTCTTGCAAGGAAATAAGATTTTAATCTATAACACCTACAGGGACAAATACATAACAGAATTTAATTGAAGAACCAAAAGCATTTACAGAATTAACACTTAATAGATTTCATGAATTGCTTAGAAATATAAATACAAATAAAACAAAGAATCCTTATTCTTAAAGGAGTGGGCCCTTGCTCCACCTTAAATCAGGAGTTGACAAAGTATGATTCTCTCAAAATGAAATGGTTATCTTATTACTGAAATGTTATGTCTTACAAAATTCACTATATATCTAGCATACACATCATCTATTGTTTTTCTCTAATCTATCTATAGGTCCTTATATATATTTCATCATCTGAAGATGCATTTACAATCATAAGTTCTCAATAGTTGTCCATACATCAATAGGTTCTAAGGAAACAAAATAGTGCTCAAATTATATGTGGAATTTAAGAAACTTGCTAGACATACAATTGTCTGATCCTGCATACGTATTTCAGGAGTATGAAGACTCAAAAATATGTTGATATGCTCCTCATTGAAAGGCCCATTAATTTCTCTATCACCAGATGTTGTCAAAATAAACATATTCCCATTAATTTAGGAACTTTGGAGAAGTTCTGAAATTAAAGGGAACTATCCTGGAACCAACTCTGAAAGTTATGGAGCTAAGCGCAGGAGTTCTGGAACTAAGTGTTGGAGTTCCAGAACTAATTATGAAGGTTTTAGAACTAAGCAATAGAGTTCCTTTATTGTGTGATGGAGTTCTGGAACTAATATTGGAGGTTCCAGAGCTAAGTTGTATCGGAGCCAATGTTCACAAAAAACATGTTGGTTTCTTCATACTTTGTTCTTATGACTGAATGTGACATGTTTTATTACAAAAACTGAATTTCCACATACTTTTTTAGGAATTACAGAGTTGTTAGATGTTATAACTAAATCAAACAAAAGATGGACAATTACATCCTAACTTATACTAGATCAAACAAAAGTCCTAAAATGTAGTCAAACTTGATTAAAAGGAGAGTAAAATAAGATAATTTATTACACATTTATGAGGCATATTTTGGCCTTATCACAGTGAGCCATATAAAAACTTTACACAAGAAAGATAGGAAGACAAATATACTTGTATTGAAAGTGATGTTGAGAAAAAAGTGATTTTCATCAAATGAATAAAATGATCATATCTCAAAATAGAATTTGAATTGTATAAAGAAAATATTTTTTTGAATATATTTTTTTGTGATAAAAAACTCCAATGGATATTCTCAAAAGAGTTTATTTTTCCTATTGTGCTACAATTACTAAAAATGTAATTTTGAATTTATGAAAATTATACTAAAAATTATGGCAAAAAAAGAGGTTTTTGTTAAATATGTAAAAATGAAAAATAACATCAAAGGAATTTGAAAATATATTTTTTATTCTCGAGATATGAAACAAAATATGATTTAAAAATTAAGATCCCTATAAAGTGACATAAAGTGTAGGAACAACCATGAAACCCTAGGAAAAATTTTACAGATAAGATTTATGGAATGTGATAGATGAAAATCATGTGTGAATATGATTATAAGATGTAAATATGACCCTTAATGTAACTAGGGTTTGGGTTTGGAGGAGAATAGATTCACTAAAGAGCATGAAAAAGATAGGTTCACCATGTGATTTAACAAAAATTAAATCTTAGTCAGAGAATTGGTGATCAATCAAATATATTATAAATACATAAATACAAATATGAAATGATGATAAAGTACAAGTAATAAGAGGATGAGAGTGACCTAGCTAATATTTAGCTATATGTATTGAATCTTGGATGGAATGATGGTGGAACATGATCAATCTGGGTTTTTCATCTGGGAGATAGTGATCTAAAAGCATGTTAGACAATAGATCTTATGTGTTGATAGGACCACCAAGGGTACAAGTGTCTGATCTAGGAACTAGTGTCATAGGGAAGAGTGCATATTTGGTTCTTTCAGTGTCCAATAGTGTTTTTTTCAATTTTCTATGTCACATACACTTCATTGTAGGTTTTTCCTATCACACCTATACCTACAAAAAAAACCCTAACTACCTGCACAAGGCTCAAGAGAACATAATTCTAAATAAAATATGCATATGCTTGATTTTTACTGACCTCAGCAGTCACCCCAATATTATTTTCATCAATTGTTGCACTGTATTTTAGACTCAGTGAAATGTGTGTGTGTTTGTGTGTGTGTGTGTGTGTGAGAGAGAGAGAGAGAGATAGAATCATGTCCCATAAAGCTATGTTTCCCTTGTGCAAGTTGCACCAAGATAAAAGGATACAACTAATTTTACCCCAAGATCATGTGTGTTATGGAATTTATAATTTTATCTTCTTATGGATTTAATAATTTAGTCCTTAATTTTATCATTTTTCTCAAGTAGTAGATAGAAAATAATATCCTAATTTCCCCTTAGAGTAGTTAGTAGGTTGTGTATATATATGACTCATTTTTTTGAATTTTGACACTTGGTGACAACAAATTCTGACCCAAAACATGAAATAAGAATTAGAAAAGACCAAAAATTAGTGCCAAATGATAATTTGAAATAGCAAGATTGGAAAAAAATTCCAGGAAGGGACACTAGTGCCAAAGCGCTAATGTCGTTACTGGGCACTATTGTGCCTAAGATTAGAAACATAAACTAGACCATAGAAAAATACATGGCTCCCTATGACACAACCAAAAATTATAAATCCATAAAGTATAATACAATGTCACAATCAAAATCAATAAAAGGACTAGGAGAGGTGTCACCAGTGTCTAATTTTCTCACTTAGGAATCATGCATATAATGACATTTATGTAGAAGCATTAGGATTGTTAGAATATCTTAGGTTCATGTAAAGTTATTATTTTCATGAATAACTTCCAAATGTATGTGGATGAGTGTTTTATTTGGCTTGATCAATGTAATAGTTAGTGTAAAATGGAATTTGATGGTAAAAATAAGAATTGAGTGTGTAAAATATTGAAATGGTTTTTATTATGCCTAATTAAGGCTATATAGGTGTGAGATGAGTCATAATTGGGATATGGACGAGGTATAGAGTGTGTAAGATATTTTGTTGATTGAATCTCCCAATATTGGTAGGTTATTGAGCTTAATTAGGAGTTGATTATGATATCTAGAAGGCTAGGTTAGAGAAGAGTATGGATAAATGTTATGATTACCAATGAATAGAAACAATGGAGTAAGGGGTATAATGAACCAACCATGAAGGAAGAAGATGTATTTATTTTCCAAGGTAAATAAAATAATATTTTTCCTGAATTATTTGTATTCTTCAAAGACTTTATAGTGCATGCTTAGCTCCGAGCCAAAACTCTCAAATTGATAGTCATGGTCAAATACATATTTTGGAACTGTGATGGTGTGGTTGTCTAGTTTTTTTATTCATATTTGCTTTTATGAGGTTACAATTTGTAAGGTCCATGAAGAATATACATTAGATATACAAATACTTGATTAATGGATCCAAATATCCTCAATACAGGGGTGCAGGAATGATTAAGCACTAACAAATCAAAGCATTTAGGAAAGGGTTATGCATACCCCTACACCATTTTCGGTATCAGAGTGTAGACTCTTATTTGAATAGATATAATGCATTTATTAAGGGTCCTTAACTAGAATGAATATAGTGTTGTCTCTATTAAATTTAGGAATATAAAATTGTGTTTATGGAAAGAACTTATAATCTTTAAGTTATTTTCCTTTATATGAACGAATATAAGAGGCAAAATATGGAGTTTGTATGACTGTACAATTTGCTGAGAATAAAATGATGTTGTAAATCAAGTTGTAGGAAAATTTCAAAGCTTATGTTCTTGGAATCAACATATTATTCTTTTTTTTTTTCAAAAGAGGATTTTTCAGTCAACAAATTTTTGAACTCAATTTTCTTTGTGTGAATGATCAAGGTATGATCAATTCAAATTAGTATAACTGTTATAAACTACTGTGAATAAAGTATGGTTTAGATTGGGTCACAAAAAAAAAATTCAGAGGTTACTTACACGAATTCAAAGAGTGGATAAGCTTAGAACGACCCTCCAAGGTTAGAAAAATAGAAAAATACTTCAAATTTGGTGAAAATCAAATGCTTTTATATCTCTTTTTTGACATAATCAACAAAAAAAGTGAGCTAGGGCACGGAATTTAAAATTTGATAAAAATTTCAAAATATCCAACAAAAAAAATCTAAAATTTTAGAGAGAATTCTACCTGAAGGTCAGTCATCATCTACAAAAATAACTAGGTCGATTGGTGTTGTGTGGAGAGAGAAAAAAGTAACAAAAATTTGGGAAGGTGTCCCAACACCAGAGTTCATGATTTTTGTAAACTTGAATAAAATTTATAAATTTTAAATGTTTGTATTCTTTAAGGGAATCATGGTAATGTTTTTAAAATTCAATCAAGCATTAATATATTTTTATTTATGAATTGCAACATAGGAGAATAGTGGACAACAAAGACAAGTTAGTATTTGAATTACATAGAAAATAATTCATTGCAGGAAAATAATAAGTGGAGTAATTTAATTGGTGCATTGAGTACACCATTTAGTGGTATAAAAGATTTTAACAACATATTGTAAAGATTAAGGATTTTTAGGAAGTATTTAAATTTTTTGGTTAACTACTATTTAACAAGGTTGTAAGATTTTGCAGAGATGGCTCCAAGTTGATAAGAGATGAAAAAGAAATAAATGGATAGACAAAGATAGTTCAAGATTCAACAAGAGGTGCAATCCATTAGTGGGGATCTTGAAAGGATGTTGCAACACATGCAAAATGATATGAAAAGCCTTATAATCAGGTTACAAGGATGGAAATTTCACATCAAGAAGTTTGTTAAATGGCTAGGAAAATAACTTATAGAAAGAAGAAGAAGGAAGAGGTCAGTTTTGAGGAAGAAGAATGGAATTAGGAAAGAGAAAATGTTGCTAAGTGGAGAAGAAGAACATGAGGAGTTTCCTAGAGAGAAAACAAAGAAAGAGTTGCAAAGAGTGCAACAATAAGGAGAGATGTCAGAGGAAGAGGCATCCATGGAGGCCAAGGGGTCTCAATAAATTATTTCTAACTCTTCTTCTGTATGGGTGTTTGCAGGAACAAAGGAAATAGAAGAAGAATGCCAATTTGAGGCATTACACCTTGAAGATAAAGAAGCATTACACCTTGTCTATAGAAGCATGGAGCAACTACTTGAATAATTGAAAGCCTTGGGGAGTGTCATACATAGAAGCAAAGAGGGAAAATGGAGTGAGGATATGGAGTCTCAAAGTGAAGAAGACAATTCCAATAGAGATGATTCATATAATCAGCTACAATGGCTTGTGAAAATGATTAAGGGGTAAAGTAAGCTCACAAGGAATGGAAAAGAGCTAACCTTCAATGTAGAGGGTTTTCATTTCATAGACAGAGTAAAGAAAACTTATGAGGAAACAATAGAAGAAGATGAAAAGAGAATGGTGGTGGCACAAGTTGAGGAGGCCATCAGGCCTTACATGTCTATACTAAACCATGGTGTGAATGTTGTAGCTACAAGTAATAATGAGAAACATGGAAGAATCACTATCAAATATTATGAGATAGATAGAGAACAAGCCAAGAATAAGAAAGAAGACAAGACATATGAAGAAGCGATGAAAATACATGTTCAGAATGGTGATAGTGACTAAAGAGTGATCAATGAAGCCAAGTGAAGCATCAAAGATAGAAAGAACGAATTGGAAGGCAAGAAGAAAGAAGAGTTGAGCATGCATTTGAGCAGGAGCTCAAATTATTCCCACAAGGGGATTCTAATGCAAGAGCATCAGGATGGTTGGAATATATTAGGTTCATGTAAAGTTATTTTTTTCATTAATAACTTCCAAATGTATGTGGATGAGTGTTTTAATTGGCTTGATCAATGTAATAGTTAGTGTAAAATGGAATTTGATGGTAAAAATAAGAATTGAGTGTGTAAAAGAGTGAAATGGTTGTTATTATGCCAAATTAAGGCAATATGGTTGTGATATGAGTCATAATAGGGATATGGATGAGGTATAGAGTGTGTAAGATATTTTTTTGATCAAATATCCCAATATTTGTAGGTTGTTGAAATCTATTAGGAGCTGATTATGAGATCTAGAAGGATAGATCAGAGAAGAGTATGGATAAATTATATGAAGACCAATGAATAGACACAATGGAGTAAGGGGTATCATGAACCAAACATGAAGGAAGAAGATGTATTTATTTTCCAAGGTTAGTAAAATATGCTTTTGCTTGAATTATTTGTATTCTTCAAACATTGTACAATGCATCCTTTGCTCTAGGCCGAAACTCTCAAATTGACAGTCATGGTAAAATGCATATTTTGGAACTGTGATGGTATGGTTGTCTAGTTTTTCCATTCATATATGCTTGTATGAGGTTACAATTTGTAAGGTGCATGAAGAAGATACATTATATATACAATAATTGATTAATGGAGCCAAATATCCTTAATGCATGGGTGTAAGAATGAGCAAGCACTAACAAAACAATGCATTCAGGTAAGGGTTATACATACCCCTACACCAAACATAATAGAGGCGTAATGTAATAATAATAAGTTCATGATTTTTTGTCTACACTTTTAACTTTATACATGATTTTTTTTTTCATTTATTTGATGGATAACATATTTTTTATTTACACACATATGTTCATGTGATATATTGATCTTGATGTAGGACACTCACATATTGTTGCATGTTTATAGGATCCAACTTGGTTCCTTACACTACTCTCTTAGGAACATTCCTCCACACTATAGAGGTGATTTTGTTCCATTATATGTTATTTTACATCACGCTTGATTGCATAAATAGTTTTTATTGTTTTCTATTGGATAAAAAAGACTAAAAAATGTGTTATGTACATTGCTAACTTATCTTGTTATTGTTACTATTTCCTACACTTGATTCCTATGTTATTGTCACTACGTGTTTATGTATATTTCTTACTTGATTTCTTACTATGTGGAATCAGTAAATTGAATTCCTTAATTATATTATTGTGACCATTTTCTTTATATGGCCTAATAGATTAGCTTGTCTTGTGATACCATGGGTGTCCCATGTTTGTGGTGTCATGCCTATTTTTCATGTATGCACTTGCTTCTATAACTCCATCACATTATTCCTTATATTTTAATTGTCTTGTGAAACCATGGATGACCCATGTTTGCACATTTATGCCTACATATGAATATGATTCTACATATTATTTCTTACTTGATAGACTAATGTTATTTCTATTACCTTGTTGTTTCTATCTTATAATACACTTGGCTTATACTTTGCTAACTAGACTATTTTTTTTATGGTTTATGACATTGGTGTCCCAAAATATTTCACTTAAAAATATTGGGATAGCCATTTTAAAATTTTGGGTCTTTTTTTTAGGTTAATATTTTCTCAGTATTTCTTTAGAAGATTGCAAGAGGTTACTCGGTCACATTTGAAATATACCCACTTGCTCAAAGTTTCCCAAAATCCCTAAAAGCTAAGTGTGAATTTCACTCTAGACCAATCTGGTTTTTTCAAGTTGATTTACTTCATAATTTATATTAATTCCTCACCCAAAACCCGGTTTGCACTAATAATGTGTTGTGGGAATGCGTAACAACTTTACTTCTCTAAAATTAATTAAGTTAAGTTGTCCCAAAAATCCAATTCATGTTGCTGCAAGTGTATTTTGAGTTTTCCAACTACTGTTGCTACAAGTGTATTTCATGTTTTCCAAATGTTGCTAATGTCAGTTTATTTCAATTTTTTCAACTATTTTTATTGCCACTGTATTTCAGGTTTTTCAACTATTGTTGATGCTAATGTCTTTTAGGTTTTCCAATTGTTTATGTTTCCCGTGTATTTTTGGTTTTTCAACTGCTGTTGGTCCTAGCATATTTTAGGTTTTCCAACTATTTTTGTTGCCAATGTATTTCAAGTTTTTTAACTGCTATTGCTACTAGCGTATTTCAGGTTTTCCAACTACTGTTGTTGCTAGTGTATTTAGGGTTTTCCAACTGTTGTTGTTTCCAGTTTATTTCAGGTTATCCAACTGATTTTTCTCCCATTGTGTTTAGGGGTTTTCCAACTACTGGTGTTTCCTAGCTGTTGTCCATTTTTGCAACCCTTGAAAAAATTGGACAACTTGAGGAAATTTGGACTTAAGCACTTTCATGGGTCTTCAGTGATGAATATGATAAAATAGGAAATTTTCATGCTTTTGGAGCATCATGAACCATTTGGATGTAATTTCTCTTCTCTCTAGGATTAAAAGTTAAATACTTAGCCAAATTTGAGTACAAATGGTATAATGGGAAAAATTTGTCTTTGGAGCACTCTACTATTTTTTCTTACTCCTCGGTCCAAGAAAAATCTAAAAATGTTAGAAAAAATCAAAACAAATGGAAAAAACTAAAGTTTTGAGTAATCCAGAGAAATGAAGTTACTTTAATTCTAAAAGTAACTAAGTAGTCCAAAAAACCCTCAAATAAGGGAAGAAAGTAAGAGTAATCTGAAGAAATGAAGTTACTTTACTACTAAAATTAACTAAGTAAAATAGTATCCAAAACCCTCAGAGAAGGAAAGAAAGCAAGATTAATTCAGAGAAATGAATTTACTTTACTACTTGAAGTAACAAAGTAAATCAGTCTCCATAACCCTCAGATAAGGGAAAAAAGTAAGAGTAATTCAGATAAATAAAGTTACTTTACTTCTAAAAGTAGCTAAGTAAAGCAGTCTGCAAAACCCTTAGAGAAGGGAAGAAAGTAAGATTAATATGGAGAAATGAAGTTAATTTACTATTAAAAGTAACTAAGTAAAGCAGTCCAAAAAATCCTCATAGAAGGGAAGGAAGCAAGAGTAATCCAGAGAAATGAAGTTACTTTACTTCTAAAATTAACTAAGTAAAATAGTCCAAAAAACCAATAGGGAAGGGAAGAAAGCAAGAGTAATCCAGAGAAACGAAGTTAATTTACTTCTAAAAGTAGCTAAGTAAAGTAGTCCAAAAAACCCTCAGAGAAGGGAAGAAAGAAAGAGTAATCTAGAGAAATGAAGCTACTTTACCTCTAAAAGTAACTAAGTAAAGCAGTCCAAAAAAACCCTCAAAGAAGGTAAGAAAGCAAGAGTAATCAGGAGAAACGAAGTAAATTTACTTCTAAAAGCAACTAAGTAAAGAAATCTTCAAAACCCTCAGAGAATAGAAGTAAGGCAGTAATCGGGGGTTGAAATCCTGCAACAAATAAGTAAGGTAGTAATGGGGGGTTGAAATCCTGCAACAAAGAAGAAAGGTAGTAATGGCACTTCGTAAACCCAAATGGCCATAACTTTTGATCAGGTGCTTTGTTTTTTGAGATCTTATAATTTTTGGAAATGTATCATCAAAACCTAAATCATATAATCCAAAAAATCTAATTTTGGTTAGGGAATCTAGGATAAAAATTGCAAAAACACTTTCAGTGAAAAATACACATAAGCCAAACCACCAGAAGGGTTAGTAAAAAGAGAAAAGCAAGACTGAGGTTATTCAGCTGGAATAGTTTCTTATTCTTATTATTCTTCTTCTTCTCATTTTTCCAAACAATGTAATTAATTAATCAAGTTGAATAATAAAACTTAATTTATTTGGTTGAAATCCATTAGTTTAAGTTATTTTGAAAAATTCAGTTACTTAGTAATAGTTGGCATTGCATGCAAAGTAGTTAATTTTGTTTTAAATTGTAGAAAATTCGAATATCATGCATGTCAAGAAAAAATATCAACTACCTACATATTCAGAGCTAGCACGTGTGGAAGGCACAATTTATGTCTCACATTTGTACTATCTTTCTAGAGGCTATGAATAGAGAGATAATCCTACGGGCTAAGGGATGGAACTTTTTGAAAACCATTTATTGTAATTTTGTGCATGAAATTAAAGATCTCAAAATTTATGTTGAGATTATTAAATATTCTCTATGTAACTTGGTTGGAATTGAATAAGAAGAAGGTGGATTTGTAGAGAAATTTTTGTCTGAGAAGTTTCTCTATGCATTATGCGAGGATTTTTATGGTAAACTTTATGTTACTTAAAATTTGAATCTGAATTGACTTCTTGTTCATTTTATTAAATTGTGACATTTTCAAAGTATTTATTTATTATGTACAGCTACAATAAGCTTTGGAATCTAATCATTACAAATTTCATCCTCTCTTTTTCTCACCATTGTTATACATCCTCTTCTTTTCCACACAACTTTCCCAAACACAATTTCTTACTTGCTGCAAAATTTCCAATTTATGGTTCATGAGCTTTGTGATCAAAGCAATACCCCCAAAAAGTAGTTAAAATAAATAACTATTTTATATGGGAACTTCACCATTAAATTAGGGGGATTTATCCCATGACTTCCTATGTTTGTGTGTGTATCCAAGCATAAAATATAGCGAACAGACATGTTTACTATGATGAATCTATACTTATTTTATTATGCATTAGGATGTTATTACTATTATTCTATGTTGTTATTGATTTATTTACACATGTATGTATGATTTTTTCATGTTTATTTTCCTCCATGCGAGGGTTTCCACCATGTGTAACCCCTTTTGTAGGTACATGTTCTCAATTGAGGTCACTACTTACACATTCTAAGTAGATTATCATACATATGGTACATTGGTACACATCTACTATTTTTATCCACACACTCAAATTTTTAATCTCACACACCTCAAAAAAAGGGTTATTCAATATTGTATTTCTACAACATTAGAAAGATCATAGAATATAAGAACAAATTTTTAAAATTATCAAATCCTCATAAAAGGTCATAGATATTGAAATGTGACAGAATTAAAACTAGATTGAAATTCAATAATGTGGTATGGTCTTGACCCTCCCATACATTACCAGACATGGAAATTTCACTCAAATTTTCAATCTCTATATATTTTATTATTTTTATATATTTATTCTACATGGTTATAGCTACACATGAAACAATTTAGAGTAATCTATAGGGGTATGATTACTTCCTTCCTTATTTATAATATTATTTTTCAAATGAAGTTATAAAACTATATTTAGGGGCATGGACCTCCTCATCCCCTTCAATATTTTAAAATTCTAAATAATTTTTTCAATCAAAGTCTCACCTTATGGGGGCATAGCAATATCCATTCTTTCTGAGGTCATATTTTTTAAGTTGGAGAAAATTGGGCCTAGATCCATCTATAGTGGTGTGGTCTATGAGTATAGTGGAAAGTGTCAAAGTAACAATAGGAGCTTTGTATATTTCTCTTTCCTCTTCTCTCACTAGATTACCAAATATGGAAATCATCAAATCAAAACCATGAGCTTCATAGACTACTCTTTCCTCCTCTCTCATCAAATTCTCAAATGAGGAAGATGTCAAATCACATGATTTATTCATATTCTAAATCATTAATTTTATTTACTATTTCATATGGCATAACATTAAGGACTGATCACCCCTAATTATCTAACATATACAAAGTAAATTACAACTCTTCAAGGAATGACAACAATGGGAGATCCTCTATCCTCAAAATGAACAAGTGTAGTCCTTCCATGTCTTGCATTTTTTTTACATACTTTGGTAATGTTCAAAGTTATAAGAATTATCTATATTTTGAGTTAAAGTTTAGTTTCTATCATATAAATTTACTACACTCTATGTTTTAGGTTACATCATAGAGCATGCTAATACCAACACATCACAAGGTCCCTTTCAGAAAGGGAAAAGTGTGTGTGTGCACACTTGGGTTTTTTTTCCTTTAATCATGCAATGTTCAATTACACACTTAAAGGGTAAAAGAAAAACATTAAAATTTGATAACTTGTCCTTGTGAAATATTGAGTTTGACCATATATCCTTGATAATACAAATGTTCAAATTTACAATACAATATCTTGATCTCTCTAGCTCTTCTACAACTTTCTTATGTTTACACTCTATTGAATCATTAATCGTGGAAAAACTACTTAATCAAATTAGCATAACACATTTGATATTCATGACATAAATTTCAGTTTTAGTATATCTCTATTTCGTATGAAAATGTATCAAAGGGTCAAATGTAGGGTTTAGTCTTGACTGACATATATGGTCCCACCCTTCATAATCACTAAATTTTATTTCAATTTAAAATCATTCTTTGGTTCATTTCATCTTCCTATGGTTATCCTTATTAGATTAACTCACCTACAAATACTATATAAACAATTTATGATGAATTTATAACTCACCTATAATTATCACAAGATACTATTACAAAAATATTTCCAAGAGCACTCAAAGGGTTGATAAATCTTCTTATATTAGTTGTACATCATCTATATTAGTCCCTAATACAAGTCTAAAGAACTCAAATAGGTAAAAAATTATAGCTTCATCCATCTACAAGAATTACAATATCATAGATCCATGTCTTAACAAGATAAAATTCTCTTCAAGCATTAAACAATGGTTTTAATCAATAAAGGGTTAGGTCACATAGCTGAGGAACACCACATCTCACTAATACTACATTGGGTACATTCTATACTAAAAATTTATCCCTTTATCTTGGTATAAAAAGACAAAAGTGAACCCATAGGGGGTTGGCTAGCTATACAAACTTGTATAAGAACCTAGGAGAAATACATGAGTCATGATTTTCACAACAAGGATATGTAGTACATCACTTAAATTGGTTTAGAAACTGGGAGTCTAACCACCATGTATGGTCAAGCCTCAAACACACATATATCTTCTCCTTTAGGGTAAGTGCACCAAGTTGGGGGACAATTAAGTGGACATCAAATCCTGAATTTTACATTAAAAACAGCAAAACATCAAATTTAGTCTTCCACGGACTTGAACCATGCCGAAAAGTAAAAACTATGTCATAAAAATGGTACCATTGCGTAGGGGAGACTATTATCTTTGTAGAAATACTGATTTTAAAGTGAATAGAAGAGGATAAATATCATTTTATAATTTTTTACTAATAGTAGGTCTTTAAGACACTTTTTCCTGTGAATGTTTATGTCTACGTTTAAGACTGCAAAATTTGTTTCACTTATCAGAATGTGATAAAAATTATACCATCCCAACCATGGTGAAATTATATACATGTTCAAAAAAAAATTTATTTGATTTCAATATTTTTTGATGAAGTTATGGTGGGCAAACGGAAAGTGTTCTGTTTTCTTTATGTTTTCATACCGCTTTCACGAAAAAAATCATAAAAAATAAAATATTACTCAAAAAAAATACAAAATAAAATCCATCCCAAGATAGATAGTGTCATATAACTTCTCACCAAAGGAAAAATATATATATCAATTTTTACTCATCCAAATTATGGGCAAACGGACTATAATCTTATCGGTGTTTTTAAAAAAAATACCAAGTCATTAAATTTTGAGTGTTTAATATAGCTAATCTTGTCCATTTTTTACAAAAATTAGTATTTTAGAAACTAGATTCTGGATGCTACGATTCATATTAATATAATTTTGTCTAATTTTGAGTGTATGTATTGCTAATAATCCCTACAAGCTGATATTATGTTGTTATTTGCAATATGATGTCCACGGATGACCCTATATTTGTCCATCAACTTCCTGCACTTACCCTTTAGTTTTATAATTCTCTAATGAAGGTTTTTATAGGTTGTTAGGGATTCCATGTTGTTAAAAGTTATCATATGAAATGTTTTCATTCATTTTTTATAGCCCAAAAATCAAAAATTTGAAACATGACAACTAAGCCAAATGCAAAAAAAATTCAAAGCCTTCCGAAATCCCTCTCCTGGTTAGCATGTCCCCTATGTATGATCATCTTGACCTTGTATTTTCTTCTAATGAATTTATTAATCATGTGAAATATTTCAAAATTGTGTGATAAGTTTCATCATTCCTTTCATTGAAGTGCAACAGAATACTAGTTCTCCAGCAGACTTAGAAAGGCCAATTCTAGCTATTTCGGGGCATGTGTGCACCTCCGGGGAGATTATAAAAATATCATAAACATATGGATCTGGTATTATATATAATTGAATGTTTTGGAAGTGGTTTATGGAAATTTATGGAATATTTTGTAGTTTAGGGACAATATGTGTAAAAGTGGGTTTTCAGGTGTAAGGACTGAACAGTCAAATCTTGATCCCGAACTTATTCAAATTATTTCAAGAGCTTCATAAGGAGTTATAATACAAAAAATTAGGCAATTTAAATCTGTAATAATCCTATACATGGTGGAAGAATCATATATTATCCAAGCCTTGATGGTTTCCTGAAACATTTTAATCTTTGTAGGCACACCCCATTATCTTGAAGAAAAAGGAGCCATTTTTTGGAGTTTTAGGAATAATCAGGTTATAAAACCTATGATATTGATATTAAAAGGTATCTTAGATTCATAATCATATAAAATTTCATCTCAAAATACCATTCCAATCTCTAGCAGTGAATTTTTCAAGTTCTCTCTAGTCAAGAGTGTGCAGATCCCATACATAGCCAAATATTTGACTGCCAAATTTCATGATTTTACTCCTGGAGACCCTTTCTATACCTATTTTCCCTTTTCCAATTGGGTAAATTGTACAAAAATGAGAACCAAATTTAAATCCCCTTGTGGTTTTTCATGTGACCCTTTCAAGCCCCACAGGGTGTTTAACTAGCTAACCCCATCTTCCTCACACTTCACCAGATCTCACCACGTGTCACAATATCTCTCAAATAACCCTTATGTGTCCCTCTTGTCCCTATTTTCCAAGGGTAAATAGGGGTAAAAATTTATTTCCCATGTGCAAGCTCATTAAACTTGGTATTAACTCCATTCAACCCAGGGTCAAACCATGGTCAACAGGTAAGCAAGAAAGTAAAGTTAGCACAATTTTTTCTCATTAATTTTTCATAGTTCACCCATAATCCATTGTTAAAATTTTCATTTTTAAATTTTTCATACCTTAAAATAATCATTTAATACCATATATTATTCCCACATGATTCTAGAATAGCCATGGCCATGAAAACCAAGTTTTGCACAAAGCTCTCCATCCAGAAATCAAATTTTCATGATATTTTTCAGTGGTTTTCTATCCATAAAGCCTTTGGGATTATTGTGCCAAAAATTTCATTAATTCCATATATTTTTCATAGAATAAATCTGATACTCCAAGCTCTGTAATTTTCCTTCTTATTTTCCAAAAGTTCTAGTGGACAAAAATGGTGATAATCAAAGCATTGGATGCTAGTGTGAAGCTGAGCACAAATTGAGATAATTATTTTGACACATTAGTAAATTCAATTAAATTTATAATTTCACACCTTCCAAAATCAATTAATTTCTACCATGACACATCAATGAAAGGATAAAAATACCCGTCTTCATTTCCTGAGGATTTGATAGGTGAAATCACTTGAAAATTGGAGCAAACGATCACTAAAAATTCTAGTTTCATGCAAGCCAAATTTTTTGCAATGAAGTAGATGATTTTTAGGGATATTGAGGATTGTTTTTATTTTCATAATTCTTC
Source organism: Taxus chinensis (assembly GCA_019776745.2). Lineage (NCBI taxonomy): Eukaryota > Viridiplantae > Streptophyta > Pinopsida > Cupressales > Taxaceae > Taxus > Taxus chinensis. The sequence goes on along the minus strand of CM034148.1, from coordinate 330,420,671 downwards.
CCTCCTTGAATAATTTTTTTCTTTCCCTAAGATTTGGTAGGTGAAAGGATTTGAAACTTGGAGTGGAGGATCCTTAAAAAATATAGTTTCATTTGAGACATTTATTTTTCAATGGAGTTGCTACTTTTTCAAGATATAGAGGACTAATTTTTTCTCATTATTTTCCCCCTTTGATTAAAAAATCATTTTCCCACTCATCCACATGAATAAATCATCCAAAAAATGGAACAGGGAATCTTGGAAAAAAACCTATAATTTCAAGATTGTTTTCATTACAATCTGACACCTGTTGTGTTATTACTAATAATAGGATGTGCTCATGGTAGGGCATGTATAAAAAATAGTAAGTGGTCAAATGATATGAATTCTCAACATATTTTTCCCCCAGACAAGTGAGAAACATCAGGAAGTGGAAACAATACAAAATTGCTAAAAATAGCAACCCTGACTAGGATTTGCTAAAAAATAGAAAGTTTCCAATTCCAACCCAAAAAGTTGTAGTAGATCATGTTTTTCTTGTATTGTTTATTTTTACCATCATCAAGAGGTACATAATATTTTTCATGGATCAAATAATATAATTAAACCTCCTCATGCTTTTAAATATTAATGCATCATTTTGATCACATTTGTGTCAAGGAGCATATCAGAGCACATCAAGGTGTAACAAGTAAGACCAAGAACATTATGAATTTGGAAAATATTTTTAAAATATTTGAGATATCCATTAAAATTCAAATTCATCAATAGGATGATCATCATAAGCACGAGGAGAGAAGCGCAGTGTGTGTGAAGAGTTGAGAAATCATCCATTCCCATGAGAAATATATGAGTAGGAGGTGTATGAGTTGATCTCAATCAAGGATAATTATGGATCCATGATAGGTACAAGGATGATCCTCATATAGAGCACATTATAAGAAAAATGAGAAACCATCTCAATTGCACTTGATTTCATTCACTGGGAAATGTTCTTAAACACATTCAAACCTTTTTGTATGATCATGTGTTGAGAAAGAAGAAAAAGAACCAAAAATTAAGAGTCATGAAGTTGTTTCTAGTGATCATTGGTGTAAATTGTGAATGCATAAGAATTAAGAAAGTGATCCTTATGTCCTAACTCATGCTATCAAAACCATCATGTTTTCATCACAATGTAACAGTTTTTCTAAACACTTATTCAACACTTTAGAGTATCTCAGAGCAGAAATAAGTATACTCAATCTCAGTGCTTCAGTTCAACAGGTGATCAAAGATCAAGATTCTCACTCATGAATAATTTCCTCAAAGCTCTATCAATAGAGTGTCATCTTCATCAAATCATTCAATCCCTTCCCTCTCTCTCCTTCCTCTCTCTCCATATTCTAATTTGAAATTAAGAATGTACTTTTTTCTTGTTCATCCTATTTGTTTAAGTGACCCTTAATTCAACATTGTAAGAGTCCTTTTTCATCAATAAGAAAAATCCTCACCTCCTATGAATATGAAGGGTCACAAATGATGGGGATATGTGAAAGTTCATGTGGGGGGGTAGACAAAGAGAAATATTTGTAATGCTATAAATGTGAATGGCTTATTCTTTCCAAAGGGTTGGTAATTATTGATTGAATGTATGTTGTTGAGAATGCCACTTCTACATCAAGAAATAAAATATACAATTCTTCTATTTCTTCTCTTATGTTCCTTTACTCTCTCTTTCCATCTTTACAAACATGATAATCTTGTAAAACCAAGAAAGGTATCTATTCCTTTGATAAATGAGTCAATGGAACTTTATGTATGAGATTTGTTGGTCTTATCATTTCTTGCATTGTTGTGTTCTTCTATTTGAATGTGGTTCGAATCTAGTTATTTAATGTAAACTTTTCTAGTGCTTACTCATAGTATTAACCCTCTCTCTTATTATTTTCCAAACTCCCCTTTACCTTTCTTCAATACAAATTCATCACTTGTACCTTGTATAAGAATTTTCAATACGTTTAGTGGAGTTTTCTTGTGTGAACCCCAGCCTATTAGACACCCAACAGATTTAGGTGGTTTACATTCAATAATAAGAGCCTCCCCATACACAACAAGGAAGGGATTAACCCCATACTATTGGTAAAAAATCAATAATTTGAAACACAACATTTTATTTCACCAATAATTTTTGGTGACTTGTCTGGGAGAAATCTTCCCTCGTGCACCCTTAAATATCTATAGAAAATACAAAAAAATATATTTTAAAAACAAAAAAATCAGGTTTCAAAGAAAAATTATATTTTAAAGACTACTCTTTCAAAGAAATAATCCATGTCATGTTTTTTTCCCACATCAGGATGATGAATTTTCGATGCTGATGTTCAGCATGAATGAGTGACAACAACGTTGAAGAAGAAGGTGACAGCTATGACCTGTAATTTTTATCAGCTATTATTTTGTACCAGCTCTTGTAAAGGTAATAAATCTAGCACAATGAAAAAGTATCATACTTCAAAAAAAGATCTGAAATCAACCAAGGGAAATAAGGTTAGTATCCTTTCTGTAGTATTCATGAAAATAATGTCTACGATAGAGAAAATTTCTGCTTTTGGAGATCTTACCATAAAATCTTGGTGGATTAAATTCAAGAAAATTGTTGTTAAAGGAAAGAAAATAGGAATTACACCTGTTAATGATCAAGGATTCAAGTGATTGATGAAAAATATGCAGAAGATATATGAAATGTTGTATGAAGTGGATGAAGGTGAGGAATCTAAGAAAGGTAATATTTTTAACTTCGCGTAGATGATTGAGAAACTCAAATATCTTCCTTTTATTTCTCTTCATTTGGATTATTTTCTTACATCTAGAAATGAAGAAAAGAAATCCCTAAAAAGAGATTTTATGCAAATAATCTCAAGTGTTACAGGAGAAATTATTGATCCCCAAACCAATCTTGATATTTTTAATTATGATAAGGTTATGTAAAAAAGGTATGAGTAGCTTGAAGTACTTCATAATGTTGAGGAAGAAGAGATTCATCTTTTGAAAGTAGATCTTGATGATTATCCAAATTATGATGTATCTATCCCTAAAATATTATTATGTTTTTCTCATGATTTTCCTCTTCTTGAGCCTTCCTATGAAGCTCAACTCAGTATCTTGGAGGATAATGAAGATATCATGAAAGTTGATCATCCATTCATAAATTCATTTTGGATAAAGACATAACTATTTGTAGAAACAATGTGTATGAGAGGTGAAGATCATTTTCCTGTGACTAATTATCTGGTGCTTTCCAAGGCCTCCACCAACCATGAAAATGTTCAATAGATTAATCCTTCATCTCAGACTCAAATTATTCGAGAGGATGACTTTGAGGTAATCATTGATGACTTTCTTTTCAATTTCAGTTCTTGATTCTACTCACAAATTCCCAATAATGAGATGGATAAAATGAAAGAGTCCAATTTTCTTCTTAAAACAAAGGCATATGAGAAAATTGAACATGAATTATCTGAGGATCTAAATTTTGTATCATCACAAAAGGATTTTAATGGTTATCACTGCAGTAAGTTTGGAGTCTTCTCTTTTCCTCGTGAAGAATAAAATTTTCTAAGAGATATTTAGAATGGAATATAAGATTATTCTCATGTTGTAACCCAAATTTTGTATTATTCCCCCTGTCATGAGGATGGTTTGATGAATTTGGAACTAAAAGGTGTACCCTTCCCATGTAACATTGATCCATTCTCTATGTTGTAAAATAATTAAGACCAGGTATGCTTAAACTTGCAAGAAGGTAACCCTTGGGTGATAAGAAATGTGGATCAAGAGAAGGAGGATTTTTAAAATGAGTACTAACTATGTGAATATCATATTTCAATCCATCTCCTTGATACCCAATGTGAATATTTTTCAAATGAATGTGAAAATGAGTGTGTGATAGATTTGAATGAGGAATTTGTACAAGATATCTTGAAGATTGTGGAAGAAATTGAAAACCCTAAACTTAGTCTTGAGATCCTGACCTATACCATGACTATGTAAGACAAGTATGATTCTAATCATTATCCTTCTTTTGATACACAAGTTATAAACAATGAGATGGAATACATAGATAAGCTTAATGTTCTCTGTAAAGCCTTGGTGGATGAGAATGAATGTGAAAACGAGGACCTCCCTCTTTTCTAGTCTATGAAAAAGGTTGTGTTCATGGTGAGTGGAAAGAAAATAATATGTTTGAATCTTATATGGATGTCTTCATTCATGAGGAAAATACCTCCTCTACGAGAAACAATATCAAGGAAAAGGTTGATTTGGTTTGCATAGAAAGCAATTATTCATAACAACAAAGTGAGAAGCTAGAAGAGGCTCGTGAATGGGAAAATAATAAAATTTCTCTCACCATTTCCAGATTACCTATTGATTCTAGGAATTATTTCATGTTATAACCCTCACTCAAGGATGGTGAATTCCTTTGTGAAAAAATAAGGTACTCTATTTTTAAGAACATGAACGAATGGCTTCTTATAGTCACAAGGCCTTAAGCTAAGACTACAAAAGGTAAGAATTTCAAACAAGTTAAAAAATGGTCACTAGATGAAAAGGATTTTTCTATGCAATATCAGTATGAAGATGGAATGTTGGTATCTCTCATTCTTCTCAAACCATGCATATCCCTCATGAGATCATGGAATGATTACATTATTATCTTTGATATTCAAATATTTGACTTCAACCCATTGTTCCATGATGGTATGTACTTCTCTCAACCCATTTCTGGGTGTGTGTATAGTATTCTCCCACCTCAATAGATTTCCGACCACTGTAATATAGTTTCCATTTTTTCTTTGTGCTTCCTTTCTATATTTTGTGTGTTCCCCTTTTTATGGTGTGTGTTCTGACTTTTCCCTTTGTGTGTTCATTGCTTGTGTTAGTAGTGAGGAATTGACTCTATTACCCAACTTGAACAAGGAATTGGTCTGATCACCCATGAGAAATTTGAGGTTATATGTTTCCCCTTATAGTCCAATTTCAATGATTCAGAGCCAACTATTATCATGCATTTTTTCTAGCCAAAAAATTCAAAAGTTGAAACATGACAACTAAACCAAATGTGAAAATTTTCTTCAAAGCCTTACCAAATCCCTCTCCTAGCCATTCTGTCTCTTGTGTATGATCATATTAACCTTGAAATTTATCCTAATGCATTGAATAAACATCTGAAATATTTCAAAAGGGTGAGATAAGTTTCATCATTCCTTTCATAAAAGTGTAATAGAAGATTAGTTCTTCGACATGCTTATAAAGGCCAATTCTGGCCATTTCAGGACGTGTGCATCCTTTGAGTAGGTTCTAAAAAAGTTCAAAAAAATACAGAGGTGGTATTGGAGATAAATTATTTTTTTGTAATTTGTTTATGCAAATTTAGGAAATATCTGGTGGTTTAGGTACAGTTTATGTAAAAGTGAGTTTTCAGGTGTAAGGAATGAACTGTCAAATCATGAGCCCAAACTTGTTCGGATGATTCTAGGATCTCCATAAAGAGTTAAAATATAAAAAATAGGAAATTTAAATCTTGAATAATCTTATACATGGTGGAATAATCATATTTTATCTAAGTCTTGTTGGTTTCTTGAAACATTTTAGTCTTTACAAGAACACCCTGTTGCCTCGAAGAAAGTAGAGCCATTTTTTGAATTTTCAAGAATAATTAGGTTCTTAAAACTATTCCATTGATCTTATAATTTATATTAGAGTTATAATCATGTAAAATTTTGTCTCAAAATAAAATTCCAATCTCTAAGAGAGAAGTTTACAAGTTCTCTCTAGTCAAGAGTGTGCAGATCCCATACTTAGCCAAATTTTTTACTACCACATGTCATGATTTCTCTCCTTATTTTTTTCCCTCTTGTCCCTTTTACAATGATATAAATGGGATAAAATGAGCACAAAATCACAAGGGAATATTGTAATAAAATCCATAATTTCAAGATTATTTTCGTTGCAATCCGATACGTAGAGTGCACTTACTAAAAATAACATGTGTTCATGGAATGACATGTATAAAAATAGTAAGTGGTGAAATGAGATGAATTCTCATCATTTTTGGTCCCCCAAAATGAAAGAAACATCATGAAATGGAAACATTGCAAAATTTCTAAATATAGCAGTCCTAGAAAGGACCTGCTAAAAATATAAAGTTTCCAATTCCATCCTAGAAAGTTGTGGGAATGGATGATTTCATGGCACAAAAAATTAAATTAACCCTCCACAAGATTTCAAAGGATCTTAAAGCATCATTCTAGTCACATTTGTATGAAGGATTTTATCAGAGCACATCAAGGTGTAGTAGGTAAAAATAAGAACATTAAGAAGTTGGAAAAGAGTTAAGAGCTCCATTGTAATTCAAAGTCATTGAGAGGATGATCATCATAATCATGACGAGATAATCTCAGTGTTTGTGAAGAGTTGAGAAATCATTTATACCCATGAGTAACATGTGAGTAGGTTTTATATGAGTTGATCTCATTTAAGGATAATTTTGGATCCATAATAGGTACGAGGATGATCCTCATATAGAGAAAAATGTATGTAAAATGAGAAACCATATCAATTCCACTTGATTCCATTCACTGGGAAGTGTTCTTAAACACTCATTCAACCCTTCCAGTATGATCATACCTTGAGAAATAAGGACAAGCACCGAAAAAATGAGCATTATGAAGTTGTTTCTAGTGATCATTGGAGTAGATTGTGAATGCTTAAGAAGTAAGAAAGTGATCCTTATGTCCTAACTCATGTTATCAAAACCACCATGTTTCCATAACAATGCAACAATGTTTCTAAAAAATTATTAAACACTTTGGAGTATCTCACAGCAAAAGGAATTGTATGCAATCTTAGTACTTCGGTTCAATGGGTGATTAGAGGTCAATATTCTCACCCATGAAATATTTCCTCAAAGGTCTATCATGAGAGTTTCATCTTCATCAGATCATTAAATCCCTTCCCCCTCTCTCCTTCATCTCTCTCCATATTCTAATTTTCAATTAATAATTTACTTTTTTCTATTTCATCCTATTCACTTAAGCAACCCTCAATTCAACATTGTAAATATTTTTTTTCATCAATAAGAAAAGGACTCACGTCTTTGGAATATGAAGGATCACAAGTGATGGAGATAGGTGAAAGGTAATGTGGGGGGGGGGGGGGGGGGGGGGGGGGTAGACGAAGAAAAATATTTGTAATGTTATAAATTGGAATGGATTCTCCATTCCAAAGGTTTGGCATTTTTTTATTGAATGTATGTTGTTGAGAACACCACTTCTACATCAAGCAATAAAAGTTGCAATGCTACTATTTCTTGTCTTATGTTTCTCTACTCTCTCTTTCCAAATTTACATACATGGTAATCTTATAAAACCAAGAAATTTGTTTTCACTTTTGATGATTGAGTAAATGTAAATTTTTGTTTATGATGTGTTATTTTTTTCATTGTTGTGTTATTCTAATTGAATGTGGACCTACTCTGGTTATTGTATGTGAACTCTACTAGTTCCTACTAGCAAAAATTCCCTCTATCTCCTTATTTCCCCAACTACCCTTTACCTCTCTTCACTAAAAATTCATCCCTTGTACCTACAAGCATTTTCTAATGGTTCAATGGAGTGTTTGTGTGTGATCCTTGAACCATTGGCCACCCCATAGATTTAGGTAGTTTACATTAAATAATGGGAGGCTCCCCATACACAAGAAGGAGGGGCTTAGCCCCGTAACATTAGTGAAAAATCAATAATTTGCAACATGAAAAATTATTTTTCCAACAAGACATATTGTATTTTTTATGAAAAAGAGTGACATACACGGTCTTGGCAACTTATACAGTCCCAGTCCTTCACAATCATTGACTTTAATTTCAATTTTGAATAATATTTTGGGTCATTTCATTATGTAATATGGTAATCCTTATTAGAATATCTTTTTGGAATAACAACGTACTGAGAGGGCATGAATCAGTTCTTATAAGCTTAATTTCAATTTTAGATTGATCACTTAAATCAATAATCAATTAACCATCCATTAATGTGTGCACAACATTATATAACATGCATGCAATCAACCATGAACAAGAGAGGAAACACCATAACACAAGATATAATTGGAAAACCCTCAATTCCTCAAGGGGAAGAAAACCCACTGAAATTTTTTCTGTTATTACGTACAACGAAGACTCAAGTGAATATTACACATCACAATAAATTTCTTTAGTGAGGCACCAACCCATAAACCCTTGTTGATATTACTCGCAAAAAGAGACTTTTATGAATATGAATCATCACATAATATTTTTATGAAGTATGACCAGTGAAAATATGTTGATACCACATCTGATTATGATCCCAAAATTCAGCTCCAAATTCCTTCAAACCCTTTCTCAAACCCTCATTCACCTATCTCACTCTTCTTTCTTCTTTCTCAACTTGTCTTGGCTCTAAAATATTTCTCACATGATATATATACTTCCTCAACTTGTAACACACTTCCTCAGACTTCAAATGTTGCATTAAAACTTGTTACAATCTCACATATGGGTTGCACTATTCCTTCCTTGAGCACTAGTTCAAAAAAGTGTGAAAATTCTATTGTAGTCACTGATTATTAATCTCCTATCTAAAAAGATTATTTAAATGCCAAAAACTAATTCACAGCTAATATCAAATAATAACACAACTGCAACTTCACTAATAAAAAATACGGAAAGAAATGCATAACACAAAGAACACAATATTTTCAGACAAATTTTCCCTGGAAAAACCCCTAAGGGAATACCAGTTCTACAGATGAGAAATTATATTAACTTCAGAAAATTCAGAGATACAAAGATTCCTTTCCTCTTACTGGAAGAACTCTGACAATCTTCCAACTTCTCCCACTGATATTCCCCACCGTTATCCCCAACGCTATCACTGCACCCTTGCTAACACTGCAAAATTGTTTGCTATCACTACAAACTTACAAACACATTTGCTAGCACTGCAAATGATTCTCAAAAACTTGTGTATTCCAAATTCCCAATGACCTCCTTTTATACTACTCTCATTGGTAAACCAATGACTGAGATACATAACAACTTAACAACCATAACAAATAGGTTGCAAGGTGTCACTAAAGGAAATCAAAAATTAGAAAATAATTAAATACATTCTCAACAATAAGATAACTATTATCTAATCTTAGCAAATGGATGAACAGTTATCCAAGCTAACAAATTAACACTCCCTCTTAACGAGGAAATTGTTCTGCACAACACCCATCTTATCTCTGAAGAAGATAAATATTTCCTTCCCCAATGCCTTAGTTAGAATGTTTGCTACCTACTCCTCTGGAGGTATGTATTGTAGTTGAACAATACCTCATTATACATAATCCTTGATGAAGTGATACCTGATATCTATATGTTTAGACCTATCATGAAACACTGGATTCTCAGATAACTTGATGCAACTCTGATTTTCGTAGTGTATCACAGAAGTCTCGACCTTCTGACCAAACAAGGCCACTAGCAACTTTCGAAGCCATATAGCTTCACATGTCGCCATACTAGCTACAATGCATTCTTCTTCTGATGAACTCAAAGCCACAAACTTCTGTTTCCTGCTGAACCAAGAAACAACTCCTGATCCTAAACTGAAACAACACCATGAAGTGCTCCTTTTGTCTGTTGTACTACCTGCCCAATTTGTGTCAGTATAGCCTATCAGCTTGATTCCTTCACCTTGAACATATCTGATCTCATACTCAATTGAACCACACAAATAACGCAACACATGCTTGGCCACTGTCTAATGCACTCTCTTTGGCTCAACCATGAACTGACTAAGAGAGTTTACTGTAAATGCTATATCTAGCTTGGCGTTGACCAAATACATGAGTGAACCAATTAACTACATGTATAAGGTGGGATCTACATATTTTTCCTTAGATGTATCTATCTTCCTCCAATTAGTGTTCATAGGTGTAGACATTGCTTTGCAATCCTCCATCTCGAATATCTTCAAGATTTCAATGCAATATTTCCCTTGACTAAGGAAAATCTCTCCATCTGTCTGCCACACCTCCATGCCTAAAAAATAGTGCATGAGTCCCAAATCATTCATCTCAAAATATTCTGTAAGGTCCCTCTTACAATCCTCTATGAGCCCTAGTGCACCTATAAGAAACAAGTCATCTACATATAGAACAAGAATGATAACCTCGCCCCCAACCACCAAGTAGTAGAGGTTAGCATCTGCCTCACTCTTCACAAAGCCCATTTTCTACAAGTATGTATCAATGCACTCATACCACGCTCTAGGAGCCTATTTGAGTCTGTACAAGGCTTTCTTAAATCTGCATACGTGGGTCTCTTTGTTGTGTGCTACAAAGCCTTCTGGTTGTTCTATGTATACCTCCTCCTTCAATTCACCATTAAGGAATGTTGTCTTGACATCCATTTGATGTATCTGCCATCCCATCTGCATTGTAAATGAGATTACAATTCATATAGAAGTATACCTAGCCACTGGAGCAAATGTCTCCTTATAGTATATTCCCTCCTTCTGAGAGAACCCCTTTGCCACAAACCTTGCCCTGTATTTCTTGATGCTACTATCTGCACCGTGCTTTATCTTGAAGATCTAGTGAGATCCAACTACTGCCCTATCTATTGGTCTAGGAACTACCTCCCACACATCATTATGCATTATTAAAGTATATTCCTCAACCATAGCATCTCTCCATACCTGATGTTGTGTAGCCTCTTGATAGCTGGAAGGTTCGCTATCTACCAACTAGCTGACTAATGCCACATAGTCATTGAACTTGGATGGTTCTTTCCTCTATCTCGTACTCTTCCTAGGAGCTCCCACAAACTCCTGAGTATCCCTCTATGTGTTTTAAACCTCGTGGTTCATGTTGCCAACTGTAGAGGATGAAATATCAACCCCTAAATCTTCTAGATGCATATCCTATTGTACCAGTTGCTTCATACTCTATGAATCTTCGCTACCTGAGTATATGCTTGTACTAGTAACTGTACTTGAGCTTTACTACCCTTGACTTGTACTTGTAGATTTTTTTGGCTGCTCACTTTGATCATTTGCTGGAAAATCTCTAGACCTTCTAAACACTTTGTCCTCTATGAACTTGACATCACGTCTAACAATAATTCTTCTAGTCCCTAGAATAAAAATCCTATATGCCTTTGAAGTTTCAATGTACCCAACAAGGTACCCCTTCTCTGCAGTCTGATCTAACTTGGTACTTGTATCTTCTAGAATATGACAATATGCCAAACTCCCAAATATCCTGAAGTGACTTACATCTAGCTTCTTCCCTTTGAAATCTTCCCCTGGTGTCATCTTCCCTAATAGCTTGTGTGGAACCCTATTCTGAATGTAATTTGATGTACTACATGCCTCTTCCCATAGGTAGTGGGGCATGTCCTAGTCATGTAGCATAGTCCTTGCTGCCTCAGATATAGAATGGTTCTTCCTCTCAGTAACTCCATTCTCTTATGGATTGTAAGGAACCGTCCACTCCCTCTCAATTCCTTCTCTAGTACACAAATCCTGGAAGTCATTTCCTTTGTACTCACCTCCATTATCTGACCAAAGAACCTTTATCTTCCTTCTTGTCAAGTTCTCCACAAGAGCCTTGAACTCTTAGAAGTGACTAAAAACCTCATCCTTGGTCTTCAAGAAGTATATCCATGTCTTCCTGGAGAAACCATCAATAAAGGTAACATAATACACATATCCTCTAAGAGACTTTGTCGACATTGGTCCACATACATCTGAATGTACTAGATCAAGAACACCCTTAGATCTATTGTCACTCCTTGGAAAAGATGCTTTCGCAAACTTCCCCAATACACATCCCTTACATACATCATCATGCTCTGTGCTCACCTCTGGAACACTTGTCACTGTCTCACAAAACAATTTAAGTGCTCCATGATGAATATGGCCCATCCTCCTATGCCATAACTCTCCAAGATATCTAGGATTACTACTGCTCATAAGTGCCTTAGGAGTATCAAACTATAACCTATAAAGGTGACCACTCCTAACTCCAATAGTTATGGGTGATTTCCAATCCTTGTGCTTAATCAACACATGTGTCCCTCTAAAAAGTACATTCTATCATTTATCCTAAAGAACAAATACAAAAATCAGATTAATACCTAAGGTTGGCACATGCAAGACATCATGAAGTGGAACTATCTTTCCATTCTCCCTCTGAAACTGAACAGTCCCTTTCCTAACTGGGTTGAGCTTGGACAAGTTCCCCATAGAAATCTGGATATTGGTGTCCTCCTCCTGGTAACTGGAGAAGTACTCTCTAACTCTTGTCATATGAAATGATGCCCCATTATCTATATACCAAACACACTGTGTGGTTGAGCTGACCATACAAGCTATGAGTGCAAACTCATCCTCCAATCTCCTAGAGAGCTCCTCTACACTTGCTGAATCCACCACCTGGTTCTTTCCCTTCTTATCATTCTTCTTCCTTTGTGGGTAGTTACTAACATAGTGGCCAAACTCGTGACAGCCATAGCACTTGACCTTAGACATGTCCTTGTTCTTCTCACTTTGAGAATTTGATCCTTTGTTAAATCCCTTCTTTTTTTTCCCTTTTCCCACTAGGGAAACATTTTCTTGTTCTCCCTCACTTTTCTGACTCTTGTTGGCCCCATTAACAAGACTTAGTCTAAACTCCTCCTGAGTGAAATCAGTCCATATTCGATCCCAACTCGGTAAGGTGTCTTATCCACTAACAACTTGAACAAAGACATCCCACTATTTAGTAAACCCATTTAGGGCTATTCTTACTAGCTCATCATCATCTAGCTTATCTCCAACAACTGTTAACTCATCCATGATGAGTCTAATCCTAGTGAGGTAACTTGTAACATCTTCTTCCTTGTTCATCCAGGTATTCTTCAACTTTTCTCTAAGAATCAACTTCCAGTTAGTGGTAGCATTTTGGTACAGATTCAGAATGGCATCCCACATCTTCTTTGCCATATCTAACTCAAAGATGTGTGGAACAATATGATCCTTGACACCATCAAGGACAATCCTCCTTGCCTTGGCATCCTCTTTCTTGTATGTTGCAAGTTGTGTTGCATCTATAGGTACAGTTACAACAATGGTAACATAATCCTTTATACCATTCTCTTCCAACAATAAATAAAGTTTGGCCTTCCAGATACCAAAATTTGAGGCACCATCTAATCTGTCCTGATCTCTCAAACTAGCTAAAGCCATCTCAAAGGATAAAAGTAAAAAGAATTTAAAGAGATCAAACTATAGAAACCCTCAATTTATTTCCTAGGGCAAACCCTTTCTACCCTTAACACAGCTCTGATACCATGTGAAAATTTTATTGCAGTCACTGATTATTAATCTCCTATCTGAAAATATTATTTAACTACCAAAAAATAATTCACAGCTAATATCAAAAAATAACAAAACTATGACTTCACTAATAAAAAATACCGAAAGAAATGTGTAACACAAAGAACACAATATTTTCGGACAAATTGTCCCTAGAAAAACCCCTAAGGGAAAACTAGTTCTACAGATGAGAAATTATATTAACTTCAACAAATTAAGAGATACAAAGATTCCTTGCCTCTTGCTGGTAGAACTCTGACAATCTCCCAACTTCTCCCACTGATATTCCCCACTGCTATTCCCAACGCTATCACTGCGCTCTTGCTAACACTGCAAGATTTTTTGCTATCACTGCAAACTTACAAAAAAAAATCTAGAACTGCTAATTCTTCTCAAAAAATTGTGTATTCCAAATGCCCAATGACCTCCTTTTATACTAATCTCATTGGTAAACCAACGGCTGAGATCGATTCTCAATTGATGGCTGAGATACATAACAACTTAACAACCATAACAAATAGGTTGCAAGGTGTCACTAAAGGAAATCAAAAATTAGAAAATAATTAAATACATTCTCAATAATAAGATAACTATTATCGTTGATGGGGTGGGAGTGGTGCGGTCAAGTCATATGGTTGTGTGCTTGCCCACCCAGGTTCAAATCCCCCCGAGGCACGATCCTCCTCGGAGGTGGTTTCACCACTGAAGGTGGCTTCTCTGCTCATGCTAACACTGGTGGTTACTACTTGCTGCTAACGTTGGTGGCTCTCCTCTCACTATTGATGCTGTTGGTTTCTCCTCTCATTGTTGATACTTGCTTCTCCTCTTGCTGTTGACGATGGTGGCTGCTCCGCTCACTGTTGATGCTCTCACTGCTGTCACTAGTGGTTGTTCTGCTTGCTGTTGATTTTGGTGGCTGCTCCTCTCTCTATTGACGCTGGTGGTTGTTCCTCTCACTCCATTCACTAATTGTTGTCCCACTCATTGTGACCATTTTCGTTGGTCACTGCATCTTCACTATGGTTTCATGGTTGCTCCAATTGGGTTCCTAAATAGTAGTCCCCTTCATTGTAACTAGGTTGTGGTTCCTCTCAAGAAAAATCCTCAATTGTACAAGGATGTGGGTCCTTTCAAACACCCTCAATTTATTGTCAATCCAAAACAAAAAAGATAACTATTATCTAATCTTAGCAAATGAACGAATAGTTGTCCAAGCTAACAAATTAACAAAAAGAACTCTAACACAATTTTAGAGGATTCTCTTCTCACAAACTCATCATAGGTGGGTCCTATACATTTATATAAAAAAATTATTAATAATAAAATCCCAATAAATTCATTAAAATGGTCACATATGACCCGTATAGGTCGTCCATGCCCAAAACCTTCATACTTGCATCAAAAAGACTCAAAACCCCATCACTGGGATGAGTAAAATCCACTAACACCAAAAATATGATTATTCAAGCTCTACAAATAACCACACATGTATAATATAAAATTTAAACATCATCCATGGTCATAATTTTACTTGTACTAATAAAATATTTCATAATACAGGCCCACATGTTCATCCTTACCAAATAATTGTTTCCAGTACCCTGTCTTCACCTTTGGGCCTCAAGACCACCCAAAATCAAGTCAAATATGGTATGTAACTAATCTATAAAAACCTCAAGAAATTAACATCACATATATGATATTTTGAGCTCAAAAAACGTCCATCTATTCAAACCACATCTACTTTCTTCTTCTCCAAATCATGATGCCCAGAAACTACTTTTGCAAACTCAATTGGTTTTTACCCTTTCTGCCACTTCCAAGACCTAAAAATTCCTTCACTAGGAACATAACCCAACCCTCTTCATATTCCACATGATATAAATCATAAATAAATCCATTTCATGCCTCAACTTACTCATTCTTTCAGCCTTAGAAAACCTTTCCTCAAAATGATCTTACCTTTTTCCTCACAAACTGACCTAAAATACCCAAAAAATAAAATCACCAAGACACAAGTAATACACCAATACAAATATCTATGAATCACCTTTTTGAAATAACTCTCTGTAACTCTAATTCGAATACCTTCAACCAAGATCATCTCTACAAACTGATTTTTACGCCTTCTTGGACTCAAGAACTAACCATTTGCCCAACCTGCTTCATCACATAAAAACATGCTTACTCTTGAAAAATAAGAATGAAACATCCTTATACATGATTTTTAATCACTCATAAACCTTAAAAAATATTTAACAACTCATAATCATCAACTTACCTTATGTAGCCACTTAACACCCTGCTAGAACAATCATCTCCCAAATTTGACCTTCAAAGAAAAACTCATAACTTTTTCATACTTTATCTAATAATCAATTTTGATATACCATTGGAAACATATTTGAACCAATATCACAACAAAACTTTAATAGAGTCCTAAATACTCATGTATCTCATGCAACTCAAATTTTACTGAAAGCTTCTCCAAACTTCCCCAAAAACTAGTCTTCAAAAATAGGGTATACTTTGCACTTTTTCACAGTAACAATGATTTGAAACCTTCATAAACATTTAGATAAACTCTAGGTATATCGTAATTCCAATTTATTCTTAAGCTTCTCTGGAAAATGTTTTATTAAATTGAAATTCTTCATAAATTAGCATTTTCAAGTGGGGCCCACATTTTATCACCTACTCTCATATACCTCTCTAGAGATATGGAATATTCCTCTATAAAATTCAATCATAAATTTTTAAAAATCAATCAAAATAGGCTCTATATACTCATTTTTCTCAAACTTGCTCCTACTTAGGGTTTTGAACCACTTTACATTGTTAACGATCGTTCATAAAAATGTGATGATCAAACCACCTCATTCTTTTTTTTTAAATCTTCATAACTGACCTAAAACACTATTACAAATATTTTATGTCCCCATGCAAAGAATAAAATTCAAAAAAAAATTAGAAGGTCCACATTTGTCTCAAAATCACATTGTTACTTACCTGTTTTTGTCAAATCTTACATATCTTGCAATTCCCATGTTAGAATGACATGAAACTTGTCATGAAGCATCATGATAACATCCTATAACTTTATATACTCACCATATAGTCCAATTATATCTAATAATCTCCATCCATATCAATTTATCTATGCCAACATGTTTATTTCTCACTTGTTTGCTTCCCAAGGATCCTGAAACACCTCCAAACCACTGAGTATTAACCTGGAACTCACCATACACCTCATGTACACTGTCACAATGTTTGTTACCATGCTCTACCATTATTTTTTCCAAATCTCACACCTCCATACCATTTTGTATGATCCATGGATAGGAATATCCATGGAATGACCTGACTCAACACTACCTTCACATGAACTGGCCATGATGACCTCATGCATATGCATAGACACCCATGACACATCATATGGACCATGATAGACCTCATGAAAACATCCAAATAACTCAGGAGAGCTCATATCATGACTCTATTAGCTCAACCATACACCAGGACCTCTTAGGACTTCACCAAACTTGTACACTACCAATAGACCTTCATCTTTGACACCTGAAATACACCTCATGCATACACATACCACACCATGACACCCTTTTCCATCAATGGAGTTGACATCAATGACAACACAAAAACACGATGGTCAAGAATCTCCCCCTTTGTCATTGATGGAAACCAACATGACCAACACCGACATGACCTATTTTCCATATTTATGATATCTCTCCCCCCTTTTTCATCTATAAAAAATGATATACTCACTACTAGACATGGAAAAATGACAACACGATGAAAACAATGCTTAAAACAACTTACTTGACTCAATATCTCTTGTAGGACTTTATTTGTTTCTCTTTGACTCCTTTAGCAACATTTGATGATCCTATGGACCTTATATGGTCTCCAAAATAGATCTCCCTGAACATATGCTCTTCATTAATCATTTATTCATACTCAACACCATCTTCTAGGTCACACTTATTCTTGAGGACTCAATATTTTCCTCCATAGCTACAAAAACCACATTTAGGGATACTTTCCCTAATCACCATCTTCAATGTATATGAGTAAAAATTTTCCAATCAATAGAAACTCAATCATAACATGACTCAACTACTTATGACTCCCCTTGGGTTCATACAATCAATCTCTAACTAGGAATGCAAAAACTTGGGATCTTACCTTGTTTGCATAGCTTGAATATGGATCAAAAATTTTACCTCTCTCATGAATCAATGCATTAGTCTTCTTATCCTTATTTGCATATGGTTATACTTTTTTGAGTAAAAAAACACTTCACCTTAGAAGAGATCCACAATCATTTGTAGTACAAATCTACCAACGTATTTTGAAACTTCCAAACTTAATTTACAACTAAGCATTATCCTCCTAATCTTATGATATTTTTCAATCCTTCACTATCATGTAGATATGTATTTTATATCTCCATATAGTTATAGTACCTGAAAAAAATCATGAACACTGCCATACAGACCTCCTACCTTTCCTTTCAATCCACTTAGACACTTTTCACACATGTTGAAATTCATAACAACTCCCACTGCTCCAGGATACCCCTAAAGACTTGTAGCATACAATTTGATGCATTGATATCATGAACTCTCTACTTCAAGAAAACAACTATCCATACAACTCTACAAGCTCCATAATATTGCCTTCGTATCTTCTTAACACATAAAATAATTGTTTTAGATCAAAACTAGCTCCCATGTCTTGATACACCATATCAGTTATGTAACATACCATATCTCCTCATACACCAACCTACAAAACTCATATGCAGAAATGACATATTGTAAATCAACTTAGAATCAAAATTCTATACCCTATTAAAAAGAATCAGAATTATAGTAAAAACCCAGCATAATTGCATCTAAATGTCGGAAAAATGTCAACAAAAATGTAGCAATAGAGAAAAAACACCCAGCGAACTCAAACAACTTCCTTTCATAATTGATATTTTCACCATTTATACTCATATAACTATAAAAAATCTAATACAATACATCCATTGACCATATTAGCACCTCTATGAACATTGAATCTTGATACTAAAGGAAATTTTCCCAATTTGTAACTTTATTATTTGCCAATTAGGTCTTTGTCACTCTTCACTGTTAGCACTTTGGATTATCAAGAATCCCAAGGAATTTTGAATTTTTTAGGGTCTAAAAACACGTGAATCCCAAAGTACTCACTGTCTAGATGATTTTTCCAAATTTTGGCTTTATAATCCACCATTTGTACCTTCAAACTCAACTTTCCCTGCATATTACTTCTTGAGAACACTTGAGACCTAGTCAGGAAAGAGACACCTTATTCAGGTACATATTTTATTTTAAAGGGAAAAAAATTATCAACACTACACCAACATTTTCTAGTGCCCTAGGCACACTCAATTTTATTTTTAAGCAAGGAAACCACACTAATTACTTCAAACCATCTTGACTTGTCTTCAGTCATCCCTCACAAACACTACAAAAAACCTCCTTCTTATGATGGTCTGATAAATTGATCATATTTGATGACTCCTTTCATCTTTAATTATTCTTCACAAATCATTAGAATACTTTCCACCTTGATAAGCACATCACTGATACTTGTGACTCAAAACCTTAAGACTCATACAACTCTAAAAGACATAAAAAACCTCTTGATGATCATATAAGCACTAAGAGACATTTATCACTTTAACTAACATTTTGAGACAATTTTATAACTTCACATACATTATATATATACTCTTATACATGCTTGATTCATGAACTTATAGATTATGACTAACTTCTGACACATCATTCTTGACTAAGAATTGACTACATAAGATGATATAGACCCTTGTTCTTGCCACCAACCGTATTCACTGAATTAGACCAAGAAGTGAATCTATACATAGATATCATGACACTTTTAAATCATATCATGACCATAGATATATGAGAAGTACATTTGAAAAAACATGACTCAACCAAATTTCATAAGATAGACATATGTTAGCACATGCCTTTTTCCACATTTAGACCCAGAGATATATCATAACACTGATCAGACTTACTCTTGGACTAATGAATATGGAGACACTAACAAGAAAACTCTAAAGACACACTCAAACTCACATTAGAGGACAACATTACTAAAGACAACAACACATTTTAGGCACCTATCAATGACAATAACTCAAAGACATGTGAATATATCACTTCACATACCTTATAACACTTGAATTGTTCTAAACACCTAGCTCCTTCAACTTCTCATGTACAAAAACATTAAGACACATGTGATCTTCTTAGACTAGAGAAAACATACCTCCTTGACATGGCTTAGGCTTCACAACCTTGTTTTCCATCTTAATAGCACTATAATCTTCCTTGAGAGACTTCATACATAGCATGGTAGGCTGAGAATCAGTTTTCTTGACCTCTTTGACTTGAGAAACCATCTTCTCTGATATAGCAGACTTGGATTCATTCATAGAACTTACCATCCTCTTAAATACTCTTACATTTGTTCTTAAAACCTATCAGAAACTCTTGGTGAATCCACCTTGGTGATAAGATCTAGATATGTTTCCTTGTTATGACACTTATGAAACACAACACCATCCACCTTCCTATTGGTGCTCAAAATTGTCTCACCCCATTTTTGCCATTGGAAATTTATTGATTTACGGCCTCTGTCATAAATCCTTCCCCATGTTGTGCTTGGCTGGTCTTTGTGTTCCATTTTCAGTCTGCCTCTGGGTCAAAGATCATGTATGGGTCCATATTTGTCTCCTAGTTTCTTTGTTCCTCTGCAAAGGTCTCTATTTTGAGTCCCCCATGCTCTGTCCTTACAAAAACTCAAGCTTTCTTGTTCCCTCTATTGTCACAGTTAGAATTTGTGTTTTTGAAATTTCTACCTTGAAATACTTGAAGAAGAATGAGTTGATATGTCCCTGAGGAATGTATTTGAGCCTTGTAACATTCTTAACTCTTTGTCCTTGAAGAAAACTTCATTTGAGGATCGAATGGTCATTTTTCTATATTTTACGATTTTATGGGTGTTTTCTCCCAGTCAAATTTGCATCCTTTCATATACAAGGGATTTAGCACCTTTTGGTTAGATGTGACTCAGCTAAACACTTCAAAAATTATATAAAAAGCCTCAACTCAGAAATCTGTCCACATGAGTGAACGACGCTCATTTGAGAATCAACTTTTTGGTCTGGATTTGAAGTAGTGCCGGGAGGACACGTTGAGGCTTGTTGAGATGGGGACACATGGAGGCCTCCTCTTGCTTTGTATTTTACTTATAATTTTCAATAGCCAAAAGGAGACTACCTCAAGCATGACACATGGTACCTTATGCTGAGTTTCAAGCATTCAAACAAATCTTGCTGTAACAGGACACGTGGCAAGACCACGCTCATTCAAGGTATCAAATTTTTAGGACCACCTCAAGGTGCGTTGTGGTGACACGAGGTAGTTTGAAAAGTCAAAGAGGCAAGGAGGAGAATCATTGGGGGCAACTTGGAAATTTTGCCTCTTGTATTCAAATGACTCAAAGTATCAAACTAACCCACGAGCCTAAGGGTAAAAAGTCAAAATTCATCTGAGAAGTCAATAGCGGAGGTGCGGGCTGGTGGAGGAAAAGGGAGTTAAAGGCATAAAGGGACCCAGGGTTCCGCTGGGACCCACTTTAAAAACTTGAAGCAGAAGGGCAAAGCCGCAAAGGAAAAATGAAAAAAAAAATCCTTTTTTCCAGAAAGATGTAAAATGTGTAAAATTTAGCCACGACTCCGTATCCAATCATATTATGCCATGTATTATGCCCAAATCTCATCAACGAAGCAGCGGAGGAAATCAAGAAATTATGCAAATTTTCCAAAAGTAGTAAAAAGGTAAAAAGACGTCCGAGGCCTGTTTTTACCCAGATCTTCCACGTGGAGGGCTCAAATTTGAAGTTAAGGAACATATCAATGGTAGCTGTGCATTTCACCAATTTGGCCACCATTCGAGCTCTAGGAAGTTTGGAGATGTGTTTTTTGCATCAATCTTCATCGATTTTTTTCCAATTCATGTCATTTTGGCCTGCATGGTTTGAATTAATCAATTTGGGGGTTCAATTTGTGAATCTAAGGCATTTTTCAAATGAATGTTTTCTCTGGTTCATGAAAAATGTGAATTACCTAGATCCAAAGTTGTAGAGTAAAAAATTAGGAAGGAAAAAGTTGAAATGATGAAATGAAAGGGATCTACATGCGCAGGAAAGGAAAAATGTGCTTCCACTGTGAAGAATGATGAAAGTTTTGCAATGATTCACCTTTTTAAAGAACAACTGGCAAATTTTTGTGAGTTTTTTAAATGTCATTTTCAAGAAACATTACAAAGAAAAGGTGCTTTGAATATTCCACTTTTGGAGGGAATATTTGAGGGGAAAAGTGAGTGAGTGAGTGAAAGTTATATATTGCATGAATTTGGCATGCAAATGGTTTGAGAAACTTAGAATTTTCATAGGAAAATATGGGAAGAAGCCCATTCTCTGAGAAACCACCTGAGAACCATTTTAATTCCTTTTTTGCATCAAATTTTTATCATGTTAGGTTGGTTGCAGATGTATAGCCACTAACAAGCTCTAAGATTGTTCTTGTAACATTCCCCTGCTAATAATTTTGGTCATTTCTAGATTATTTTGTGTTGTCTCTGGGAAAAATTTGTAGACGCTTATATTTCATAATGCTTTCAATTTGTGTTTCTTGCTCCTATTGCAATCTGGTGTTTAGAGTTCATTTCATCATGCAGATCTCATTCTTGTGATAGCTAAGTGGTATTTGTAATCCCAAGATTAGAAGAGATTTCATTTGATAAAGGGATAAACAAATTTAAATTCACTTTGCCTTCCTTGATACAGAGATTGTTTGTAAACCTATGGGTGCACCTTAGGTATGATAAAAAAGAAATTTCTAAATGCTTAACTGATTCATCTAACTCAAGCTTTTGTTATAGACCATCAGAGATTGTGTGGAAGAGTGCAGATCTAGGCTTCTATTTAGTGCACATATCCTGGTTAAAGGAATACCTTAACCTCTTTGAAGCATTCTATTGTTTGGGTTTTGTTTTTTAAGTTTTGCAAAGGTCCTCAAAGAAGTTGGAAATTCTATTTAGTGTTGTCTAAAAATCTCCCACCCCAAAATTCATTTAAATCACCTAATCCCACCTATACTACCCCTATGTTGCATTGTGTGTCAACAATAGAATATAATCCATTTACAAAAAAGCACAAAGCAGTCAGGATCACACCATGTCTCTAGTATCTTCAGCCTTGTCTTGAAAGCATTTTCATCATTTAGTAGTGAAATCTCTGTTGATTTTGAATAATGGGAAATTGATCATGTTTTCTCAAGGCCATCTCCATACAATCTGCATAATACAAGGACGTCTTCACCCCCTTCACAAAAAAGAGGCAACAATACATGTTCTCTTACATCGGTTGAGAGGCACAACCTAAAATAGTGAGGATAAGATCAAATACTTAAAGTGCTACCCACTTCTTCAAAGCCTGAGTGCCAATAAGTCATATAAATTGCTTCCCCGGCTACAAAATAACATATAAATCATTTATCTGCCTCTGAGTGTCTTGAAAAATCCATGGTGTTGCTCAAGTTCTGAAGGAGATTAAATCTTGGTACCAACATGCTTCTAGCACCACTGTCAGGGAGTATTTGAGTATTTCAAATCCCTGGTAATACATTTTATGTGATTTATGTGCAACTACATTGCTAAGCATCATTTTCTAATCATATTTATAATGTTGGAATGAGGAGTATAGTTTTGAGTTTAATATTTTCAAGTGTCTCCAATTTTTTGTTTGAAAATTTGCACCATAGTTGATAAATTGAATGAATGAAGATCATTTATGTTAAAGCTTTGCATAGCACTGATATTTTCAGTCATTTGATATATATTCATAGTGCATTTACACAAACTAGGGTGAAAGTTCTTAGTGGCAACTCCTTGTTGTTATATTTTTGATAAATACCAATACCTTATCATACATTAAGTGAATTTTGTCACATAAAATCTACAAACCTGGAAGGAAGAAGATCTTTCTTCAGGAGAGACCCAAGTAGAAAATTATTTCAAGAATTGGGAAAGACATTTTTAGAGGAAAGAGAAGTTTGGAAGGTTGTTGAAGGTTAGACATCAAGCAAAGGAATATCCATTGGTGAGAGAGATCAGCCTTTAATAGAGGATTATCACTCTTCTTCTAATGATTCTGATTCAAGAAATCTTCTCATAAATTTTTTTACTTCAACTAGTGAAGGTCCTTCTGTTGTACCTGGTGAGTTCCTTTTTCAATCTACACCTATGTGTTTCAATTCTGATAAAACTTTCCAAGAAAATCAGCACCTAGAGAATACCAATCTTGTGAACCACATTCTTGAGCCCCAAAGACCTCACACTCCTCATCAGTTTGTGTCACCCCCAAGATCACTTCCACTAGAAAACATGGCTCAGCCTCCACCTAGGCCTCCATTTATGGTCAACACCTTTGGCCCAATAAATTTTAGGGGAATGGCTGGTTATCCTAAAGTTGTGCCTCAGAATATCAGAAGTAGATTGCCAAAGTTCCAAGGGAATAATGCCATAACAGGTGATCAACATTTAAAACTCTTTATTAATATGATGGAGGATTTTAAAATTGGATTTGAGGATGTGTACATTAAATTTTTTGTCCACACTTTAGAGGAGGATGCTAGGGATTGGTACAAGGCCTTGCCAGATAATTCTATTGATTCATGGGCTGAAATGAAAAATGCATTCAGGCTACAATATGGTGACAAGACTGATCCCAGGTTCCTTTTATCAGAGTTTGAGAATATCAAGAAGAACCCAAATGAATTGTTCCATGACTTCAACAAAAGGTTCAATAATACTTTGAGGAGATTGCTAATGAATTTAAGACCATGTGATGAATCTTGTTTGATAAAATATTCTGATGCATTTGATAAAAAGGCTGAATATTACTTGAGGGACAAGAACCCTGGCAATTTAAGGCATGCCTTCACCATGGCACTTAAAATTGAGAACAATATCAAGGTTGTTGGGAAACCTCTTAAGAGAGAGGGAGTTAAACTGGTAAACCCTGAGAAGCCTCAAGAAAGTAAGAGTGTAGACTTGGAGGAAGTGATGAAAACTTTGGCAGGGGCTGTCAAAGAGATTTCCTTCAAGTTGGCAAGAGCTGAGAAGAGAATTGGAAAAACTTCACAAGGTCAGCCTAGGCAGCAAGAACAATATAGATTTGGTAATCACCATAGGAATAAGAAGAGATTTGATGACAAAGGTAAAGGGCCTATTGGATTTTGAAAATAGGAAATCTCAGGAAAAGGAAAGTAAGGTAGTGCCTAATCCATTAAATGCTAGAGTGGTTGATGTTGATGATGTAAATCAGATTGACTGGTGTGATAAATTTTTATTACCCCATCCTCCATGTGGAACAAATCAGAAAATTGAAGAGGAAGATGATGATTGTAATACAGATGATGATGCTTGTATGATGGACTGCCCTATAAACTCATGTCAAGGAGTAACATCCACTGAAGTGATAAGTGCAAAGACTCCTGCTGGCTTTTGGGATTGCATCCAATGGGTACATCTTTTTCCTCCTTCTCATGTTTTAGAAACTGATAATGTACAAGCCTTTGAGCTTGCCCAATAATGATTTTGAATACTTGAGGGTGTTGATGATCAAGAAGTATGATGGAGGTATACCCTTGGAAGAGGATAGGAAGCTACTTATGAATGTTGTGGTGGCCCAAGAGAAGGAGTATAACACAAGAAGTAAGGCTATCAAGGGAGCTGGGCCTCAAGCAAAAAATAAAACCCCATTGCTTTCTAATATCCCAAAAGAGGTTCCTAAGAAAGAAACATCTGCTAAGAGCCCTGTTGTCCCAAGTAAAAGTTATGCTTCACCCCATGCTCAAAATGTTAAAAACCTTGTGCCATCTAATGAAATTTCCAGCCCTCCTTCCACTATTGTTTTTCCTAAATACATTCCCTATGACATTGCTCAAGTTTTGAGCCAAATCAAGGTCAGTGTTCCAATTGTTGAGCTGCTTAGAATCCCTGAGCACAAGAAGAGAGAACTTGAGTATTTGGGATTGAAGGAGGAGAAGGCTACTGTGAAAAGGAATGTGAATGTTGTAGAAGCTCCCCTAGCTATTGCAAAGGTAGTAAATACATTAGCATTGGAAGAATTTGGTGAACCACCAAAGGTATATTTGGGAACATCCTTGGTTGAATATCAGCTGAGTGTTGACCCTTTCTTCACAACTTTGATCATCAAGGACATGTTGCTACATAATTGTATGTTTGACTCCAGGGAATCATGTAATGTCATGCCTTTGGAAGTTATGAAAGAGTTAGATATCAAAGTAACAACAGCATATGGAAAGTTTACCACCATGGACTTCAAGGAAGTGCTATTTGTTGGATGTGTCAAAGGTTTGGTGGTATAACTTGCAGCCTATCCGATTAACAATTTGAAACTTGATGTTGTAATTGTTGATTGCCCTACCAAATGGGGTATGTTATTGTCAAGAAAGTGGGTTGTAAGTGTTGGAGGGAGTGTCCAAATGGATATGTCTTTTGCCACCATTCCCATTGAAGGTAGCCTTGTAAAATTATATGGAGAGAAGAAGATGTTGCATCTAATTGAGGATCCAAACATTGCTTCTTATGAAGTATTATTTACTGATGTTGATGTTGATAATTTTATTATGTTTGCTTATGGTAAGGAGAAAAAGATGGATCAGTCTAAGTGTCTTGAAGAAGTAGGCTATCCATGGACTTTGTTATTTGATGGAGCTTGCTCCAAATTTGGTAATGGTGTTGGTGTTGTTTTTATCTCTCCAAGCAAAGAGGATTTTGTTTTTTCTTTCAAACTTAACTTTGAATGCACCAATAACATAGCTGAGTATGAGGCATTATTGTTAGGGCTGAGGATTTCTTGGAAGTATGGAATAAAGGATGTCATTGTAAAGGGAGATTCTGAGTTGGTTGTCAAACAAGTTAGAAAACTGTATGCAACAAAAAATCAGCGAATGAAACAATACAAACACGGGTTTGGGATCTGATTGAGATGTTTGATTCCTTCAACATTGTTCATCATGACAGAAGTTTAAATATGATTACAGATAGGCTAGCATTGTTGGGGTGAAAATTTGACAATTGTACTGTTTCTCCATATTGTGAATATGATGTTGAAATACTCACTAGGCTTGTAGTCCCTGATAACATCAAGCATTGGAAAGTATTTGATGATGATGCTCATGTTCAGAGGTTTTTGTAGAACCAAGGTAAGTTTATGGATCAGCATATTGATTTGGAACCATTGGTATGTAATGTTGATGGAAAAGAAACCTTGTTTGGTAGGGATATCATTCAATTGAAGACTAACACCATCCCTAGAGGGCTGGTTTCTCTTGAGTCAAATTTTAACAATGCTGATTGTATAATCAATAGAAACATGTTTGTATCTAGAGATGTTGAAGAGCATGACTTGGGAAAAAAGGAGAAACCAAGGAATATTTGGTTAGGGAGTGGTTTAAACAAGGAAGAAAAACAGTCCTATATCTAATTATTGAAACAATATCAGGACTGTTTGGCTTGGTCTTATTTCGAGCTGAAAGCATATAGAGAAGACTTGTTCCAACATGAAATCCCTCTTGAGAAAGATGCCAAACCATTTAGACATAAGAAAATGCCAATTAACCCACTTCTTTCTCTCAAAATTCAAGAGGTATTGAAAAATTTGAGAGATGGAGGAATCATTCAACCCACAAGGTATTCTTCTTTGGTTGTAAACTTGGTGCCGATCAGAAAGAAAAATGGAGATATCAGAATTTGTGTAGATTTCAGAAATATAAATAGAGCATTAATGAAAGAAAACTATCCTCTACCAAACATGGAAAAAATGTTGCAATTAGTGATTGGTTCTGAAATGCTTTCTACTTTGGATGGTTTCTCCGGTTATAACCAAGTTGTTGTCAAAGAAATAGAGAGGATTAAAACTGCCTTTACTACTCCGTGGGGAACATATGTTTTTGTCAGGATGCCCTTTGGTTTAATGAATCTTGGAGATACTTTTCAAAGGGCCATGGACGTTGCTTTCACTGGCTATATCAATGATTTTATTGTTTTTATCAAGATGATATTACAATTTTTTCTAACAAAAGAATTGACCACTTGCAGCATTTGGAAAGAATTTTGATCAGATGTAGAGCATATGGCATTTCACTCAATCCAAAGAAGTGCCATTTTGGAGTGCAAAGAGCAAAACTGTTTGGTCACATTGTGTCTAAAGAAGGAGTTATGATTGATCCATAAAGGATAGAAGATATCAGCAAGATCCCGGTTCCAAAAACTAAGAAAGGAATCCAATCCTTCTTTGGTCAAATCAATTTCATTAAAAGTTTTGTGTCTAATTTTGTTGAGTTGACTCTCCCCATTACTTGCATGTTGAAGAAGGAATAGAATATCAAGTGGGAAGAGGCTTCCCTTAAAGATTTTGATGGAATTAAGGAAGCATTGAAGCATGCTCCTGTTCTAGCAGTCCTAAATTACAAGAAACCTTTCCAAATATTCTCCTTTGCTTCTAAGCACACCATTGCATATGTTTTGTTGTAAAAGGATGATGATGGAGTTGAAAGACCTATTTCCTTCTTTAGTAAGGCATTGTAAGTAGCTGAGTTGAAATACACAATCATGGAGAAGCAGGCATTTTCCTTGGTAAAAGTAGCAAAAGTTTTTAGGCCTTATATTTTGAGTTTGAAAATTGTTGCTTATGTTCCTCACACAATGGTGAAAGACACTTTATCAGAGATGGAGATCTCAAGAAAAAGGTGTAGATGGGTCAAAAAATTATAGGAGTATGATATGGACATCCAAACCACAAAGCTAGTAAGAGGTTTGGGTCTTGCCAAGCTCATGACTGAAAGCAATCTGCAGAATGCTAAAGTAAATGAGGTAGAGGAAGAGAGGGCAGATGTTCTTGAGAAGTTGTTGAGTTTTGAATGGTACAAGGATGTAATCTTGTATCTCAAACACTTATGCTGCCCTGGTCATTTGAATAAAATCAAAAAAGAGCCCTCAAGCTGGCTTCTCAAAAAGATATCATTACAAACTTTGGGTTGGCTTGGAAGAACCCTGAAGGAATCCTCTTGAGATGTGTGACTAAAGATGAAGCTCCCAAAATAATTGCTGATTTCCATGGGGGAGTTTGTGGAGGAAACATTGTTGGAAGATTTACTACACACAAAATTCTGAGGGTTGGTTATTGGTGGCCAACTCTTTTCAAGGATGTAACTCTATTGGTTAGAAGATGTGAGAGTTGTCAGTGTTTCTCCAGAAGATTGAAAGCTTCATGATCCCTTCCTTTACATCCTATATCAATTGAAGCTCCTTTCAAAAAATGGGGGCTGGACTTCATTGGTGAAATTTCTTATTCATCAAGTGCTGGACATAAATGGATTTTGGTAGCTACTGATTTTTTCACAAAATGGGTGGAAGCAATCCCCACTAGGAAGGCAACACACCAAGTTTTAATGGACTTCATAGTGAATCATATCATCTATAGATTTGGAATGCCATTCAAGATTGTTACTGTTAATTCCATGAGTTTCATAGATGGAACTTTAGTGGCAAACTCTCTATCCTTGAAGAAAACTTCATTTTTAGGCTCGAACGGTTATTTTTCTGTATTTTACGGTTTGACTGGTGTTTTCTCCCAGTCAAATTTGCATCCTAGCATCTACAGGGGATGTGGCACCTTTTGTTTGTATGTAGCTCAGCTAAACACTTCAAAAATTATATAAAAATCCTCAACTTAGAAATATGTCCATGTGGGTGAACAACACTCGTTTGAGAATCAACTTTTTGGTCTAACTTTGAAGTAGCACCGGGAGGACACATGGAGGCCTCCACTTACTTTGCATTTTACTTAGACTTTTCAATGGCCAAAAGGATACTGCCTTGGAGCATGACATGTGGTGTCTTCCACTAATTTTTAAGTATTTAGACAAATCTCGCCAGAACAGAACACGTGGCGAGCCCGCGCTTGTTCAAGGTATCAAATTTTTGGGACTGCCTCAAGGTGCATCGTCGTGACACGTAGTAGTTTGAAATTTCAAAGAGGTGGGGAGGTGGACCATCGGGGGCAACTTGGAAATTTTTCCTCTTGTATTCAAATGACTCAAAGTATCAAACTAACTCACGAGCCCAAGGGTAAAAAGTTAAAATTCATCTGAGAAGTCAATAGCGGAGGTGCGGGCTGGCGGAGGAAAAGTGAAAAAATTTCCCTTTGAGGGAAAAGGGAGTTAAAGGCATAAAGGGACCCAGGGTTCCACTGGGACCCACTTTAAAAACTTGAAGCGGAAGGGCGGAGCCATGAAGGAAAAATGAAAAAAAA
Organism: Taxus chinensis; assembly: GCA_019776745.2. Classification (NCBI taxonomy): domain Eukaryota; kingdom Viridiplantae; phylum Streptophyta; class Pinopsida; order Cupressales; family Taxaceae; genus Taxus; species Taxus chinensis. The sequence goes on along the minus strand of CM034148.1, from coordinate 330,390,765 downwards.
ATCCTTTTTTCCAGAAAGATGTAAAATGTGTAAAATTGAGCCACGACTCCATATCCAGTCATATTGGGTCACCACGTATTATGCCCAAATCTCATCAACGAAGCAGCGGAGGAAATCAATAAATTATGCAAATTTTCCAAAAGTAGTAAAAAGGTAAAAAGATGTCCCGAGGCCTGTTTTTACCCAGATCTTCCACGTGGAGGGCTCAAATTTGAAGTTAAGGAACATATCGATGGTAGCTGTGCATTTCACCAATTTGGCCACCATTCGATCTGCAAGAAGTTTGAAGATGTGTTTTTTGCATCAATCTTCATCAATTTTTTTACCAAATCATGTCGTTTTGGCCTGTAGGGTCTGAATTAATCAATTTGGGGGTTCAATTTGTGAATCCAAGGCATTTTTCAAATGAATTTTTACTCTAGTTCAGAAAAATGTGAATTACCAAATCCAAAGTTGCAGAGTAAAAAATTGGGAAGGGAAAGATGAAATGATGAAATGAAAGGGATCTACATGCATGGAAATGAAAAACGTGCTTCCACTTTGAAGAATGATGAAATTTTTGTAATGATTCACCTTTTGAAAGAACAACTGGCAACTTTTTGTGAGTTTGTTAAATGTCATTTTCTAGAAATATTGCAAAGCAAAGGTGCTGCGAATATTCCACTTTTGGAGGGAATATTTGAGGGGCAAAGTGAGTGAGTGAGTGAAAGTTATATATTGCATGAATTTTTCATGCAAATGGTCAGAGAAACTTAGAATTTTCACGAGAAAATCTGGGAAGAAGCCCATTCTCTGAGAAACCACCTGAGAACCATTTTAATTCCTTTTTGCATCAAATTTGTATCATGTTAGGTTGGTTGCAGATGTATAGCCACTAACAAGCTCTGAGATTGTTCTTATAACATTCCCTTGCTGATAATTTTGGTCATTTCTGGATTATTTTGTGTTGTCTCTGGGTAAAATTTGCATACGCTTATATTTCAGAATGCTTTCAATTTGTGTTTCTTGCTCCTATTGCAATCTTGGTGTTTAGAGTTTCTTTCATCATGTAGGTCTCATTCTTGTGATAGTTTAGTGGCATTTGCAATCCCAAGATCAGAAGAGCTTTCATCTGATAAAGGGATAAACAAATTTAAATTCACTCTACCTTCCTTGATATAGATATTGTTTGTAAACCTATGGGTGCACCTTAGGTATGATAAAATAGAAATTTCTAAATGCTTAACTGATTCATCTAACTCAAGATTTTATGATAGACCATCAGAGATTGTGTGGAAGAGTGCAGATCTGGGCTTCCATTTGGTGCACATATCCTGGTTTAAGGAATACCTTAACCTCTTTGAAGCATTCTATTGTTTGGGTTTTGTTTTTCAATTTTTTGCAAAGGTCCTCAAAGAAGTTGGCAAATTCTGGTTAGTCTTGTCTAAAAATCTCCCACCCAAAATTCATTTAAAATAACTAATCCTACCTATACTACCCATGCATTGCATTGTGTGTCAACAAAAGAATACAATCCATTTACAAAAATGCACAAAGCAAATCAGGATCATACCATGTCTTTAGTAGCCTTCAGCCTTGTCTTGAAAGCATTTCCATCATTTAGTAGTGACAGCTCTGTTGAGTTTGAATAATGGGAAATTGATCATGTTTTCTCAAGCCCAGCTCCATACAATCTGCACATTGCAAGGATATCTTCACCTCCTTCACAAAATAGAGGCTATAATATAGGTTCTCTTACCTTGGTTGAGAGGCACAACCTAAAATAGTGAGGATAAGATCAAATCCTTTCAAGGTGCTACCCATCTTCTTCAAATCCTGAGTGCCAATAAGTCAGATAAATTGCTTCCTCAACAACAAAATGACATATAAATCATTTATCTTCCTCTGAGTGTCTTCATGTAATAATCTCATGATGTTGCTCAAGTTGTGAAGGAGAACAAATTTGGGTACCAACACAGCACAATGTACATTTAAAATTTTAAATAACCGCAAATTTAATTTAAAAGGGATTTCTAAAACTATCTAAAAAATTAAAAACTGTAAATTTAATATAAAAACATTATAAAATTATTTAAACATTAAGAAATTGGCTTTATAACCTTTTGTAACCGCAATTGCAAATTTGTAATTGTAAACCCTATAAACAAGAAAAGAATCCCAAAAGAAAAACATTTAAAACAATACATGCTGGCAATTTTGTTCATTAACGATGATAAACAAGCATAAATAAGATAATAACAATTAAAATCATTCGGAATTCAATGGAATGCATTCAAACTTGCAAATCATATTCGGATACAATATATAAATAGTATAGAACAAATTTACATTCTTGAAAATAAGAAAGAAATAAATAAACTTACCTCCAAATGAAATTCTTCAAATTTGCTCTTTGAATTTGCTATAAAATCTCTTCAACTCATGCAAAGGATGTTCAATAGTTGTGTGATTAAAAGTGAGGAAGTGTGTTGCCTTTATAAGACAAAAATCAGCATTTTTTCAATGTTAAACGTGCGTTTTCCTGTTTTCCGCATTAAACCCGCATATGGGTGAGTTTTAGGGTCGAACTCGCCGAATATTAGTGAATATTTGCCGGATATTCTTGGCGAGTACTCGCCAATATTCGCCTGTGGTGAATGGCGAGTTTTCTATGGGCGAATATTCTCCCAGGAAAAAATTTGGCGAGTACTCGCCGAATAAGCAAACTATGGTTTGGGCTATGAGAAAGAGGCTACAAGGTGAAAATCCCAAAGTGATGGATTGTAATTACCCTTCCTCCCCCATACTAACAAATGCTTAGAGCTGTTTGTGTGCTTTGTGGATCCCCTTTTCTTGTGATCATTAAAAGTAATGACTACTAGTGGAAAATAGTCATTGTGGTGATGACTTGAGTGTAAAAATACTTCAATGTAGCAAAACATTCCACAAAAACAAAATATATAAATAACACTACACTATGGAAAGCCCCCAATTACTTGCATATTAAAATGTGTTTTAACATCTACAAATCCTTCAAAAATTAAAATCTTATACTGAGATTATAAAAGCATTATAAGATTATATCAAGAAATGAATGTCACTAGAATCAAAATCCAAGAATTAATAAACACATTAAAAATCACAGCAAGCATAAACGTACAAAGAGAAACTTAACATGCACATGAATATGCTCACTTTCATTTCTACAGTCACAAGGTCAGCCCATACCCTAGTAGCTTGCCTGCATCTGACACTGAACCATCGACTGCCATAAGCAAATCTAGTAAAGCCCGTACACCCTGTAAATGAGAGAAAATATAATATATTATAGTATCCTTGAGTTTCATCAAGCCCTGGAAGTCTTTAGGTGCCAAACATTTACAGCCATTCATCCAAAACTTTAAAATTTCAAACAGCAATTCAGCATTCAGTTTATACAGAGCTAAGCACAAACACACCAGAAAAAATTTTGCATTGTTTGGTCCAATTCGCTGTCCAGAACTGGTCCCTCTTACCCGCTGCCTTAGCTGGAAGTATTTGGATGAGCTCTGGTGGAGGTATGTACGTCTCAAGCTCGATCGGGTTCCTGACTAATTACAAGAAACAATTCAAGAAACTGTCAAAGGAGACATTAATTTTCGGATTAGGAGAATACTACTTTACATTTTCATGCATCCTAGGGCTTATGCATGTTGGTAATCAATTCTCTAGCCACGAAAAATACAACCTCCATCATATAGTAAAAATCCACAATGACAAGGGTGCAAGGGACGTGAGCTCCATTTTGATAATATTTTTGATACATATCAAGTCATGAGGTCTATAACAGTTCCTGTCATGATCTTAATTTCACAAATACCAAGGAATACTCTTCCAATTTCTATAGTAACTCCTTCCAAATTTCATGTTGAACTGCTTCACCAAAGCTTTATATTATCAATTGATAGTTTCACTAGCATCAAAACCATGGCCATTATGTTCCAAGGAAATAAAAACTTAAAATACATTCAAAGATATTCAAATGAAATAGATGCACAAATCTATATCTATAAACCAAGACTAATCGTTCCATGAAAGAGACATGCAGCATAAGCTAGCGCGCATGCTGATATTGGGAACATGGGGTGATATGCATGACTGGCAACCAAGGCACATTATGGCTGCTCTGAAACTTCTCCAAACTTGCTAAGTTTTACTGATTATAGTATTAATTACTATTGTTGCCTGAATGTCAGACAAAATTATTTTGTTTCTAAGATACCAATACTTACTAATCATAATGGTTATTGTTAACTGATTGTGAACCAAAATCATTTTGCTTCAAAAATTTGAGTACTCCTTCGCAAATTAATCGTTCAAGCAGCCTGAGACAACAAAACGAAAGAAACATTGCTGCAGCTTATTCAAGAAGGTAAGCATGAGCGAGACTCAGTTATATAATTTTCTAAGAGACCATTTAGGGATTTCAAGATATGAAGCTGCTAATACTTAAAAACAAGGTTACACCAAGTTTCCAGGACAAGGACTGCAAGGGACGGGGGGCGAGTTTCTGGGACGGCAGAGGATGGGAGCCTTTTTCTAAGGCATCCTGCAGTTACACAGACCCAATTGTCAGGGATGTTACAACTCTGACTTGCCTTGACACCTGGCACTGTTAGATGAATGCTGATCTGAACCGATACAAGTCAAGCATTGTGTGTCACCTTGCAGGATTCCATCTTCCACAGTGCAGCACACAGTTTTAAGTTCTCCTTGACAATGCTAAGGGACCCATACTAAGCTACGCACAGTTGGATTACGTAGACTTCAAACATGATGTGCAACTTAGTAATAGACAAATTGTGAGGCTACAAAAACAACCTGAAGCACATTGTTACGCACGAACTTGCAGGATGACATATAGTATGCAAAGCATCACAAAACAAGTCCCACCACATGCGGCCCAAACTTGCGAACATCTTTAAAACATGTTGCGCAAAACTCGCAAAGCTCTCCCCAAACCTTTGCACAAGACTTTCACGCAAGAACTCAACACACTACACTTAAGCTGGGCTTGCCAGCTGCGCGAAGACACAATTCTTCATTCTTCCAACATTCAAGGCTGCACACAAACAAAGGATTGTGCAAAACTACTAATTTCTACTCTACTTGTTTTTCGTGAATGCGATATTTCTTGTGGATCTTAATTCTCCTACATCACAATCCCTTACCTCGCCTTCAAGGGAAAGGTCTAGATAAATTTCACTCAAGATTCAAAATACATCTCTCCCGAAAAATAATGCCGCCAATCTCAATGAAGATTCCCATCTCTCTCCCAAAAAAGAGGTCAAAGCTCCATCATACATGCATCATGAGTACCACTTCAAATTAAAAAACTAGAGATTCAAGAAAACATGCTTCAAAGGATCTCCTTAAAGTTGTTAAACTTGCTTCACAAAGACATGCTCTGATACCAATTTTTGGCAGTAGAAGGTAATAAGGGGGATGAATCATTCTTTTAATCCTTATAAAATTAATTTCAATTTCAGATTTCTCACTTAAATAAATAATCAATTAACCATCCATTAATGTGTCCACAACATTATATAATATACATGCAATCAACCATGAACAAGAGAGGAAACACCATAACACAAGATATAAGTGGGAAAACCTCAAGGGGAATAAAACCCACTAAATTTTTTTCTGATATTACACACAATAAATACTCAAGTGAATATTACACATCACAAGATATTTCTTTAGTGAGGCACCAACACCACAAGGAAAACCAACCCCTAAACCCTTGTTGATATTACTCACAACAAGAGACTTGCATGAATATTACTCATCACAAAATATTTTTATGAATTATGAACACTAAAAATATTCTGATACCATACCTGATCGTGATCCCAAAATTCAGCTCCAAATTCCTTCAAACCCTTGCTCAAATCCTCGTTCACCTAGCTCTCTCTTCTTTCTTCTTCCTCAACTTGTCTTGGCTCTAAACTATTTCTCACATTCTCTATATCCTTCCTCAACATATAAGACACTTCCCTGGACTTCATTTCATGAATTAAAACCTGTTACACTCTCATATGTTGGTCACATTTTTCCCTCCTTGAGCACTAGTTAAAAAATGAACTCTAAACACACTTTTAGAGGCTTCTCTTCTCAAAAACTCGTCATAGGTCTGTCCTATACATTTATCTCGACCAATGAACGAATCATAATAAAATCTAAGTAACTTCATTAAAATAGTCACATATGACTCATATAGGTCATACATGCCCAAAACCTTCATACTTGCATAAAAAAGACTTAAAACCCCATCACTAGGATGAGTAAAATCAACTAACACAAAATTATGATTATTCAAGATCTAAAAATCACCACACATGTGTAATATAACATTTAAATATCATATATGTTCACACTTACTTGTAAAAATAAAATATTTCATAATTTGGGCCCATAGGCTCATATCCTTCACCAAACAGCTATTTCCAACAACTTGTCTTCACCTTTAGGCCTCAAGACCAACCAATTTCAACTAAACTATAACATGTAACCACTCTATGGAAACCTCTATATTTTTATATAACATCTATGAAATTTATATATCATTAAACATATATGTGTTCAAACCACATCTACTTTACTCTTCTCTAAATCATGTTGCCTAGAAACCAGTTTTTCAAATGTAGATGGTTTACACCCTTTCAGCCACTTCCAATACCTTAAAAGGCATTGAATATGAACACAATTCAACCATATTTACTCTAGGTGATATAAATCATAAGTAAATACATTTCATGCCTCAACTAACTCATTCTTTCATCCTGAGAAAAATTGTCCTAAAAATCATCTTACCTTCTTCCTCACAAACTAACCTAAAAGACCCATAAAATCAAATCACCAAGACACAATCCATAAATCACTGTAAATATATCTAAATCACCTTTCCATAACATATTATAACTCCTTCCAAATCTAAGTTGATGGCCTTCAACCAATCTCATCTATGCAAATTGTTTTTTATGCCTTCTTTGACTCAAAAACTAACCATTTGTCCAACTTGCTCGATCACATCAAAAAAAAATTCCACAAAAAATAAGCATGAAACATCCTTATAAATTATTTATAATCACTTAGAAACCTTCAAAAAATTTGATCAACTTATAATCATCAACTTACCTTATGTAGCCACTTAGCACCCTGCTAGAACAAGCATCTCTCAGATTTAACCTTCAAAGAATAGGTCTTAACTTTTCCATACCTTACCCAATCATTAAGTTCTATATAAAATTAGAAATATATATGAACTAGTATCACAAAAAAACTTTAATGGATTCCTAACTCCTCATGTAGCTCCTCCAATTAAACTTTTACTGAAAGTTGCTTTGAACTGTCCCAAAAACCAGTCTTCACAAATAGGATATAATTTTCACTTTTTTCACTAGAACCATGATATGAAACATTAATTAACATCTATATAAACTCTATGGACATCATGAATTATAATTTGGTATTTTCCTTCTTTGTATAAATTTTCTTTAAACTACAACGCTTTATAAAAAACATTTTTAGGTGGGGCCCACATATTGTCACCTGCTATAATATACCTTTATGGAAATATAGAAGATTAATCTACAAAATCAAATCATCACTTTTGAAAAATTAATTGAAAAATGCTCTATATACTCACTTTTCTCCAAGCTGCTCCTAGCTAGGGTTTAGCTAGGGTTTCAAACCACTTTGCTTTTGTTTCACCAAATTTTTGTGTGATAAAACAAATAAGGTAAAAGGTCAAGGAGGAATACCTGTGATTCTGTTGGTTAAAGGTTGAGTGTGCGCGTTACTGATTTTATCCAAGTTACTTGTAGAAAACTCTTTTTTGTCTAGGAAAGACTATTTGTAGATACAAAACAAGACCACCAAATGATATTAAATAGCAAGGGTCGGAGGAATGCCTAGCAAGGCTAGATATGGGAAGCATGATTATTCCTCGAATGGCCATCAATCCTCTATTTTTATCAACTTAATGAAAGTAAATGTAAGAAATAAAGGTCTTATTGCTAACACTTTGATTTAGGTACCTCAAAATGTTACAAACAAACTATATTAAACAAGGTATTGAAATCTAAACTACTCTAGCATTAGGAAAGGTATGTTTCTAGTTGGGACAGGTCATAGGGGTGTTAAGTAAGGTCAAAGAGGTATCTAGAAGGTCTAGGTGGAACTTAGGTGATGTTAAAGGCAGTTTGGTGAAGGTTAGCAAAAAAACAGTGACCGATGCCGGTAAAGAGGGGAGACCAATGACGGTTAATGTGACCAGTAGCAGTAGGAGAAATTTTTTGGTAATTAAATAAGAGAAGTTTTAGACTTCTCTATGAATTCACAGAGAATGAAGGGAGAATGGATGGATTTGTACTAATTCCAAGAAGACTCATGAATGCATAGAGGTTAGGTACGGAGAGCCAGAATACCGAGGGTGGTTAAATGGGTAGATTGGTAAGAAGGTGCGGATAGAGGATTACAGGAAGGAATAAGATGTAATACCAAAAGATAATGAACCTACACTTTAAGCAAGTACATAATGATGAAAATTAAGTATACTTACTTGAATTTGTAAGTCTAGTAGGCGAAGTAAGGCACTAGTCAATTTGTGAATAACGTTTGTGATCAATTTCATGGCAATGCTTCCCAAAGTGTTACCATGAATATTCTAATGCCTTGGGATGAGCATCGGGTGCTTACTTGGGCATGTGGTTGAGTATATTTTGTCATCTAGATGCTGAGAAGTCTCTAATTTGTGCTTTAATGCAATAGAACTCTCTCTAATGAAAATGACAAACCCGGGTAAAGATTTGTGAAATTTTATATAAGGTAACCAATGACAGTTAACTTGACCACCGTTGGTTAAGGAATAACCAGCATCGGTTAGGGAGGGAAAGTCTAGGTTTACCAAAAATAGGCAGATCTTTACTATTTTAGCATTATTCTAATTGAGCCCTCTTAGGGAAGTGGATTTCACATGAGAGGAGATAGGAAGGTCATAGTAGAAGTCTAATTAGGTTTAGGAAGAAGTATCAGTTAATTAGGTCAAGTGGGGACTCAGCACTAGGAATGATGACTCAGTGCTGAGAGTGATGACTTGTTTATTATGAGTTAAAAGCCCCTAGAATAGGTCCAAGGTGAGGTGTCTAGGTGATGTGTAAATTAACTTAATTAAATTAATTAATAATGTGAGGATGAACATTAATTTAATTATAAGTAATTAAATTAATACAAATGTGGGATAAAGGGGTCATAGTTAGGTGAACATATTACGTTAATTGATTGAAAGGGGGCCAAAGGGAGTGTGACCCAAATTTGGTGTCTATATTTTCCCTTTTTTTTAGTATCTTGTATTGATAAGTGATGTCGATAAAAATAGGAAGTCAGTGCTTCAAGTATGATTAAAGGTTAGGTTTCCCCAAGTAGGGTTAAATGTGATCCCCCTCAAAATACAAAACGATGAAGTTGTAAAAGTAGTTGGGGAGTGGTTTGATAAATAGGTGATTGATGAAAGTGAGTGTCAGTAGGTAAGGGTATGGGCATAATGGGTAATGGGTAATGGGTAATGGGTAATGGCAATTGAATGCACACACACATATAGATTACGATATGTTACCATGCGGAAGAGCATGAAAACTCTACATTTTCAAATGGGTGATAGGTTTATCCAAATGAGGTTCAAGTGATTCATGTATCCAAGGTATAGGATATGGTCATGAAGCACAACAAGGTCAGGTATAGGATTGGGTAATAGGTTTTGTTCCATGGCACCAAAGGTTTGCTTAAGATAAACATCACGTCGTTAGGAAAGGTAAGGTCATTAGGCTTAACAACATCACAAGGTATAACGAGTACACAAATTCAAATGTCACAAAAGTCGATTCAGATCAGGGTATGTAGGTCAGGGCACAAGTAAGACCAAGGTATGGGTAAATAACATGTCCCTAAACACAGTTCAAGAAATGTACAGGTAATGTAGGCTTGCGGGTAGGGTGTAATAGGTGTTGCTAAGGTCAAAAGTGGTTGAAGTAATAATGTTTATAGGAGAAATGGGCATAGGGTAGATCAAATAGTTATGTTGGGTGACCAATGTTGGCTATAGATAAACCAACATTAGATGGCTAGGGCATGACAAAACCTACATTGCTCATGTCGATTTGGGGTTAAAAAAGGAAAAATCCACTTTTTACGGATTCATTTTGACATTGCCATTTTTAGAAAATAGCCAAGGAGAAGCTGAGGAGTGGGAAACGACAATGTGAGATGGCTAGCTGATTTGGTGATCCACATAGCAGGTGATTGGCATTCAATTGGTGGGTCCATGAGATCTATTCAATTGATTCGATTAGTTTGGAGGTGACAAGTTGATTTTGGTCATGGTGGAGGAAAGAGAGGGAGTGGGTAGACCATCGGTGCAGTGGCCAAACGCGTCACAACGAAGACAATGCCGAGATGAGGTAAGATTCAATTTGAATCCATCATTTGGTTGAAAATAGTTTGTTGAAATTATTTTTGTGTAAAATTTGGGTGCAATGTTAATGTTATCCAAAAATCACCCCTCAAAGTAATTTTGATAACATACATCAAATTATTCAGTCTCGAGTAAGTAGATTGATTCAAGGCCCAAAATCATGTTTTTGGGGCCCCTCGGCTTCTCTCTAACTCTCCCATCCAAGAAGAAATCCCAACGAGTTGGAAAAAATGGAAAAAATGCAAAAAATAAGGTTACAGGATTGTTTTAAAGCATTTTAGGTCTGAAGGGTTCGGGTCGTACCAGTTCAGGTCATACTGAGGTTCGTCGTACCAAGCTTGGGGCCAAAAAAAAATAAATCGGCTAAGTCGAACAATTTTGTCCCAGGCGGTCCGCGGGACAGTTGGGACGTTGGGACACAAGGGATGCGAAAATCCGAAACGGCCGAGAGCAGGGAAAATCATCAAGTTTTTGTTTCATGTGGTTTTGGGACAGCTGGGACAAAAGTACGTGTGGGATGCAAATCAGCTAATTTTTTGCAAGACGGACCATTTCAGGCAGTTCAGAGATTTTTGTCTGGGATAAAAGGACGCGAAGGACGCGAGGGACACGTGGGATGTGAAAAGGTGAAAAGGACGCAAAAGGGAAAAGGAAGCCTAAATCGGCCGATGCGGGAGATATTCGTCTGGGACAGCTAGGACAAAAGTATGCGAGGGATGCGAGGGACGCGAAAAGTCAAAACGGCCAAAGGCAAAGGAGAAAAGTCAACATTTGACCCGTGAACTTCAAACGGCCATAACTTTTGACTCCGAGCTCCGATTTTCACAAAATTAGACTTTCTAGAATGAGCATGACATCCTCTACACCACAAGGGTAGATATATTTAAATAAAATAAACATATTCGGCTCCATTCAGTTAATTCTCATTCTCGTCAAATGACAGAAAATGCCTGTCAAACCCAAAATAGCTGCCCACACTCAGAAGAACATAACTTTTGCATTTCTTAATGAAATCACACAAAATTGGTACTGTTGGAATTGTGGCTCTGAGACCAACGTACAAAAATCAATAAATTCTAGATTTGATGAGAGATTGATTGATATTTTTTAGAAAACATGGCTGGGTTCATAACAGTGTTTTATTTGGTGGTTGGGAATGCAATTAAGAGGCATGGTCACCATTTTTTCTCTGTTGCAGCACCTGGGAAAGTATGGGGGGCCTTTTACAAGTAATATACAATCATTTTACTCCATTTAATTCCTCTTACAAGTGGTTTAAGGATAGATTTTGGGATTCCCATTTTCCCTTCTCTTTCTCTTCTCATGTTTTCTATAAATTGGAGTGTTGGGCTCATTGTAAAGGGAGGTAGTTTTTTGTAGAAAATCTCTACCAAAATTGCTTTGTGAAGCCAATGTGTTGCAAGCCCTTGTTGTGGACTCCTTACATGGTGATCCAGGCCCTTACCTTGTAACCGATTGAACTATGCATATCAGGAAGCAATAAAATATAAGTTTGTGGATGTATCTTCCCCTGCTATGTTTTCTTGCATTCTTCTTTCCCTTTCAACCTCTTCTTTACAAGAATATTGTGTCTATTATTATGTTCATGTAGGGATCCATTATAATTGTGTGTGTTTGAAATATTTTTGTGAATGTGTTTTGCTAGATTATGGAGAACTGTCATCACCTCTTCTAGTGTGCACTTTGCTTCTGTATTTCACACATTTGAAGACTACTCTCACACCCTCCTTTTCTGGTGTATCACCACTTTAGTGTAGGCTTTCATTTTATGCATTCTCTCTCCCTGGTCCCTTGGAAATTTAGATTAGAATAGTTATTTCCCCTTGCATTAGAGTAGATTGTGGCAGGTAGTTTAGGAGCAAGAACCAGCTTTCTTTGGAGGTCTATATCAAGTAGCAAGTCCCACAACTTGGAGATAGTACCCATGTTATCCAATCACACCGTGAGTTCAAGTATATGCACTTGTATAAACATAGGGGTGCTATGATTCAGTGATAACAGTTAATTTTTTAAAATATGGGTAAAAAATGAAAGAAATGAGGGATGGGAAGGTCCAATGTAGGTTAAATAGGGTTGGGAAAGAAGCTAGGATAGGTTTGGGTGGGTTATAGTAGGTTTTTAGGTTAGTTTTTGTGAATTTGTTGGGAATGGGGGATGTTTTTTTTGGTTTTTGGATGAAACAAAAACCGAAGATGGTCATGGTTTGGCCATCGTTGGTTGGCTTTGGCTGGCATCGATTAAGGACTAGGTGACAAACACCAGTCAAAGAGGACCAATGACGGTCAAGGAGACCAATTTTGATCACGATTGAGAGTAAATAAGTGAAAGAAGGGCTAGGTAGGAAATTAAAATAGGAGAGGAAGGGGTAGGTGAAGATTTATGTAAAGGTAAAAGGGTAAAGTGTTTTATTGGCAATGTGGGATAGGTAAGTAGGTAAGATGAACAAAGTTAGTGGGTAATGATGATAAGGGACATTAGGTTTGTAGGTGAATTAGGTAAAGGGGGTAGGTATGATTGATGTGGTTGGGTAGTGTGTGGTAGGTAATAGGTTGTTTGAGGTGGTCAATTCTTGACAAGGTTGTGTTGAATAATGCAAGTGAGAGAACAGCTGAGGATGAGGGATAAAGTACCACCCATACTGGCATAGATGCATCCTAGCATGACCACAGAGGAGTGGGGGCACATGACCGATGTTGGAATTAGTGTGATCCGATGCTATAAGTGTGTAACATGTGATCATAGTTTGATGGTTGCTCTCATCAATAGATGGGACTCCACGACTAATACCTTTCACTTACCAACAGGCAAGATGACCATGTCACTTTATAGGATGTTTATAGGATCCTCGTGGCTTCCTATTGTTAGAGATCCAATATATTTAATTTCCTTCTGAGGCATCACTAGAGCCAATAGTGGTAGTATTTGGTGAGGTGATGGCCTTGAGCTGAGCTATCACAGTGTGAGTCTGAGCTTATGGATACATGTATCTTGCTTAGCCCATCTGTAAGAGACTAGGCTAGTTGGTGTTGATGATGGTGGCCATTGGGATGTTTTTCACTTTTGGATTCTGACAGTGGGAGATTACCATGAGCACTGATTGGGTGTGCTACAATGATATGATCAAGGAGTAGATATGCTTTTCTTGGACACCAAATTTTTTTGTTCAATTGTATAGAGAGCTATGTGCCTATGAGTAGGTGAGAGATAGGTTTGGTATGTGTTGTACACTATTCTTGTTACACTACTGGGTGTATGAGTCACATCGTGTGTGTATATCCCAGTTGGTTTACCACAACAGGATTGGTTCGGGGGTGGCTTGTTTAGAGTTGGTTTCATACAATGGGTACCAGTCAATGGACATCCAAGGGTGGTGAGGGCCACATATGATGTGTCATACTACAGGAAGCAGTGATTGGAGGGCCTTTCAGAAGTTGATGTTGTGTGGAGGCCATATGTTGACTATCCATCATATAAAGGCATGGCATGAGGAGTTAGAGGATATTTACCTACTGAGATGGATATAAGGGCTAACATTTTCGGGGAGCATGAGATGATTCCCATGGACATGGAAAAATGGTAGTTTGGACTACAGAAGGACATGTACCCCCGCCTTTCCCAGAGTACTATAGAGATGACATGGAGAGTCCCATATCTCCACCACATCTCGATTGTTCCTACAAGGATAGGAGGAAAAGGTACAAGATGGACAGATTTGATGATGTGGGTATCACTAAGGGATATAGGCAGTGGTGGGTGGCACAATTACAGGTGACACCGCCAAGTCCAGGTAAGCTTGATTTATCTATGTCATAGTGTAGAGGGATACATTACAGGGTTAGGTAACCACTCTACAGGCATAGATTATAGGATTATAGGGACAACTGATAGGGTCAAAGGCATAGGTGACCACCTTGTAGGCATAGATGGTGGCCCTATAGGCCTAGGTAGCACATGCACAAGTTCCCACATAGAGTGGAGATGGGGATGGAGGGAAGGTGGGTGCCCTATAGGCACAAGTGGATGGATTATAGGGCTAGTTGGCCATGACATAAGCACAATTTGTGGCCCTGCAGGCTCAGGTTGAAGCATAGGGACCAACACAGGCACAAGGACATGGTCCCATAGTACAAGCACTGCATTAGGACAAGGGATACTTGTGGTCGGGAAGAGTTCATAGGGAGCAGTTAGGCCCATGGCATCACCTCAAACTGTGTCGATGGTGAGGTTCAGGGATGCCCTGAATTAGGCTTGTTATTATCAGGATCATATAGCCACCGTGGGGATTGATGTGCCTTCATATACTAAGTACCAAGCCTAGCAGGTAGCTAGTGAGTAGATGAGATCCAAAACTCATAGTTCTAGTAGCACAGGGGATCGTTGACTCCAAAGACAGGGCCATGGTGAGGCTACGAGAACTCAAGGATGATTCCTGATAAAGGGATGAGAGGAGGAGAGAGGTGAGATGAGACAAGAAGGTATCAAGTGGGGTGATGATTGATATCTATATGTGATATTTTGATTTTTGATATATATACCAGCCTACGTGCCGAAGATGTGAGATTTTACATGATATTTTTTGAGATACTAATATTTATTTGAATATGTGTATATATGTATTGACACACAAACTCTCTCATTTATATAGGTGATGATGTTGACTGGATGGATGATGTACTTGTTTTTAAATTCCATTATTTATTGTGTAAAACGGAAACTAGTTGAATAAGGCATGATTGAGTCGAAGTCATGTAGGCATGATGGATTTTAGGTGATTTAGGTAGTTAAGGTCATGGAGGCATGATGGATTCAAGGTTATTTAGGCATGATGGAGTTTAGGTGAGTTTGGCATGGTGGAGTTAAGGTCATATAGGCATGGTGGAGTCGGGTATAGGCATGGTTGAGTGTAGGTGAGTTAGGCATGGTAGAGTCATGTTTTTGCATTTGATTTAATTTCCAAGTTATTGTTATTATGGAAAATAAATGATGATGTATATGTATGTTGTGGTTTAAATTTCCAAATATTTGATATCGTGGAAATATGAAATGATTGATGTATGATATGGTTGATGTCATAAAATGATAAGTATGTATGTTATTATGATTTGTTTAATTTTTTAGTTTTGTGTAAGATGGAAACTAACTAAGGTAGAATGTGAATATAAAGGGGGGAAATTGGTTAGGGGAAAGAGTATCCGAGCTAACCTCCAAGGGCCCCATGCCCTCGGAGTGCTACCTACATAGCCCTGATGGAAAGGGTTCTCTGGTTAATGTATTTCTCCCATAAGCTAGGGAATAATATGATGAGGTAGAGGAATGGGTTGGTTGGTTTTAGTCATGATTGAGTCTAGGTCATTCTAGCATATTTGAGTTTAGGTCATAAGCATGGTTGAGTTTAGGTCCTTTAGGCATGGTTGAATTTAGGTTGAATATGCATGGGTGATTTTGGTGAAAGAGGAATTCCTAAATGTAGGTGGTGATGGTTTGGTCCTATGTAGGAGAATCAATAAGTAATAAAAGAGTTGAATGGTAAGAGGAGACAAAAAATATGCCTAATTGATAAGAACCATTACGAGTCTATCATACCAAAGATGTCATATGAACATAAAACCCTAAAGGCATTGCATGATTGAATATTCTAAGGGTGAAAAAGTTCACATGATCATGAAATCTCACATTTGCGGCACATCCCCTGAGTAGGTTGAAGGTTAGAAAGGCAAGGCGTTGAGGTGAATAAATTTGGTTGAGTGCAACCTGGTGTGAGACAATATGCCTCTTTGGCAAGAGACCTGAGATCAAAATAGACAAGTCCATGACAAAAAAGTCATCTTTTTCTTTTTTTCTTTTATTTTTATAGACTGATCTATGCATGAAGTCTATGTGTAATGAATAGAATATCTCCTTGAGTTCTTCGTGAAGTTGATCGATGTGGGAATCTTAAAAATATTTTTTATTTTATTTTTTCAAGAATAGTCTTCTTTTAGTGATAGACTATGTACAATATGGCTAGCTTTGTATAGTTTTCCTTTGAGGGAGCAGTCTATTTATAGCAGGAAGATAGAAAGATGAGATGCCCTTTTTGAGGGATTCATCTTTTTGCGAGAAGTTTGACTCGAGGAGTTTTGAATTTGAAAGTCCCGTATATTTCTTTTGAATTATATTTTTTTTGGATGTTTAGGTCATGCACAAGACTATAGAGAAGGATGGGCTTATTATATAAAGACAAAACCATAGCACACAAGGGTTATCTTATGAAATAGAGGTATTAAGTAATGAAGGACCATGGGATTCCATCCTGAAAAGGATGAAAAGTATCCATGAGAATCATGCCATGAGTAGAGACGTGGTACTCATATTTAAGATAAGGTTGAAATGTGACCAGTAATCCACATGATTCTTGCTTAGTCATTGATCCTTAAAATAGGTAAGTGGAAGTCAATGGTTCTCAAGGGACAAGCATTTAATAGACATAATGTGCTCTAGGACTCGATTCAACAATAGAATGGTCAAAGATGTAAGGCATTGAGGGGCTCAGGTTTGGGTTTACCTACAAGTGAAGAAAAACAATAAACACCTGATCCATAGGTACGAGTAATGATATAGGGTTCAAGCCAATTAGGAGAAAAATTTCCCCGTTTACTTTTCTCCTTTTTTGTTACATGTCATTTTTTCTTCAGGAAAAGGTCACCAACTTGGAAAGTTCATTCTTGGACATGTTTATCATATGCACATTTGATATATTTTTAATAGATTTGGAGGTGATCGAGAGAATTGAGATGATGTTCATCTAATAACTCGAGTTATGCCAAATGGTCCTAGAAAAAATCATCATCGTTGAGCATATCTTTGAGTGATATATGAAGAGATGGTATTTGTACTTCGAGAGGCATGAGAGCCTTTGTACTATAGACCAAAGAGAAAGGTGTGGCAGCAGTTGAGGTATGAATACTAGTAAGGAAAAAGGAATGTGCGCGTGTCAATCCTTTCCATTATTATCAACCACTTTCATAAGAATTTTGTTTAAGGTTTACTGGTTGATTCCGCTTGGCCATTTTTTGGGGGATAATAAGGTGAAGAAAAAATGAGTTGAATGCTAAAAGCATCACAGAGTTTCCGTAGGGTTTTTTTTCTGAATTTTTTTCCATTATCAATGATGAGGTAGTGAGGGACAACAAAGTGATAAATGATGTGATGGTTGATGAATTTGTATATTTTCTCAACTTTTTTAGAAAAAAGAGGCATGGCTTCTACCCATTTAGTGTAGAATTCAGTAGTGGTAATAATCCATTGATGACATTGGGAAGAATGAGGATTAATCTCACCAACAAGATCCAAACCCCATTGAGAGAAAGGCCAAAGGTCTCGTGAGACCTGTAAGGCATGACTAGGGGTGTGATGAAGATTAGCATGTCGCTGAAATTTCACACAATGCTTGACATAGTCACAAAAATCACGGTTTAGGGTTGGTCAGTAATAGCCCAGGTGAAGAATACATTTAACGACAGCTAAACCACTGAAGTGACCCCCAAAAATTTCATTTTGAACCTCCTTGATGGTGTAGGGAATTTAAAAACTTGTAATACATCGTAAGAGGATAATGTCAAAACCACGTTTATAAAGAAGACCACCCATTATGATATAGCGAGAGATTCTTTTGAGAAAGGCTCATTGTCCATTGCGAGTAAGATCTAGACGCAGAATGGAAAGGAAAAGGTAGTCAGCAAACTACTTATACTAAAGGTCACATGGGTCAATCTCAATGTTTCCAAAAAATTTAATGTCTTGAAATAGATAATACGGTGATTAAAAACTTTGTATGGTGACAAATATTTTTGAGTCGAAGGGTGAAGCGGGGATTTGAGAAGCTAGATAGGAAATAATATCTATGAATTTATTAGTGGAATGTGGGGTGGTTTGAAGTTCATAATAGTCAAAGGTATTCAAAAGTATGTAAACATGATGCTCATACTTTTCAAGTATCTCATTAAGACACTGGTATATACCATTAACTTGGTTCATAACAGTTGAGAGTTGTCAAAGATATTAATTGATTTAACATCTAAAGCTATGGAAATTTGAAGGCCTAACACGAGTGCTTCATATTCAGTGATATTGTTAGTACAATAAAAATTTAGTTTGAAAGATAATGCCATAGGCTCACCATCAAGAGGAATGAGAATAACTCTGACACCACCCCCATGCTAAAATTTGGAACCATCAAAGAATAAGGTCATCTAGTACGTAGTATCATCTAAAGAGAGGGTAGCGATGGATTCATCGGGAAAATTGAAGTTAGAAGATTGATTTCCAGAGAGAGGTGAGTCTGCAAGTTAGTCGGCGAGGGTTCTTCCTTTGACAGATTTTTGATGGGTGAATTCAAGATCTAGGTCTACAGAAAGCATGAGCCAACATGCAACACGTTGATGTTGGTAGGGATTAGTGTACATGTAATGTAAGGGCTAGTATTGGTGGTGATAAAGGTTTCTTGGTTGAGTAGGTAATGGAAAATTTTAGTGGCAACAAAAAGTAAATCTAAGAAGAGTTTTTCGGCATGAGTATATCTAGTTTCATAATCTAAAATTTTATGTATTATATAATAAACCACTTGTTACATGTGTTTCTCATCATGATGAGAGAGCATGACACCCAAGGAATGATCAATAGCAGAAATATAAAGGTAAAATGGTTAGTCATCCTTAGGGGGAATGAGTACAGGTGGTTGAAGGAGGGATTGTTTTAAGGTATCAAAGGCTTTGTGGAATTCATCATCCCATTTGAAGGAGACATCATTTTTGAGGATACAATGAAATGGGTGGCATCGGTCGCAAAGCTACGAAATAAAGCGATGAATAAATTATAACTTTCCTTGCAAACTACGAAGTTGACGAAGGTTAGTATGTGGAGGAATTTTGAGAATAGCCTTAATTTTAGTGGGATCCACTTCAATGCCACACAAAGAAATAATGAAAACCAGGAGCTTACTAGAGAGAACAGTAGAGACACACTTCTTAGGTTTAAGGAGAACATGGTACTTAATGAGATAGTTGAAGATAAACTTAAGGACTATGAGGTGTTTGGCCCGATGTTTTGATTTGGGGAGAAGATCGTCAACGTAATCTTCCAATATGTGATGCATAATGTCATGAAAGATATAAGTCATGGCCCGCTGATATGTATCACTAGTGTTTTTAAGACCAAAGGGCATGACATGATAGTAGAAGTTCCCCCAAGGAGTGATGAAGGAGGTTTTGTGTTGATCTACCGGGGCAAGTAATATTTGGTTATAACTTGAGAAACCATCCATGAGTGATAACATCTCATGGTTGGTGGTGAGATCAATTAGTTGGTCAATACTAGGTAAAGGAAAGTCACCTTTAGGGCAAACAAAGTTAAGGTCACAGAAATCCATGCAAATTCGGAGTCCCCCTATCACTTTGGTGACAGGAATAATGTTAGAGATCCATTGGGGATAATCAATGGGTAGAATGAAGGAAACTAAAAGGAAGTGTTGGATTTTTTCTTTAGCAAGAAGGGAAATGTGAGGATGCATTTTCTGCAGCTTCTATTTCATGGGTTTGGCTTCATGAATAGTTACGATATTGTGGACCACAGTGCTTGGATCAATACCAGGCATATTAGTGTAGGACCAAGAAAAAGCATTGCTATGATCCTAGAGGAAAGAAGTAAAAGCTTCATGTTTAGCAGCATCTAAATATTGGCCTATTTTTAGAATGTGCGGGTTGTCTTAAGTGTGAATATTGATTTTGATGGTCGATTCATTCAACATTGTTTGTGTCTCAGAAGTTAATGACTAGTGAATATAAGAATATTCTACACCAAGGTAGGTGAGAATAGACTCATAATCCTAACATTGAACGATGTTAATAGATGGTGTATTTTCATCAGTCATGTCAAAATACAGGAAGGGAAGAGAAGAAAGAGCCGCACCATCTAATTGATAAGTGAGAGGTCCTAGGGAAATGGTATCCACGAAATTTTTTTTAGGAGGAATGGATTCTAGATTCATAGAATCTATAGGTAAAGGTGGTGAAGTTGTTGAATAGGGTGGGGAATTCTTATCATCCTCAATGAGTTCAACTCAAGCCTTCTTGGGAGATGGATTGGTAAATTTGATACCACTACATCCTTTATGCTTACAGGTGGTGCATGGGATGACAATATGGTGGCCTTGTTCATAGAAACTAAAGCCAAATCCATTCCAAGCACAATGATAGAGGAAAGTGTGGGTGAAGTAGAGGTTGGTAAGAGATTGAAGGTCAGATGATAATGGTTGAGTTTGGGGAGGTGGTTCGGGTGAGTAGGTAGAAGAATCAAGTCCCCCATACATTAATTTGGTGCAAAGGTGGGGAGGACCATAGGGAAAAACCTCACCTATGTGGTGATCATACCAAGGATGTTGTTTAAGTTTACCATACTCTTGAGGAGTAAGGAATTTTTCAATATTATAAAGGCATTACTCCCGTAGAGTGAGGCGTTAAAAAAAACCTTCTAAGGGATCCATAGTTGATATGTGGGTAGCGGGAATGGATGAATTATTGGTACATTTGGGAAGAAGAAGCATTGGTTGGTTGAGAAGTAGATGGGTTAGCTGATGGGTTAACTATAGAAGTTGTGGAAGCAGTGGGAATAGAGGAGTTGTTTGTGAAAGAGGTAGCAGAAACATTGGTCGATGCGGAAATGGCTGAAGAAGAAGTGGTAGCGGTGACAAATGCCTTAACTAGTATAAGGACATCATTGGGTCAATACAACATGTTATAGGTCTTGAATGGTGAAGGGTTAGATGGAATGGTATAGTTTTGTCCTTCATGTTCAAATTTTCAATAGTAATGTAAGGTTGAAAGAACACAACCCATGACACGGATCCAAGGTCGGACAAGCAGCATGTTGTATTGGAATTTCCCCTCTAAGACATAGAATAATTTTGGAATGGTATGGGGGCCCACATGAATGTGGAGAATGATGGTTCCAAGGGTGGAAGTCATGGCATCATTGAATGAATAGAAAATAACTAGGTTATTATCCATGAAATTGGCAGGGATGCACATTTGGTTATACATATGAGAGGAAATGATGTTAATACTAGCACCGCCATCGATCATAACACGTCGAACGTGTATATTATCAATGTAGATGGAAATAAATAGGCTCAGATCAAGATCATCTGATTGGAGAGGTACGATATCATCATCATAGAAAATGAGAGTGGATAATTTATGATTGGCAACAGGTGCAGAGGAAGGGGATGATGTGGTAAGAGAATCCACATGGTGAGGAGTGATAATGGATGCCACAAGAGTAGGGTCATTAGGTAAATCCTCAATAGATTGTAGAACCTCAATGAGGGCCTGTCGATGAGACTCAAAGGTTTGGACTAAATTGTACAAAGACAGTTTGAGAGGAGAATGGCGCAATTTTTTAATCATTCTATGATGAGAAACCCCATCAGAAATAGGGTATGTGGGTCCACAGATGGTGATTTTTGGTGCAGAAGTAGATGGGATATTGGGTAAAAGAGTGGTAGATGAGCTGTTTTTTATCCTTTCCTTTGTCTTTTTGGGAATGAGTGGAAATGTTAACCATATTAATATGTGGTAAAGAAGAAAGTGAGTCGTGATGGGTATAGCAACAGGACAAGCAAAAATATGGTGAGAGCATATATTGGTTTTGTGAAAAGAATGCAGTGCATTGGCATTTTGGTGGAGGTTTGGCTAGCTCTCTTATGTTGACCATATTGATCTCAAATGTTGGAGGGGGATAAAATGGTTATGGAGGTGGAGATGAAGTTTTCTTAATAGGTATAGGACGAGGAGGTGTGGTGATGGATGGAGGTGGAATAGGGTCCTCATATAAAAGATCATCATTGTTAAAGTTTTCTTTGGGAGGACATAGTTGGAGAAGAACATTCTGAGGAGCCTTATACTTTTCCACATCATGCCCTGGCACACGATGGTAAGCCTAATTTTTCGTATCGCCAAACCCTTATGGTTTAGGTTTGAGTGGGCCATAAGGTCTAAGTGGTGGCAATGTGATGATAGAGGTTTCCAAAAGGTTAGCTAAGATGTTGGCATAAGACCCTGCCAATGGATAACAATGCAAATTAAGTGTTAGTGAAAAATCACAGCACCCCCGAATGGCCAAAGATGTGAAGTGGTTAAAATGGGGCATTCGATGTGATTGCATAACATTGGATCATATCTTAAGCTGTGGGACTTACAAACCTGAGATGATCCTCCAGAGAAAGTTGGTTATTGTTCCTAAAATACCTGCCATGAGCTACTCTAATGTAGGAAAAACCTAAAATATCCTAATCTAACCATCCCAAGGAACCAGAGAGAAAGAAAGGGTGATAGAAAATCCTACACCAAAGCGGTGATACACAAAAGAAGGAAAGGGGTGAGATGCTCTGTTGAGGAAGGATGAAACATGGGAGAAAGGAAGATGGGAAGGTCAGATAGAAGTGACACAAACCCATATAATAATCCATGATCAAAACTACATGAAACACAATTCCCTGCACCTACAAATGTGAAATACATGCATAGGAAATAGATTTGAAAGGGAGAGGCATGGAGAGACAACAAAACAATGAAAAGGGTTGAAGAAACACCACAAAAACACATTTTATTACTCTATATGGGTGCACAAACCATTAAGTTTCTACTCATAGGCACAAAAATGCTTTTTAGGTGTAGGATAAGGTTTTCAACTCAAAATGGAGTTGGGAGCCATATTTGATAGAGTTTTATTACGCCTAGAATAATATCCCTTTCTCAAATGAGAAGTGTTACAATATATAGAAAGAAAAGGAGAGAGAAGAGGGAAAATTTGAATATTGTTTCAACTACTACAGGATATGCATTGAGTCCTTCCTTGAAGACTCAACCACTATCAATCAATCCCCCTTTAAAATCTACCCCAAATCTATTGATTATGGTTCCCTCTGTCTGTCCGACATATTGAAGAAGAACGACGGATCGAATTGAATCAGATCTAGCAATTGGAGAAATCGGGCTCTGCTTTAATGGCCTAATAGATATTTTCCCCTTTTTCACCCACCAACACTTGGAAAAAATGATATTTTATGTTCCCAAGGCATAGAGGGTGTTGAGACATTTCCAAAAAATATTCTCCCGCCCAAATCTGAGTTCTAGTTAAAATATATGGCCATTTGAATGTTTGGGTCGTGGGCACGTAATATTTAAATGAGTCTATCTATACTGGGTCCATGTGGTAGCTCTGCCCTTGTTTAATATTTGAATCCTTCACTTTTGGAAGAGAACCCATGTGACACGTGGTAGTGTCTACAGGTTTCCCTATTTCCTTTGTAGTCTTCCCGAGCCTTTTCCGTAGGAAGAGGCACCGTATCCGACTTAACACATGTGGAGGCTTTGTGCATGTTTAGAAACTACCCCCATACTTTACCTTTGGAGTATCATGGATACAACATGTGGAGACCTCTATGGGCCTTTGGACTTTTCAACGGTTGCCCTCACCTTTTCAAACTTTGGGACACGTGGAAGGCCCACACTCATTTGACAACCTGCTCAGGGTTTTGCTTTTGAATGTGCATTGTTTGGACACCTAGCGCCTTCCACCTACATTCATTACTTATTTTCTTGGGGCCCATTCTGCTTTTGACCTCTATTGACCATTTGCTATGTGGAGGGATGACACAATTTTGAGTCTCCGCCTTGGGCTCCCATTTTAGAATTATGTTGAGCTGATAGTTGGCCCCTTTCGCTAAGTCGGAGACATTTCAACAACCAATTCAACTTTTGGAGCATTGGATGCATGTAGGCTTGGTGATTGTTTGAGCATGCCCCTTTGGTTTTAAATTTTAGAGGTGCATCATTTGGACACTTGGCAGCTTCCGTTGACTCCTCCACACTTAGTCAATTTCGAGGTTTGTCCTAAACTATTTCAGAGCCCGAAGACTTTAAATCTTCACCGTTTAGTTTCCTTTGAGTCTCTAGTTCCTTTGGCACCGCCTCTTCCTACCCTGACCTTGCTATTCCATTTTTGAGCATGCCTGTAATCTTTTTAATGGATTTAAGGCACGGATTCTCTCGACAGAGCCATTTTTTAAAAATTCTCCTACACAGGTTTGTTTGATATTTCACAAGCCCTACCACTTCCATTGTAGAGTCTCCCTACAACCTGTTTGTAGGATTTGAATGTGATTTCTCTGGTTCTTTCTATGAGGGGTCATGGTTGATCCAATATTTTCCCAAGGGGAAAAATATGGATAACATTTTTGGTGACTCACAAGGGTATCTTCCTGGTAGATGAAGAGACCAGTAGCCTTGAAGCATCCATTAGGTATGGAGTCAGAATTAATGGCCTGGTACTGACCCTTCCTACAAAATGGACTCCCTGATTGCCTAAAATTTCTATGTTCTTTCTGTCCCTTAGCCTTCCTGTGCATCTGCACTCTCAATTTTCATAAGAAAATATTGAAATGGAATTTCTGAGAGTAGAAAATTGTATTGACCTGGGGCTTTCCTTTTTCCCTAAATGGTCTAACTTAAAAATTTCCTTTGGTTACTCTGCATTTGTTTCATTTTTTGGAGCTAGTAAGTGCTATAGACAGCTGTGGATCTTTCTTTCATGAATACCGAAGATCTTGGCCTTGGTCTATCCCGAGAATGGATGGTTATAATGTTTACTCGAGGCACATTGAACTTCACAATGACATAAACTTGGATCAATAAAAAACAACAACAATGCTATGTACAAAGAATCAAATCATACATGCCTCAAATGAGACATGTAGAGTATGTACAATCACTTCTTCTACTGAAAAAAAAAATCAACTCCTCCTATACTAACTAGAAAGAAATAAAAGCTTCAACAAAGCCCGCTACAAGCAGGGAGAAATAGCTTCCCTTTCTTAAAAGGGGAAGCCATGCAAATGATTTGACACTGAATATAGCTTCCTAGATGAATAAAAAACTAACCTTAAGCCTGTCCTCCACCCAAATCATCAAGGTATCTACATTAACCAAAAATACCTCCTCAAGTTGATTGGTATTAAACTCTTGGATGTGTTGATGATGACCCTTAGTACTTTGATGCTCATCTTCATGCTCTGAAGTAGGCATGACTATTTTTGGCTTCTCCCTTGGCTCTAATGAATCCAAATACTTGATTGGGTACGGTATGATCCTTTGAATGTGCCCCTTGTAATGAATTTCAACTCCAAAAATGGAGTCTTCTTGTGGACCTTCTTGGATGGATGGTGTGAGAGGGATGATGAAATCTACTTGCCTTTTCTCTTCCTTCTCTTTTGAAGAACATGGAAGACCATGATCTTCTAACCCTAGTTCCAGAGGGATGTTGTGAAACACAAGTTGTTGTCTTTGAGTGCCCTCCTTTATTTAAGTAGGCTCATGTGCTTGGAAGATGGATGATGGAAGAGAAAATGATGTGATCTCCATGGACTTTTCTGCATCAAAGCAATCCTCTAAGTCAGACAAATAATCTACCTCATTGTTTTCCTGTTGCATGTGATCAACCTCCTCCATGGTCTTTTCCTTATCTACAACTTGATCACCATAGTTCCCTAAATCCTCAAACATGAAGTTTGCTAGCTCAAACTCTTCTTCAACATCAGAGCTTGAAGGGGATGAAGTGGAAGGAATAACTGAAGGTTCTCCTATAGCCTGCTCCACACCTAGAACCTCTAAAACTATATGGTCCTCCTCCATTATGGGTTCATCAATCAAATCAGGCCTGTGAAATGAAAGCAAAAAATATTCAATAATTCCTTCTTCATTGAGTGGCCTCAATTCTGATTCAATCTCTCCCAGCTGCTCCTCTTTAATGGGACTTTGAGCTGGTTTTTCTTCCTCTTCAACTAGTTGTGTAGCTTACATCAGCTCAGCATCATCTTCAGATAAAGTTCCATTATGGACAGTACATCCGGAGTAGCCAGACTACTGATCTTCTTCTTGTTGCTTTTTTTCTTTCTCTGTTGCAAACTCAGTCTCAGCCATCACTAGCTCTTCAACTTTGACCTACTCTATTGGCTTCACCATTAAGGGGATCTTTATAAACCCAAAATTTTCAGCCCAACTCTTCAGATTGTCTATCATTTATTCTCTGTTGGGCTCCCCTTCTTGTTTTTTTCCTTGACTGGAATGTTGAATCTCTTCCCAACATGGACTTGGAAAAGCAAGAGGAGTGACAGGTTGGGGTACAACCAACTTTTCAATTGTTTGTGGTGGGGAGGGAGGTGAAACTTCTTATTTGTTTAGAGGGGATGACTCTTTGGAAGGGAAAGGGGGAGAGGAACTGAAATGGGGTGGAAGACTAGGGAATGGAGAAATGGAATCAACACTTGGGGAAGCAACTGGGAAGCTTGGAAATTGGATCTTTGGTTGAGATGGTGCTGCTTGAGAAAGAGAAAAATAAAAGCTATGAGATGGTGGACTCACCCATTGACAAGGTTTTCTTGACTCCAACTCATAAGCATCGATCTCTTTAATCCATTGTGCAAGTTGGGGAAGCATTTCAAACATGAAGTCTAACTTTTCCTGAGGGTTGTAATGTCTTGGAAAAGGGCCTTCCCATGGACAAGGTGCCCTATAACCAATCTTGAATGCTTTCATTTGTGCTATGCCCCTTGATTGAACCATGCCAGCCTTCATTTTTTGAAATTTTTCAAATAAACCAGCATTATGTGTAGCTGCCACCATTATATGTGTCCCCTTATTCTTGATAAGCTCCATGGCCAAACTGACTTTGACCCTACTCATATGGATAAGCATAATGGTTTTGGATCTAATTATAATGCTGATTTGGAGGTGTTGGGAAATGCATTGAAGGTGGATTACATTACTATAAGTGTAATTTCCATGAAGGGAATGAAGTCATGATTTCACAACCTAATGGAATGGGAGAAAATGAAAGAGATGGAAGAAGAAAATGGATGAAAATGAGTGGAAATGGATGGAAATGGTCTGCAACTTAGATAATAGGTTTTTGACTAGATGGAGTCACCAGAAGTGCTTGCATGTGCCTCAAAAGGTTGAATCCCACCAAGAACACATCAAATTGATGAAATAAAGTGAATACCTCTTGTCCCACTGAGAGTTCCAAAACTGTTAGTGTGGTTGCACAGTGGCTTATGATTTTTTGTTGTAATGAGACACCTTAGAAAGATAGAATATCTAACCTCAGGTCCCACAGAGCATGCCAAAACTATTAGTGCAAAATCATAGCACCCCCAAATGGCCAAAGATGTGAATTGGTTAAAATGGGGCATTCAGTTTGATTTCATAAATTTGGATCATCTCTACAGATGTGGGACTTACAAACCTGATATGATCCTCCAGAGAAAGTTGATTCTTGTTCCTAAAATACGTACCACGAGCTACTCTAATGCAAGCACAAACTAAACTATCCTAATCTAATCATCCCAAGGAACTAGATAGAAAGAGAGGGTGAAAGAAAACCCTACACTAAAGCGGTGATATACCAGAGAAGGAAATGGGTGAGATGCTCTGTTCAGGAAGGATGAAACACGGGAGAAAGGAAGATGGGAAGGTCAAACAAAAGTGACACAAACCCAGATCCTAATCCACGATCAAAACTCCATGAAACACAACACCCTACACTTGTAAATGTGAAATACATACACAGAAAACATATTTAAAAGGTAGAGGAATGGAGAGACAACAAAATAATGCAAAGGGTTGAAGAAACACCACAAAAACACATTTTATTGCTCTATATGGCTGCACAGACTATTATATTTCTACTCAAAGGAACAAAAATGCTTTCCAAGTGTAGGAGAAGGTTTTCAACTCAAAATGGATTCGGGAAAAAAAATTGATAGATTTTCTTTACGCCCATAATAATCTCCCTTTCTCAAATGAGAAGTGCTACAATATATAGAAAGAAAAGGAGATAGAAGAGGGAAAAGTTGAATCTTGTTTCAACTTCTATAGGATATGTATTGATTCATGCCTTGAAGAATCAACCACTATCAACCAATTCCCCTTTCAAATCCACACCAAATATGTTGATTATGGCTCCCTTTTTCTATCTAGCATATTAAATAAGAATGACAGATCGAATCAAATCAGATCTGGTAGTTGGAGAAATTGGGCTCTACTTTAATGTCCTGATAGACATTTTCCCCTTTTTCACTCACCAAAACCTATAAAAAATGATATTTTATGTTCCTAAGGAATAGAGGGCATCGATACATTTCCAAAAAATCTTCTCCCACCCAAATCTGAGTTCTCAGTCAAAAGATATGGCCATTTGAATTTTTTGGTCGTGGGCGCATAATATTTAAATGATTTAAATGAGTCTGTCTGTATCGGGTCCACGTGGCAGTTCTACACTCATTTGATATTTGACTCCTTCCTTTTCTCTTGAAATAGCACCCATGTGGCATGTAGTGGCATCCATAGGTTTCCCATTTTCCTTTGTATTCTTCCTGAGTCTTTTCCGCAGGTGGAGGCACTGTATCTGACTCAAGACACGTGGAGGCTTTACGCATGTTTAGAAACTACCCCCAAACTTTACATTTGGAGTAGCGTGGATACAAAACATGGAGACCTCTATGGTCCTTTGGATTTTTCAATGGTCACCCTTACCTTTTCAGGCTCTAGGACACGTGGAAGGCCCACACTCATTTGACAACCTGCTCAGGGTCCTACTTTTGAATGTGCATTGTTTGGACACCTGACACCTTCCACCTACATTCATTACTTAGCCATTTTGGGCCCATTCTCCTTTTTACCTCTGTTGATCATTTTCTACATGGAGGGTTGGCGTAAGTTTGAGTCTCTGCCTTGGGCTCCCATTTTGGAATTGTGTTGAACTGACACTTGGCCCCTTCCGCTAAGTCGAAGACTTTTCAACAGTCAGAGTAACTTTTGGATCTCTAGACGCGTGTAGGATTGGCACTTGTTTGAGCCTACCCCTTTGGTTTTAACTTTTGGATGTTCACTATTTGGAAACTAGGTAGCTTCTGTTGTCTCCTCTATACTTGGTCAATTTCGAGGTTTGTCCTAAACTATTTTAGAGCCCAGAGACTTTGAATCTTTGTCATTTCTTTTCCTTTGAGTCTATGGTTCCTTTAACACCATCTCTTCCTGCCCCGACCCTGCTATTCCATTTCCGAGCATGTCTGTAATCTATTTAATGGATTTAAGGCACATATTTTCTTGATAGAGCCATTTTTTTAAAATTCTCATACTCATGGTCATTTTATCTTTCACAGGCCCCGCCACTTCCATTGTAGAGTCTCCTTACAACCTGTTTGCAGGATTTGAATGTGATTTCTCTGGTTCTTTCTGTGAGGGGTCGTGGCTGATCCAATATTTTTCCAGGGGAAAAATATGGATAATAGTAAGTGTAGTTATAGATGGAAATGTGGGTGAGTTTTGTAGGAGAGGCACCATGGGAGGTGAAATCAAAGGCTGAGTCAGTCTGACCACCTTTTTAGAAGGTAGTATGGTTTTAGGTTTGGATTGCACCTTCTTGGGTAAAGATGTGGCATATGAACTATCAGTCGAAGATGTTGTAGGTTTAACTACCTCTTTGGAGGGTAGTGGATTTTTTGAATTCGGTTGCACCTTCTTGGGTAAAGGTGAAGGAGAAGTACATGATGTGGAAAGGAAGGAAAATGGCGGAAGGGGGTGGGTTAGCCAAGGCAATAATGGAGGTGCGGTGAAGGTTGTGGGAAGAGTCAAAGTAGAAGGTACTGGTTGAAGAGAAGAGAATATTGTAGTCAATTTTATCCACCTACTAACTTCTAACCCCATGCATGTCAGCTTATCACCCAGTTGGCATTGGGAGCTCACCCGAGGCACCCGCGTGCACCAAGTCCCTCCTTTATGTGAGCATTTTGAGAAGATATTGCCATTGTTAGATGATTAAATTTAGAAAAGTAAATTTTCATGCATTCATTTTAAAATCATAGGATGAGTTATCACATATATATACCCATGCACTTAATAACAAGGGAAACATCATGGCATGAAATACAAATAGCATATCTACCTTATAAGTATGAGGAAATAACACTAGGGTTTACACCCATGAACCATATGGTCAGAAAAGAGCCATATATTTATATTAATCATAGTCTCACTAACCACACTACATTCAAAAGGGTCGTATCAAACCAAACATATCAAGCCAAAGATCTAACCCATATATTAAAATTCCTAGCTATGCTTCCCTTAAACATTTTACAAACCCATCTCTTGGACATGATAACATTCTTACAGTCCTTTAATGAGAACCCCAACTCCTAATATTTTTTGCAAAGCTTCGCTTTCCTCATGCTATATGTCTTCCATCTATGCCTTCCTCGACCTCCCCTCTTTTCTTCCAAGCATCTCTCTTTATAGCATCAGCACCCACCACCATGCCTTTTGTTAAGAGTACATCGGATGCCAAGTGTCCATGTGGTCCTTCAATGGTGCAGGTGTATTCTATTCCAAGCTCTCCACTTTCTGCAATGATTTCTTCTAAGAATATTCCATGCTTGGAATATCTTGTTCTTGACCACCAAGGTTTAAGGCTGGCACCCTATCCACTCAACACACCTAGTCAGGTCACATTTTTCCTCAAGTGCCTCCAGAATGCCAAATATGGCTAAGTACTTAGATCTTGGTGTCTTGCCTTGCGCGTGTGCCTTGGTTTCTGTAAAACCCTTCTTAAACCTTTGTCATATGTGTTTATCCTCACATGCCCTTCTTCTCTATTGGCCATGCACGCTCACGCACCCTTTGGTACTTAGCTAATAATTAGGGACCCAACATCACCCCACACTAAGCTTGTTCTCTGTCCTCAAAAACATCCTACTTCCCCAAAGAATAAAGAGTGGTGGGATCCGAACAAATTGAATGAAGAATGAAATAATGGAAGAATGGAGGAATTAAGAATGGAAGAATGGGAAAAAATTGTTATTGTTGCAAGAGGAGTAGGAACTCCTTCATCATTGTTGCCTGAATCTTCTCCCAGGCATCCACCTCACCCTACACATGATGGAGTAGGTCACCCACTAGAGTGCTCACCTCTTCAAAGATTAATTCATTTCCCTTAGCATTCAGCGTATCTATAATCCCTTCCAGCTACTTGCTAAGGTTGTACAATTCCTTAAGCTGATTCTTAACCAAACCTTGCAAGGTTTCGATTGCTTCAATTTTCTTCTCAACTTCAACTAGGATATTATCCTGCTCCACCCTGCATCCCGTATTCTTCTCCTTGAATTATTTTGGATCCACCTCATGTATAGCAACCAATATACTTGTTACCCTATCTCTATCATTACAGTTATCATATACGGCCTCATCCATTCACACGATAGTCTTCACAGTGGTAAGGAGCTCAAAATACTAAGTTATTGTCTCCCCAATATTCTGATTCTCTTCCTCCTTTTAGCACACCAATGCATATTCTTCTTATTCTAAATTGAGCAGCTGCCTTTCCATTACGAGGATGCATGTGAATTATTCCAAGCATTGCAAGGTTGACTTGTATTTCTGCTCAAGTAGGGCCAAGTCTGGATGCTTCAAGATAATGGCATCTGTAATCATATCTATCTTTTTATAGACCTCATGCACCTTCATCTTTTCCTCCCTTAGTTCATGCCTTAACTTTGCATTGATCAGGTCCTCCTACTTCAAATCCTTTCTTTTCTTAATGATTTATTCCTTCTTCTTTTCTAATTCTTCCTCCATGACCCTTACCTTTTCATTCCTTCCAAAGAGTCTTGCCTCAACCTCCACCGATACCATGTTGAGTGTATTGCAAGCTTTCTCATCAGATAACTATTGAGCATTTATCAAGGGGTTCATTCCCTTGGTCTCTGGTATCTTCATCAGTGCCCCCTTTCTTACCTCAAACTCGGGCTCATTGACATGGGACTTAAAATCCCAAGATAGCATCTTTCTTTTTCATGGGTACACACCTTCTTCTTTGAATGAAGACCATGCAAGGAGTTGGTCTATAGGAATGGTACTTTGGAAGCGCGTGTGTAGTACCTTTTTTGGATCATTGATATAAATCATTCCATGCTCCTGCACTGCTACCACACCTTTTCCCCCCATGCATTCTACCTTATAAAATCTCACCACTAGGCTGGGGTCTCCACCCATGCTTCCATATTCCTTTCCTAAGCTTTCCTCCTCTATCTCCTTGAGCACTTTTTCAGTGTTGTGCTCTACCTCCTGTTGCACCAAATCCTTTATTATGCCTATTACTTCCCTTTCTGTGGCATCTTCTATCTACTCCTTGGTGAGGCTTGGGGTCCTCTGATCTTTGGTGTTCACCTCCTCACTCTCCACTTTTCCTTATGCACCTTCTTCTTCCCCATCCTTTTCTTTATTTCCTTCATCTGATTCATGTACATCATACATGGGATGGTCCTAATCCTCTTCATGCTTATCATCTTCCCTTTCTCCTTTATAGGCTTCCAGGATCTCTATTTCTTCTGAGTTCTCGTTATCCACCACCCTTCACTTATTCTTAACTGGTGACTCCAATATAGGGGATTCTTCCTTCTCATCTTCTTCAGTAGGTGATTCCTTCCTCAATAACCCTTCTTCCACAAGGGGCTCTTCTTGCTCTAGTGCTTCTTCCTTAGGTGTCTTTTATTTTTCCTTAACGGGGGATTTCTTCCTCCGTACATATGTGCTTGGCCTCACGCCTAACTCCTATGCACCTATAGAGTGTGTTGGTTATGCACTATGCATTTTTATCAAGGGTCTCCTCTCTCTCCCTCTTCCTTGGTGTGGCCTTCTTCCTCCTATTGGGGTCTTCTGGGATGGATACATCATTCTCCATGTAGGAACCTTTCTCATACTTAGGCCTAATGTATAGGTATACCCTTGTTATTTTCCTTCCAGTAATTGGCAGTGTCACAAGTTTCATCATATGTACCTCATGGGAGACATACTTCTCCATATAAGCATGCCTCTTAGGGTATAATACTAGCTTTCTGCGTATCTCATGGTATTTTTGGTCCACCTTGCTGAGATTGAACCTTAGTATTCTGGCCTCCTTCAAGCGATTGACCCCTTCTTGTAAATATTGAGTATTGAAAGATAACCGTAGTTTACACCATGGGCTGTTGGTCCCATCTGACAGAGTGAACCTACCAAAGTAAAAGTACTGGTAAATAAAAAACTCAACCTCTCCTTACACTAGTGTTGGCAATTGTTTAGGTATCCTTCACTTAGCCTTGAATGCTTTGCGCATCCACTTATACCATTTCTCTAGGTGCGCCTTGTAGGAAAATTTCATGGTATCACAAGTGTATATTTCAAATCTCTTTGCAAGGGAAGGGTCTTCATCTGGGTATTCCCATACAATTTTTTTTGGCCCCTCAAGCACTCTAATCTCTAAGAAAATGATGGTGAGGAGGACATTTCCTAACATGATCTTTTCTCCTTCGTGCATGGCACTGATGATTTATTTTGCAATGAAGGAGGACATGTTATAGATGGTTCCTTCTAAAATATTTTGGCACACATTCAACCAAGCCTTGTTTATTAGTGTCCACCTCTCTTTCTCATTCAACTTGGATACCAATCATGCATCCATCCTCATCGCTGGTTTAGAGATATCCAAGATATCGAAATAATGTGAGCCCTTTTATAATCATAAGCTTGAAATGTCTCCTTAATGGCTTCCTTGTCCTCTAAGTCATCCTCTAGCAGCTCTCCTTTGCAGACAAGGCTAGGAAACATAGATATAAGTTGGGGAGTTATTCACATCTTCTAGCCTATGAAGTAGAAATGGTCCTCATGTACGTGCAACATCAGCCATTGGTATAGTCACTCAGGTTTTCTAAAGTAGGGAAACTCATAAAGTTGCAGGAATCCACCCTTCTCCAATTTTACCTTCATTTCATCATTATGTATCGGCATCCCTCCTAGTGTCCTTTTATCTATCGATTGAACCAGTTCCAATGCCATATCTTTCTTGGTGGTACTTGTGTGATGGTTGTAATCTCTCACTACCATCTTCCTTACATGAGATACCCATTCCTTTCCGAGCAACATGCCATCTAGGTATTGCATATCCGCATACCACTCTTTGTTGAAACTAGTGGAAACATCATGTTTCCCTTTTACCTTTCCCTTATTTGGTGAAATGGTTGCTTTCTTTGGTGTCATCTTCTTGTTGGGTTACTAAGAACAACCTCTTTCTTGCTCCTCTTCCTTGGTTTGCTCAAATTTGTGTCTTATCTTTGTGAAAAATCCCTTTACTCGTGTGCCCTAGCTACAAAACCCTAACCTGAACAATCCTTCCACAAGATGACGTACTCTACTAAAACCTTCATCCCTACGCCTGTGTCCTTTATCCACTCTAGTTCACAAATCACACTAGTCATGCACAAATCTTCACACTTTTTCCTTTGAATAAATCTTCTTTGTGGATGCCCTAATTCATAAGAGCTCTTCTTTATAACAAATGCAAGGTAATAACAATGTATCCTGACCTTCTACTTATAGCTTTTTCTTCTCTCCCATGATAAATTTTATGCAACCTACCAATGTAATTTTAAAATAAAGGAAGGTTTTTCCATTGAATCCAACCTTAAGATATCTTACCCTCGTGCCCAATCATGCATGAAAAATCCTTGAAACCTTCTGACACGTTAAAATCCTTACTAACCAAAGATCCTCACGTGTGTGCTTGTAGTGCCAAAGGAACTTCTTCTGTCCTTAACTTTATTTTTGCACTCACCTACCTCATGTTGTTCCCGCACTTCTCATCCTTTGTACATGGTCTTTATAAATCTATCGTGACACGAAAATTCCTTATCCACCTTTTCTACATGCACTCTTCTACACTATGCACTTTTCATCCTTCAATCTGAGCCATCGAAACAATACTTATACTACCAAATTCCATTTTAATCCACATTACTCCACCCCACACAAAAAAATATGCATGGTCCTCTATGCATACACAACCTTATGAAAATAATAAGTAGCTACCAGCACATAAGGCACATAAAAAAACAACACAATAAGATGGGAAGAAGCAATGAGAAAGGGAAACACAAGGAAAAGAGATGCATAAAAGGAAATCCTACGTTAAATGGAAATATTGACTTATTTATGAACACAAAGAAGACTTATTTATAGTAGGGCTTCAGCATACTCCCATTGAAATGGCTTGGTAACCGTGTTCCATCCAACACTTGTAACTGGCAAATGCTTGAATCAAGGATGTATGAGATGATATATGGCCCTAACCAATGGAATTTGAGTTTCTCAGGATGGAATAGAAACTTGGAATCATATAACAAAACCATCTTCCCAACCTCAAATTGTTTTTTTTAATATGGTGATCATGTCATGCTTTTTTCGTGCCTTTTTAGTCTTCTGACTCCATCTAGCAAGTGATCACCTTTCGTCTAACTACATTAATTTATCCATGTGCTCTTGAATTTCTTTTTCATTAGCTAACCCTCCTACATCTGCAATACGCAGCGATGGTAGCATAAATTCAACCGGTAAAATAGTCTCCGCACCAAACACCAACTGAATTGGTGTAGCTTTATTCAATCTCTTATAGGTTGTCATCTATGCCCATAGAATGTTTGATACCTTATCATCCCAATCTTTTCTTCCCACATCAAAAATTTTGATCAATGTGTGGCTTAATATCTTGTTTAATGCCTCAGTAGTTCTATTATCTTGGGTGTGATATGTGGTAGTCTTATGATGGGCCACCATGAACTTTTCCAACAAAATATTGGTTGTTTCATTCAAAAAATGTGTACCTCTATCACTAGTCAAGCTTAAAGGACATCCATACCTACTAAATATGTTCTCCCATAAGAATCTAGTAGTTTCCACCATTTTGCAATCCCTTGTAGGCATTGCCTCCAATCACCTTGTTAAGTAATTAGTGCAAGTGATGATATAGCGTGAGCCAGTCCTTTGCGTGGCAGGTGAGATTGGTCCTACAAAATAAATTTCCCATTTTTCAAATGGTTTTGTGTTGGCTATACGTATCAATGGAATCTCATCCATTTTTCCTAGCTTGCCAAGGTGCTAGCAATGGTCACAGGCCTTGCAAAATTTAATGTAATCCTGGTAGATACCTCCCACCAAATCCCTATGAGTATAATCTTCCACGTGGGTGCATTCCCTACATAGTTCCCTCCTAGAATCCCACCATGTTCTTCTTCCATGATTGAAATGTTCTCATGTTCTAATACACATCGGTGTAAAACCTCATCACGGCCTAACTTGTATAAGTCTCCAATAATTAGCATATAGGGTGCGATGCATATGGCTAACTATTTTGTTTTGAGATTCTTCATTCCTTCTAGCGCCACACTCATTTTGAGAAACATAACAATATCTTCTAAGTCAGAGGGTGTACACCATAACCTAAACAGTTGCACATCTAGCATAGCATCCTCAATGCTCTAAGCGTCCTCCCCTGAGTCAATTCTTGACAAATGGTCAAGCCCTGAGTTATTCTTTCCTGGTTTCACAACTGTAAACTCAAATCATTAAAACAACAAGACCCACCAACATATGCACCCTTGCAAAATGGGCTTGTTCACCAAGTACTTTAATGCCATGTGATCTGTGTAAAATATAAAGGGTGTTGCCAGCAGATACTGCCTAAACTTATGCAGTGCGTAGATCATCGATAGTGCTTCACACTCAATAGTGGCATACTTTTTCTCTATTGGTGTTAACTTCCTGCTAACAAAACAAAAGGGGTGGTCAACAATCCCTTCTCTAAGTTGTGCTAAGACTACTCCAATTTCCATCCTTGAAGCATCAACATGCATATGGAAAGGTTTACCCCAAGAAGGAAATCACAGCATGGGTGCAATGACAAGTCTATCCTTAAAAGTTTCAAACATCCTCTATTGCGTCTCTCCTAAGTGAAAGGCACTCTTGAGTTTTAGTAACTTCCCTAATGGTGTGGTGATCTTAGAATACCCCTTGATAAACTTATGGTAGTACCCTGTATACCCAAGGAGTCCACACACTATGCTCTGACTGGTAGGCTCCCCTAATCCCATAATAATAACAACTTTGGCGGGATCCACCACCAAGCCTTCCTTACATATGATGTGCCCCAACAGGGTTCTAAATGGTGTATCAAAAAGACACTTCATGATGTTGAGGGATATGCACAACTACCAACATCTTTCAAACATCGACAGTAAATTATCACAATGGTCTCTCACTAGTCCATACATCATCTAGTCATCAAGGTAGACTTGAAGGAATATATGGATAAAATATTGAAATGTTAGGACCACTATGTGTAAAAACACAATAGGAGCATTCTTCAGTCCAAAGGGCATGACCGTATAGCCAAAAATTCCCCATTCATTAGAGAAAGTTGTTTTTTTTGTCTTCTTTACCAACTCTACCTTGATGGTATCTTGAGAATCCATCTATGAAGGAATAGATTTCACACCCAGCCACTCCTTCCAAGATCTCTTTAGTAAAAGGGGTTGTAAAAGGATCAATTACAAATACCATATTTAAGTCCCTGTAGTCAACACAAATCCTTATCTTTCCATCCTTTTTACTATTGATGATCATGGGCCTTACCAATTATGATTCTTCCATAGCTTCAATGATGCCAGAAGTGGTCATTTTTTCTATCTCCCCCTTGGCTTTGACGTGAAGATTTAGATTCATTCGATAAGACATCATCTAGATCGGGCATGCACCCTCCTTTAATTTTATTTTCATTTCTCCCAAGGAATGGTGAACACCTTTAATCTCATGGTATCCACATGGAAATAAGTCCTGAAACTCATGCAACAGGTCAATGATTTTTAAACCTCCTTCTCTAACTAATAGTCTCCAATAGTGGCCTCCTAAGATTCCATTTCTGAACCAATGTTAACCTTCTTTATTTTGAGGGGCTTATGGTAAGCGTGTCTTTTTTAATAAGCACTATTTATAACTTTTTACATACCTTCAGTATGGTTGACATCCAAACTCTCGATCTCTTCACCATTTATCACATACAGCATATTTCCTTTCTCTTTCTCCATGCATGTATGCTCAAGCTGCATATCTTCTGACTCTTCCTCATCAATGTGCAGTTCCAAGCCAGGTTCACCTAATAACTCTATTATTTTATCTTCTACCATGGCACTATCTCCCATCATTAGGCTCTTAACAACCTACAATGCCCTATCCATTGATGGTTTAGTACTTTGATATTCAAAAGCTTTAAGGAGGTCAGATGTTAATTCCTACCAATTTCCTGTCTAACGGCGCATCTCGAAGTGAATATACCATACATGCACACAACCTTGTAAGGTGGAATACAACTTATACACCTATAAAGAAGGGTGTAAGGCCTCTGCACCTTCCATTCATTCTTTCTCACATGCTTGGATGTGAAACAAGGTAGGTTCCTTCCCATGGTAGTCTCGTATTGCAGTGGGTGCATTTCTTTGGGAAAACCTAACAGAGAATGTGATTCTCACTTTTCACCACTCTATAAGGCTATTGTGATGTGTCGCCCACCAACATGCTGCAGTCCCAAGCAATTTATAGCTGAGCATCCCTCTTTTTTCGATCTCATTTTTCCACCGAGCCTCCATTTCCCATAAGAAATCATCAGGGTTGGCCCCTCTAGAGTAGCTCGGTAACTTCTTCCCTCCTAGGCACTTGACTAAGCATGCCTTTGAAACCCTTATAATATATCCTCTTAATTGTCACCCAATTAACTCATAAGTCTTGTGTGCCTAATTGTCATATGCCACACTAGTTGTACAACTCATGGACTAAGCATATTCAAACAAAATAACTCCCTCTATAAGGAAAATCACCTCAGGGTCCTTGATAGAGCACACATAGATCCTATCAAGAACATCTTCTCCCAATGGCTCAGTATAGGGTGTTGAATTCCCATCAGTTAAGGGGATGATGACTTGATATTCCTTGTTCTCAAATCTTATGTATCCCTTATTGAACCTTAGGTCAAAATTATTCTTATAACAGTGGGGGTACCCAAGTAATGCTGGAAAGTTATCCATCTCAGCTAGCGCCAAGACTTCGAAGTTCCCAGTGAACGTTTCCCATTAGATAGTGATAGCATCATCCTTCAAGACAACAATGGGAATTTCCTTTGTCTTGTTATCCATATACAACACATTTGAAGATGACTGTAATTAGGGCCTTCCCATTTGATGTCATGTGTCTAGAGTGATAACATTGACTTCCGCTCCTATGTCAATCAAAATATTGCTCAGAAGCCACCCATCTACAACAACATTCAAGGTGATCTCTTTTTCATAATCAAGGCTATGTGGAGGAAGGTTGGAATTCATAACCTACCTCTCTCACCCTCCTCTGGCACATGGTACCTTCTCACATAACCACTCTCCTACCAAGGGGATGATATTCTCTTGCATCAACATTTTGCATACTTCTCTAACCTCATCAAGATCTTTCTGTGGAGCCTCAACATTCATCCTTTCCTCTAACTATCTTGACTGCTCTTTCAGTCATTGGATCTGTCCTTGTAGGCTTTGAATCACATCCATTGTTTCTTGATACACTTATTTCTAATGAGTAGGGTCTGGATGCTTTCCATACACCACCTCTTCTCTAATAAATAGTGGTCTTTTCCTTGGTATATTCTTAGCACGTGCAACCTCATCTTGCATCATAACTAGTATAGACTAGTTCTAACTCGCACGCCACTTTAGGTATCCATTGTGAATCATCCTTCCTCATACTTACCATCTTGGTGCCTTTGTTCTTTCAGTTTTTTGTCTCATATGTTCAAACAACTCCAGGAACTCCTCATACTTATGCTTCTTCCCACACTAAGAGAATTGTAATAGATCAAGACATTCACACTTATAGTGCTCCATAGATCCACAGTTGTAATAGGTTCCACGTGGGAACTCACTTCTTCCTCCATGGTTAACACAACCATGAAATCCTCCTCGTAAACCTCTTCCACATGCCCCTCCATCCATGTGCCCTTCATAGTGACAACCATCATCCTTGGAATTGTTTATGAGGCTGGTTTAGCACACACCAATATCAATGATGTCATGTATCTAGTCAATCAATCTACAATCCTTGATGTCGTGAGTAGTAGAGGTATAAATTTTGCAATAGCAAGACACATTCTTACGGATCGCGTGTTACAACAGTGGGAATCTACTTACATCATGATCTCCATGGAAAATTTCACATTCCACTATCATGGCATGTACCTGTGTCTGAGGACAAATATCCTTTATATTCCCTTCTACCTCACAATCTATAAACCATAGAACACAATGAGTCCCATGCACTGAGTTCACAGATAGCTTCTCCAACTGCTTCACCATTGCAACAATATAATCCTCAAGGAAGGGGATAACACTAGTATCCACGCTTCTGACATCCTCAATATGTAGGGTAGCCTCCAAGGCATTGGGCACGTCTATGAAAGTCTTGTGTGAAATTGCTCTCCTAAACGGTGTTATCAATCCTTTGAAAAACCACTAATCATGTTGAGAGTGGTGAATATCATAGGATAGTTTTGATAAGAGAGTTTTGAAATGTGCATCGTACTCCCGCACACTCTCTTCCATAATTTTTTGAATCTCCTTCAGCACGATGTTGCTCTTCTATTCAAATTCAGGGATATGAAATCCAGCCAAGAAAGCATTCTATAGCATAGTTTAATCTACCACTATCTGATGGGACTCATGCTTCCAGTACCAACTATGTGCACGTCCTTACAACATCGTTGCAAACTGACTCACCTTCACTCTAGGGTAGTGATCCCCTTTGTGTGCCATAACATCTCACACTTGTGTACATGCTCTGTAGCATCCTTACAACCTTTTTAGTATGGTAGATGCAAAGACATTTTGAAAAAAACTTGCTGAGGTGGTTGAGGCCCTTGTCTGCTTGACCTAGAATCTTGATTCCCTCTAGTATTACCTCCACCACCAGATCCACTAGATCTACCAGGTCCTTTCCTTCTTGACCCACCAAATCCTCTAGATCTGTCAGGTCCACCAAGTCCTCAAGCTCTTATACCACTAGATTCAACTCTTTCATCTAGTAAAGGACATGAAGTGGTCATTCCTAGTGTTCCCAACGTCCCATTAAAATGCACACCAACATTTTGTGATATTTCATCACTACCAGATGTGTGTCCCATGCTAATTCTAGACATTATACCCAAAATTTGTGTACTCACATTTTTCCCAAACATTGTTCCATACAATATTCCTCCAATCACGGGAAATGATTACTTAGCCATAGATGTACCAAATAAGAAATTATATCTCCTAGGTGAAGATTGGTCACTCCCACCAATACCAACTAGGTTGATAATACTTATTTCTTGATTTGGAAGACTAAGCGCCAGGGTTTGGTCACTAGGTGGATTCAAATGCGTGACGATGGCTCTCCTTTCTCCAAGAGACGAAATCTCTTCAGAAGTTGAAGGGGTCTCCCTCCCACGCTTTACAAGATGTGGTATTACATACGTCTTAGGCTCCACATCCTCTGCATGAACCTCAATTTCTTCCCACAACGTCTACCTCCATAGATCCATCACTCCTACAACCTTGTGTTGTTTATCCAACTCCCTTTCACGAGCCTCACTATAATTGAGTCATCTCTCCTCCCTCTATTTTTCAGCCACAAGGTATGTCGTCTTCCTCCACCCTAGCTTCCTCACCCAGCACTCAGAGAAGCTTAGACAACCATAGGAAATTCTTCCAAACTTATTGTAAAGATCAGGATATTTATGGCTAAGGGGATAACACGTAAAAATGATCCTCTAGGCTCTGTTAGGAACTAAAACTTAGCAACCTCTAGATAAGAATACATAGAAATAGCATATCTAGGGTATAACTGGTCAGCACTCTTCTCCACCAATGATCAACAGCATGTGTCCAAGTCAGATCAGCATCCTGTAGCCTCTGATATTCATCTTGGGTCCACACGTGAGATCTATAATACCAGCTTGATCTATATGTGTACGTGGAAATCCATTCATACAAATCTAATAGAAAGTAGCAAAATAAGGTCTCATACAACTCATGATATAGGTGTTCTTCTACCCATCTGTGTGCATCAAACTTGGGTCCAGTACTAAATATCTAAGAAAATTCATCCTCCATGCTCTTAAACCATGCTTCAACACTATCCAAGGTCAAGCACTCTGTCATCACACATCATTCTCATAACAACTTCGAAAAGAGTTCTCGTCAATGGAACCAAGATGTAGTCAATTTTATGCACCTACTAATTTCTAACCCCATGCGCGTCATCCTATCACCCAGCGGGTGCTGGGCACTCACCCAAGGCACACGCAGGTGCCAAGACCCTCCTTTATGTGTGCATTATGAGAATATCTTGCCATTGTTAGAGGATTAGATGCAAAAAAGTAAATTTCCATGCATTCATTTTAAAATCAAAGGATGAGCTATCACATATATATACCCATGCACTCAATAGCAAGGGAAACATCATGGCATGAAATACAAAGAATATATCTACCTTATAAGTATGAGGAAATAACACTAGGGTTTGCACCCATGAACCAGATGTTCAGAAAAGAGCCATATATTTATATTAATCATAATCTCAGTAACCACACTACATTTAAAAGGGTAATATCAAACCAAACATATCAAGCCAGATATCTAACCCATATATCAGAAGTCCTAGTTATGCTTCCCTTAAAGATTTTACAAACCCATCCCTTGGACATGATTACATTATTACAGTCCTTTAATTATAACCCGAACTCCTAATATTTTCTACAGAGCTTTGATTTCCTCATGCTATATGTCTTCCATCTATGTCTTCCTCTATCTCCCTTCTTTTCTTCCAAGCATATCTCTTTATAGCATCAGCACCCACTGTCATGCCTTTTCTCAAGAGTAGATCAGATGCCAAGTTTCCATGTGGTCCTTCAATGGTGCATGCTTATTCTGTTTCAAGATCTCCACTTTCTGTAATGATGTCTTTTAATAATTCCATGCATGGAATATCCTTTTCTTTACCACCAAGGTTCCAGGCTGGTACACTATCCACATAGCATGCCTAGTCGGACCACGTTTTTCCTCAATTTCCTCTAGAACTCCAAATATGGCTATGTCCTTAGATCATGTTGTCCTACCTTGAACATGCACCCTATTTTCTCCAAAACCCTTCTTAAACCTTTGTCATACGTACTTATCCCCA
The DNA here is from genome assembly GCA_019776745.2 of Taxus chinensis. NCBI lineage: Eukaryota > Viridiplantae > Streptophyta > Pinopsida > Cupressales > Taxaceae > Taxus > Taxus chinensis. The sequence goes on along the minus strand of CM034148.1, from coordinate 330,347,043 downwards.
CACGCCCTTCTTCTCTATCGGTCCTGCAGGCTAACGCCCCCTTTGGTACTTATCCAATAATTGGGGGCCCAACAATATCATAGGTAATGATTAAGATACTGGAATTGGTGTAGTTATATGCGGTAGAAAGGATGGAAGTGATGAAAAAGGTGTAAGCTACGTAGGTAATTTTGGTGTAATAGAGGACCTTAACAAGGAGGCGGGCTACTGAGATTTTAGTTTACTTGGGGTAGGAGGCTGTTTGGCCAAGGTTGATGGGTGTGGCCCTAGGATAGATGGAAGTGGTAAAGGTGAAAGAGGGGTAATAGGCGAAGCTAGTGTATGCAGCCTAAGAGGTTGGGTCTTCCTCTTAGATGGGGGAATAGTATTCATACTAGCTTGTGAGGACATGGCTGAATCCATTTTGATAGAGGGTGGACTAGGCTTGATGTTGGCATGACTCCCAATGTGGCAATGGGTTAGGATGAGGAGGAAAATATAGATGTATGTAAGGCTTTAGGCATTGGCAAAATTGCAGTCGATGGTAAAGTCTTAGGTGTGGGTGAGGGTGATGAATAAGAGGTTACTACAACTAGTATGGAAATGGTGGGTTTGGTTTTCTAAAACACCTTTTGATAAATCTTGGAAGTATCAGTAGACAACATTTACATCTGAGTGGAGAAAGGAAGCCAAAGGCATCCCCAAAGCATGGAATTGTTGACATAATCTAAGCGGCCAGCCAAATGTGAAAAATGACACCATCAGAGGGGGGGATGATGTTGATTTGGTAGTAATCCCTGTTAATAATTTCTATGAGATAGGGAAATGGTTTACTTCTGACTCTGTGGGTAAAAGAGTCGAGAGAAAATCAACAGGATCCTTGAAATCCAATGGAGAATTATCCCCAATAGGAAGGGGAATTGCTAATGGATCCTCTATGGGTAGGGGATATGACAAGTAGGATGAGGTAGGTTCATCTTTTGGTGAAGAGGAAGGTAATCATGGCTCTCCCATGGGTTGGAGATTTAATATTGCAGGTTGTTTGTTAGTTTGAGGGGTACATGGATAAACTTCATCGACACGTATAGTGGACTCCTCCATGGGTGAAGAGGGAGATAAGGGAGAATCCTCTATGGGTAAAGGTGTAGATGAAATAGGCTCATTCATGGATGAAGGATTTCATGCAAGAATCTCCTTGATAAATGGAGTAGGATGAAATAGAGGAAGATTTGGTATGATGTTGAAAACAACATGAACCTCACGAACGTTACTGTTATTGGTATAAGGTTCGCTAGTTTTGTTAGATGACGGAGTGTGATTTAGGAATGGCTTCTTGAATTTGTGAAAGTTCTGATTAGTCAGTGTGTTAGGGTTATCCAAGACGATATCTCTACTATCTATCATTTCTTAGATGATATTTTTGAAAGTTATACAATCGTTGTTGTTATGACCTTTAACGCGATGATAGTTACAGTAATCATTTTCTTTGTACCACACAGGCATAAGATGAGAGGGTTTAAAACCAATATATGGTTTGACAGGTGGAAGAGTGATGGCTCCATCTTTTAGAAGTTTTTCTAAAACCTAAGAATAGGTTTCTCCTATGGGAATGTATTTTCGTTACTCCCACTTGAACTGAAAATCCTGAATAGGAGAAAGGTTCAGAGAAGGATTGGATTGGATGGATGGGTGAGATGGACCAGCTTTCAAAACTACCACATGGGTAGATCCTTTTTCTTTAGAGTAATTATTTTGTGGTTTGGAAGAAGAAGAGGTATTGTTGGATATAAATGCAGCATTTTTGTTACGTAATTGTATCTTCTTCACTTTAATGACATGAATTTCAAGTTTTCGGGCCATGGTGAATGCCTCATCAAACATGCGGAAGGTTTGAAATTGGAGAGTTTGTGAGATGTGCCTAGCACAAGCCCTGGTGAATAATTTTATTAACTCTATTTGAGGTAATTGAAATGTGATCAGGTTTATTAGGCTTCACCAATGAGCAACAAAATTTGTAATAGATTCATCTTCGTATTGTCGTGTTGAGTACAAGTTGGTCATGGTGACCTTCTTGATGATATTGATAGAAAGTTGGTCTAGGAAAGATTGAGCTACTTGGTTGAATGAGTAAATGGAGTGCCTAAGTAGACCACTATACCAATCCATAGTAGGTCTTGTCAAGAACATTGGGAATGTTCGTAAGAGCAAAGTGTCATCATGAGCGATCAGATAACAACCATGTTTAAAATACTGCAAGCGTTGTTGTAGGGTCTTTTTTGCTATTGAATCAGTTGAATTCAAGAATTTCCCAATGCATAGGGTATGGAAAAATAAAAATATATGGGTGAATGGGCTCATTACAAATCTCGTCATATGTCAGAGAATTACGTGAGTCAGAGATTGATGCTTCAAATGTTTGCATCTTGCCCCATCATAATTTTGATAAGATCATTAGTAGGTTATGATGACTAGGAACCCCCTGCAATATAAGGGGGTAGATGATGAAGGTATGACATGGGCGGAATCCCAGTATAGGGTGGTGCCGAGTACGAAAATTGTGAGGGAGGAATAGATGTAGGTGATAAGTATCCTGAATAAGTGATAGATGAGATAGGGGGTTGTTGGTGATAAGTGTAGGTAGGTGGAGTGGATGTAACAACCCTCATAGTAATTGGAGGAAGAGACTATGGGATTGAGAGGACAATGTTTTGAAAGGGATTATGGGCTTCCGACACCATGGGTGGCTAAGATGCAATAGGTATATGAGAGGTGACGGGTGCAGATAGACCTACACTCAAGGTGGTTGATAAAGGAATGGTTGATACCACAGGAGCAACTGATGTCAAAGGCATGATACATACTACAAGTGCAGTGAATATTGATGGTGTAGGGTCAAGTTGGGACACCACAAGTGGTAAGGTGGAAGAGGCTAATGTCGAGCTAGTAGTAGCTGATGTAGAAGTGGGTGCAAGGGTAGGAGGAATGGACATAGGCATGTCGTATACAAACTACCCTAATGAATCCTGAGTGGATGAATGGGATAAATAATACTATAGAGAAACAAGGTTTTGATCCAAGAGTCTTGCAAACTCCTCATCATCGGTACTGAGGATAATAGGTTGATTGGGATCCATAAGTGATAAGATGGAAGGCAGTGATGGTCTAGGCGGGAGCGAATGAAGGCAAGCATGGAATACAAGGGCATTAGCTTTTCTATGATTCAAAACCATATGAGTTAGAGTAAACTTGGTAATCTGATCTTTGTAGATGACACATAAGAATAGAATGAATGGAAAAAATAGTTCTGGAAGGTGAAATATGGTCGTTGTTTTAATTGAAAAATTGAAACACAGTAACCGACAACAGTTGGGTAATAGATTTTGGTGACGGTGGGTAACTGATGTCGGTCAAAGGACCGATGCCGATTACTATGGAAAATAAAAATATTTTTAAATGGCAACAAATGATGAAAACGGAGAAAAATCTGGACTTTGACAATGATTTCAAAGACACAGAGATATGGTGAAGTAAATGAGGAAACCCTAGAAATAAAATAAATGTGATGAATGTTACTTTGGTTAAAATGACCAAAATAATAGGAAATTGACAACGGTTAGGTAAACCAATGACGGTCAGATGATTAAATTGATGATAGTCGCTGGAATGACACCGGTCACTGTGAAATTTGTGAAAAAATGGAAAAAAGTGAATTTGGTAATTTAGATCAAATAAAAGACCAACCCAGAAACTTGAGTATGGCTATGATTGACCCTAAAACTCAAAAAGATTTGGAATACACCAACTATGATTATGGAGTGTGAAAGGAAAGAATAATGGAGAATACGATCTCACACCTCAAAACATAGATCAAACAACAACTAACAAACATGAAATCCTATGTGGTGGATTTTATGTTTTGGCTTATGCCATTTAGGACTAACTTATGAATAGAGTATATTTTTTGGTTTGATAAAATGTGTCCTACAAAAATCCAGAAACTAAGGATGGTTTCACGTGAATTTTTGGTGAGGGAGGTATTTTCTCTGAGATAATGACTGAATAGAGAAACCAGTTTGGTGCCCACTATCAATGCTCTGATCATGTGATCATTGACAGCTTCTTTTGGGTAGGATGTTGTTTAAGAAAATGAGTAATTTATTTTAGTGTGGTTTGGTGTAGAAAAGAGAGTGTACACTATGATTCAATTTTTTCAACCACCAGCTGGGCATGACTTCCAATGTATAGGTTTCCCACAATTTTTAAATGAGCTACAGATGCAACACACAGAAATGATATGAAAATATTTTAAACCCAAATCCACAATGGCATTTTATGAAAGCAATAATGAATAGGAAAGAGTATGTATTTCACTAATGCAATACAAAAATGAAAAGAATGCTTCTTTTTATTCCAAAATACGAGTTTCAATGAGACAAGTAGAAGATAGAGAATGTTCCAAAGGAATAAATTTAATGTGAACTGATTTCAAAAGGAAATAGACACATAATCTTTCACCTAGAAATGAACAATGCAAAAAAACCCTTGATGGGTCCCACCGAGCATGCCAAAATGTTTCACCAAATTGTTGTGAGATAAAATAGATAAGGTAAAAGTTCAAGGAGGAATACTTTTGATTATGTTGGTTGAAGGTTGAGTGTGCATTTTATTGATTTTATCCTAGCTGCTTGTAGATAACTTCTTTTTGTCTGGGAAGGACTACATGTAGATAAAAAATAAGACCACCAAATGATATTAAATAGCAAGGGTCAGAGGACAACCTAGCAAGGCTAGATCTGGGAAGCATGATGTTTCCTTGAATGGTTGTCAATCCTCTGTTTTTATCAACTTAATGAAATTAAATGCAATAAATAAATGTCCTATTGCTAATACTTTGATTTAGGTATCTCAAAATGTTACTAACAAACTAGATTAATAAATGTATTGAAATCTAAACTAATCTAGCATCAGGAAAGATATGTTTCTAGTTAGGACAGATCACAAGGGTGTTAGGTAAGGTCACAGAGCTATGTAGTAAGATCTGGGTGGAATTTAGGTGATGTTAGAGGCAGTTTGGTGAATTTTAACAAAAAATACGGTGACCAACATCGGTCTAGTGACCGATGTCGGTAAAGAGGGGAGATCGAAGATGGTTAAGGTGACCGGCATCGGTAGGGGCAATTTGGTGGTAATTAGATAAAATCATTTTTGGACATCTCTGTGATTACACAGAGAATGAAGGGAGAATGGCTGGATTTGTAATAATTCCAAGAAGACTCAAAAATGCATAGAGGTTAGGTACAGATATCCAGAATGCCAGGGGTGGTTGGATGGGTAGATTGGTAAGAAGATGTGGATAGAGGAATGTAGGAAGGAATAAGATGTAATACCAAAAGATAATGAACCTACACTTTAAGCAAGTACAAAATGATGAAAATCAAGTATACTTACTTGCATTTGTAGGTCTGGTAGGTGAAGGAAGGCAATAGTTGATCTGTGGAGAAATTTTGTGGTCAGTGCCACAAAAATACTTCCTAGAGTGTTCCGATGAATATTATAATGCCTTGAGATAACCATCACATGTTTACTTGGGCATGTGGTTGAGTATATCTTGTCGTCTGGATGCTGAGAAGTCTCTAATTCATGTTTGAATGCAATAGAAGTCTCTCCACTAAAAATGAAAAATCCAGGTAAAGATTTTTGAAATTGTATATGAGGTAACCGATGACGGTTAAGGTGACTGGTGTGGGTTAGGGTGGGAAAGTCTAGGTTTATCAAAAATAGGCAGATCTTTACTATTTTTGGTGTGATTCTGATTGAGTCCTCTTAGGGAAGTGAAGTTCACGTGAGAGAATGTAGGAAGGTTATAAAATAATTCTAATTATGTTTTAGGAAGAATTCTCAGCTAGTTAGGTCAAGTGGGGACTTGGCATTGGGAGTGATGACACGGTGCTGAGAGTGATGACTTGGTCAATGTGAGTTAAATGCCCCTGGAATAGGTCCAGGGTGAGGTGTCTAGGTGATGTGTAAATTAACTTAATTAAATTAATTAATAATGTGAGGATGAACATTAATTCAATTATAAGTTATTATATTAATATGAATGCGGGGTAAAGGGGTCATGGTTAGGTGAACATGTTATTTAATTGATTAAAAGGGGGCCAAGTGGAGTGTAACCCAAATTTGGTGTCTACAACCTTGTCAATGATTGTTCATAAAACCATGATGATCAAACCACCTCATTATTTTTATGAAAGATTAATAACTGAACTAAGAAGTTATTCCGAAGAGTTGAGGTCCCCATGTAAATAATATAGTTCACAATGATCATCAAAAGGTCCATGTTTGTCTCAAAATCACATTATTACATGATTTTTCCAAATCTTGCATATCTTGCAATTCCCATATCAGAATGACCTGAAAATTTTCCTGAATCATCATGAAAACATCCTCTAAATATAAATACTCCCCATATAGTCCAAATATCTCTAAAAATTTCCATCCATGGTGACTTACCTATGCCAATATGTATGTTTCTCACTTGCTTATTTCCCAAGGATCCCGAAACACCTCCAAATCACTAAGTAATGACCTGAACTCACCATACATATCAACTACACTATCACCATGTTTCTACCATTCTCTATCATGACTGATTGGGTCTAAATAGTACACCTCCATACCATTATGTATGATCCAGGGCTAGGAATAGGCCTGAAATGACCTGACTCAACACTGATTTCACTTGTAGTAACCATGTTGACCTCATACAGACTCATATACAACCATGAAACATCATATGGATCATGTTATACCTCATGAAAACCTCTAACCAACTCATGAGATCTCATATCATGACTCTACTAACTCAACCATACACTAGGACCTCCTAGGACTTCACCAAACTTGTACACTACCAATCAACCTTCATCTTTGACACTTGAAATGAACCTCATGGAGACACATACCACACTGTGAAATCCTTTTCCATCAATGGAGTTGACATTAATGACAAAAAATACACAATGGACAACATATCTCACCTACATAAGGAAATATATGCACATTATAACTCACATGGAATTCTCAGAAGTTACTATTACAAATATCATTTCAATAACACTTAAAGTGCTACTAAATCTTCCTAAACTAGTTTTTCATCATCTATATTTAACCCTATAACAATTTTGAAGAAATTGACTATGTCAAATAGGTCTATCTTCATCCATCTGCAATCATGTAAAGATCATAGAGTCATGTATTAGTAAGAGAAAATTCACTCCAAGCATTACATAAGTGTTGCAATCAACGGGAGGGTTAGGTCGCATAGCTGAGGCACACCATATCTCACTTTCACCACATTGGGTAAATTATATACTACGTATTTATCTCATTATCTTGATTTCAATATGCACAAGGGCACCCCTATGGGTTGGTTAGCTATACACACTTACACAAGAACATAGGATAACTACATGAGGCTTGATTTCCACAAGGAAATATAGTGCAACACTTAGATTAATTTAATAACTAGGAGTCTATTATCTAAGTTTGATCCAACATAAAACACACACACACACACACACACACACACACACACACACACACACACACACACACACACACACACACACACACACACACACATTATCCTTATGTTTTTTAATTATCTAATGAGCAATTCTACAAGTTGTTACGGTTTCTACTTTATTGTAATTTATCATGGGTCATATAGAAGTTGTGCATGTATGAATGACATATGACAAACATCATTTATAAGCAAGTAAAGTACATGAATAGGTGCATACCAAAAATATCACAAGATCCAAAACTCTATAGATCTTGGTATAAGGTGTCCAGTTCTATCCTAGACAATACAAACTTTGTATGGTCCCACAACTGCTCACTTTTTTTGTTTCTGAATCTCCAGTGTAGAATCAAAATCTCTACATCTTCTTTCTTTTCTTCCCTACACACCTAAATCATTCCTGAATCATCTTGAATGGATAATTTTACCTCTGTTATCATGTTTTAAGAAATTACTTATAATGTATTAATCATTTCAAGATTGAATGTACTATTCTATTCTTGTATAATTGATGTTGTAAGTCAATAAAATCATAATATCCTACATGTTTCTAACACATACATCCTTCTTATTAGTGTGTAATTTCCAAATCATATATATTAATTAGGGTGGAAACTTGAAATAAATAATAGTGAAATATCCTCTTTGTTTCTCAATAATGGGTGATCTCAAATAGGATAATAGGAGGGGCCATACTAAATATCCACACCTTGAGGTTACAATCTTTAAAGGATGTGGAACTTATAAGTGATGTTCCATGCTCTATAGGATATATAAGGTTCCAAATCATATATCTAGGATAGGGTAGTAGCATCTAACTAGGAATCGATAGTAATTTTATGATAATGATCTTATAATCAAGTCATAACATGATAAGGATTCATATATTATGGTTGTAAAAATAGGTTGTTATCCTTTGTAAAGTCCACATGGAATTTTATAAGGCAAGAGATAATAGATAAAGAATGAAACATATTAACAATATGTTTCTCTACTCTAACATATGCATGACCAAACAAAACAAACATCCAAATCTAAAATAACATAAAGGAAAAGAGAGGTTAAATATGATTACATGATTATAAATGCTATTGTTGCATTAACTCCCCCAGGATTAGCAACACCTTATGAGATATTTGATTTTGGGGATTACAAAGGAATATAGAATACATAAAAAAACATCTAACTAAATACTCTAAAGGATCCAAAGTCTAGGAAGAACATAATCAGTGCAACTCCTATGCTTGAGAATCTTGTGTACATAATTTATCAAGTGTAGATTCCAAAAAGACAAGTAATACCAACTTCAATACCTCTAAAGCTTTAAGGGGAGATTGGAAATAATATACAGAACACATGAGTGATGATGATGTGCTGGAATGAGCTCTCAAATGTTGATTACACACACATGTTTATATCCTTTTTTAACATTAGTAGATTATTGTCATGGAAATACACAACAGTAAAAAGGAATTAAAGGTTTTGAAACTAGAAGTTGTTTTGATTAAATAACTTCCAATGGAAATTGTACAATATCAATATAATGTATTGGTTATTGCAATAAATGATTACAATATGCTATAGGAAATAAAAACATAATGGGAAGATCAACTTAGCTATATAGATTTGTACAAAAGAGATATGGGTGTACATATTGGAGAATACAAGAGTGCATAGACTGAAGATACTTCATTTATGGTATTATAACATTAAATACTTATGTTGTATGAGTATATAACTCATTTGATATAATATGGTTCTTCTTATATGGCACGGTCTTGGATTCCTTTGGAATATGGATTTGTAAATTTTTGGGTCCTTCGATGGCCTAGAAATATGTATCAATGTCAAACCCTATTTGTCATAGAATCTCAAAACCATTTGTAATCAACTAAAGTATGCCAAAAATATAACCATGGATGGTAGATATTACAATAAGGTTAGTGTTTGGGTTGAATTGTAATACATGCACCACCTAAATCAACACTACTTTTAAGATGCTTCAAGCAACATGTAGTTTTTCACCTATAATGTAACATCTATATGAATGCAATTAGTTAGCAACTTGAACCACTTTGATTGTAATTGATATGATTTTTCTCTTGCTAATAATTTGAAGTAACTTGGTGTGCTTGGGAGTGAGGGAATATAGAATCCTTTTCTTTTTTGAGTTCTTCATAACTATAGTAGTGGCTTCCTTAATAGATTTGCATTAACTTTGGGGAAATATAGGGAACCCTATATACCTTTTGTAAGTGTTACAAATGACTGTGTCAAATGAATGCCCAATTATTCTAGGTGAGTAAATGAGATGATGTTAAATTGTTTATATAGAGTTCCAAAGGTAAATTTTCATGATAAGTCCAACCCAAGAATATACAAAGACCCAAAAAATGATAGTACATAAAAAATTTTGGACAACAAGTTGGTGCATGACTGTATAGGTTATCCAAGACCAGATTGTATAACCTGAATAAATTGTACAGTTTTGGATAGAGAGGAGATAAGTGAAATATGAAATTTTCATCTTGAAAAATAGAATTTGAGCACTGGTATTATGTATTAGAATTCATACATTTTTGACACATAGTGTGTACTGAAATGAGAAATTTAAGAAAGAGATGGAAATATGTACTAAGGGGGGATAAGATGTGGGTGTTTATCTTAGATAAGAATAATAATTACAATAAGCAACGTCAAATGGTAAATTTTCAAATTTGAGTGTCTATATTTTCCCCCTCTTTAAGTATTAAAATAAAATTACATGCTTAAAGAAAAATATACAAGAGCGTGTAGACACACTTTTTATTTTCTCAAAAAAAATGTCCATATGTATACGTGTTGGCACACTCCATTATAAAACTTAGAACACATAGTATAGTCAATTTCCATAATAGAAATTGAACTATAAATCAATAGTAACTATATATTTTGAACTTGCATAAAGTGAAATAAAGATATGCATAACATGGAAAGAGTAAACCCGCTTGTGAAGGGAATATTTTTTGCGTTCCTTACTTGTAGGGTTTTTGGAGATTTAGATTTTTTTTATAAACATTTATGAAGTATTAGGGGTTATCATACCTTAATTGTGTTAGAGGAAAAACTAGATTATTGGGTGCATGCATCCCCAATAGTGAATTGAAGTTATATAAATAATAAGAGAGAGGTACTAATGCATCTCATGAAGGTAGAAGAGACAAAAAATCATAGCAATAAGAACAACAATATTAGTGACATAAATAATAACAATATTAATAACAAAATTGTAGATGCAATAGAACTAGAATAAATAAAAAACAATGATCAAGTGAGCAAGCCAAAATAAGAGCATGTAAATTAGAGTCGCATTAAGGCATATAACTGTAAACATGGGACACCCACAGTGTCATAAGACAATAAAGAAACTTAGGCATCATATAACAGAAAAATGTCACACAAGAAAGGAATAGAGCCACAAACATGGGACACCCACTATGTCACAAGACAAGCAAGGCACGTAGGCCACATATAATGAAGTATATAGGTGGTGACACAAATGAATAACAAACATGTATAGCAAGTAGTAAATTCAAATAGTGATAAGAGAAATATAAGGAATAGAGGATCACATGATGCAAGATGTGTCAATCTTGCACAAAACATATGTGTTAGTATTATTGGTTTGAATAATAATATATACATGATATATGTAATCAAACATCATGAGGAAGTATAAATGAATTATATAATGAAATAATAGAACTTTTATAATGTGGAGGGATTTCCCCAAGAGAAGAATGTAAGGAACCAATGTAGCTCTTGTAAACATCTAATGATATGTGTTTCATAAATCAAGCCCAATATACCTCTTGAACACATGTGTGTAATGAGTATATCATATTGTCTATAAATCAAACCATAGTTACAAACAATACCTGTAATATAGAGTGCAAAAAATGCAAGAAATGTGTATAGGTTCCAGGTTTGTATTTCCACAAATATATAAATGTTTATGTATTATTTAGATATATCTATGTACATGGGGAGGATAACACGAGATCTTCCCAATGAGGTCCCCATGAGGAGAAAATTTTGATCCAAAATGATAGTCACAGGAATCAATCGCGCCAATGAAGAATGCTCAAATATGATTGGTACAAAATTATTAGTATGTGTCATAGGAATCCCGAGAGAAGAGCTACATGGACTAGATTCATAAGTAGTGGTGTGTGATTGGGGTGATCAGTGAATAAGAGTATAAATGGATATTCATATAGAGGTAAATTACTTAACCACGTATGAAGTAAGTTAGGTGTATTGATAAGAGGAAGTCAGGGGTGTGGGAAATATACAAGTGACTTAGTGCCATGATCGTTTCTCGTATTAACCTCTAAAATAGGGAAATAATCAAGGAAAACCACAAGTAAAAGAAAAGGTATAAAATAAATAGAAACAAACCAAGTAGAATATGTAATATTAACATGAGTGGTATCATGAATATCATATGTAACCAAAATAGATTAGCTATGTGCATCATTTGTAGTATATGTAAGATCGGAAGAACTAATTATATCCATATGCATAGTATTAGATATGTACTTAAGCATGTGTAAATATGTATGTCTAAAATCCATACTCAATGTAACATTGGGAGGGGCTATGAATTTCTCCCAAAGAGGTAAGTACTATAGATGTAATAATAGTGGGTGTTGTCATGGGGGAATAGAAACTTTTTCAGAAGTGCATGAAGAGAAATCAATATGAGTCATTGTAGACAATGTTCCCAATCGGGTTGGAGTAGTAGCATCAAGTGACGTAACAATACGATCATTTGGATCAGAAATCATAATATCATTAGAGGTGTGTCGAGAATGATTCCAAGTAATAGATTTGAAATCCATGGACATTGTAACATTTTCAAGGGGAATTAGGGATTTCATTAAAATCATATGTACAATATAAGTATCAATAGGAGATTGATAAGAATTTTTCTAAGTATGATGTAGAAGAAAATTATCACAAATATGTATATCATGAATAAGTTCATATTCCATTATAACATGAGTTTCAATTGTATCATTGTTTATGTCCATTTCAAGGGAAGATAAAGAAGTAACATCATGTGAAACATCATTAGAACTAGTATTTGAAGCATCATCACAATTACAACTATCAATAGAATGTAGAGGAAGTGAAAAACTAAAATTTTCCTTGAGAATAACAACCACATATGGAAGGGATGTACTAGGATAAATCTATGCATTTTGAAAGACCTCATAGATGACCTTACATGTGTTATTGATTTGGATGAACTCAAATAAAGACATAATCGGTTCCTTGGAAGGTATGCTAACAAAAAGAAAAAATAAGTTTGGAGCTTCAACATATAAATTCAAAGCACAAAGAAAGGAAGCTACAACATTAAGAGGTGTAGCAAGAGGGATTTGTGTACTTAGAAGGATATCATAGAAAATATCTTTACAAACTAGATAGATCTGAAGGAACTCAAGGAATGACAAAAGGTTCATAATTACAAGTTATTATTATTCAAAGGATAATGTATCTTGAGAATCAGTAGTATACACTTAATAGGAGGCCGAACAGTAAGAAACCATAGATGACAAAACCCAAAAGTGATGTTTAACAAAAGTGACCATCAGTAGTTAATTGAAATGAACATATATGAAAATAATTAGTGAATTTAACAAAAGAAAATGAGGTGTTTTTTAATTTGATTGTATCAAAAAAATCCTCCAAGGAATTTGCACAAAAGGGTGTATTTTTTCTATTATGCCCTAATTACTAAAAATATGACTTTTGAATTTTCAAAAAGTATGATAAGAATTAGGGAAAACAAAAAGTTTTTTTTTCAATAAATAAAATTTAATAAGAACCTCAAAGTAATTTTAAAATAGATTTGTTATGATTGAGATATGCAATAAAAGGTGACTTGGTAATTATGAGCCCTAGAAAGAGTCTCAAAGTGTAGGACCAACAATGAAACCCTAGGAAATTTTCTATAAACTAGATTTAGGGCAGGTGATAGATGAATATCAGGTTTGGATATAGATATAAATTGAAAATATGGAACCTTGGGGAAGCTAGGGTTTGAGCCAAAATGTTTGATACAAGATTCGGGTTCAAAAAAATGTTTACACCATTTTTAACTTTAGTAGATTAATGTTATGGAAATACACAACACTAAAAAGTAATGTAAGTTTATAGAAACTAGGATCTATTCTAATTAATTAACTTCCAATGTCAATTAAAGAATAGGATAGTGTATTGGTTATTTTGATAAATGATTACAATATGTTATATCTAAGAGAACACAATGGGGAAGATAAACTTAGTTATATAGAGTTGGATAGAAGAGATCTGGTGTACGGAATAGAGAATCTGGGAGTACATATATTGGAGATGCTTCATTTCTAGTATTGAGACCTAAAATACTTTTGGTGCATGACCGTACAACTCAGTCAATATGTATAATCTATTGATGTCCCTATGGTACGATTTTAGATGCCTTTGGAATGGAGATCTGTAACTTTCTCGATCCTTTGGTGTCCTAGAAATGTATCTCAATGTTAAACCCTATTTGTCAAACAAACATAAAACCATATATAATAATCTAAATCATACCAAAAATCTAACCATGGGTGGAAGACCCTACAAGAAGGTTAGTGTTTGGGTTGAAGTGCAATCAATGCACTGCCTATGTCAACACTATTTTGAAGAGGCCTTAAATCACACGTACTTTTTCACTTTGTATGTAAAATCTATATGAATGACACTGGTTGGAAACTTGAACCAATTTAATTATAATTAATAGGATTGTTCTCTTATTAAGAATTTGAAGTAGGAAACTTAGTGAGGTTGTGAATGATGGAATCTAGACTCCTTAACCTATTTGAGTGGTTTATAACTATAGTAGTGACTACCCTAATGGATGTACATAAACTTTGTGAATATTTAGGGAGCCTTGAGTGCCTTTTGTAAGTTTTACAAATTAGGGTGTCAATAGAATTCCTAGTTGTGCTAGGTGATTAAATGAGGTGATGTTAACTTTCTTATATATGGTTTTGAAGGTAAATTATCATGATAAGGCCAACCCAAAAAGATGAAAAGACCCAAAAAATTATATTTCATTGAAAGTAGAGTTGTTGTGCTAGTGTAGGATTGTATAGGTTGGCCATGAATAGATTATACAACCTAGTTGGATTGTATGGTTTTGAACAGAGAGGAACTAAGTGAAATCTAAAAGTTTCATCTTAAAACATAGAGCTTGAACATTGGTATTATGAATTATAATTAATATATTTTTAATACATAGGTGTAAAAAAACAAGAAAGTTATGAAAGAGATGGAAACATGCACTAAGTCGTGATAGGATGTATGTGTGTGTCTCACCTAAGCAACACTATTGCAATAATTAGTGTCAAATGGTGAATTACCAAATTTGAATGTATACATTCCCCTCTTTAAGTATGAAATGAAAATTGCATGCTTAAAGGAAAAGATACCTGAGTGTGTAGACACAATTTGTCTTTAATAGGAGGTTTTTGTCCAAATGTGTTGGGGTTGGCACGCTCCATGATGAGACCTACAACACAAATCATAGTCAATGCACATAGCATAAACTGAACTATAACTCAATAGTAACTATAGAACTTGCATAAAGTGAAATAAAGAGATGTCTAACATGGAAAGAGTACACCCACTTATGAGGGGAAGATATTTTCATTCCTTGCTTGTAGTTAGATATTTGAAAATTTAGATTTTCGTTATTGAACTTTATTAAAGGATTGGAGGTGATGAGTCCCCAATTGTTCCATAGAAGAAACTAGAGTATTGATTGCATGCATTCCCAACATCAAATGGAAGATAAATAATGAAGAAGAGAGAGGTAATAATGCACCTAATGAAGAAAGAAGAGCATGTATAAATTTTTATAGTAACTCTGATATCTTCCTATTTAATAATGAGGATAGGAAAGACTACCTACGAAGAACCTAGCCACTTTGATGATTTCCATAACCCCGCACACCACATCACTTTTAGATGGATCTAGGCCTAATGTTTAAATATATAGACACAAGGTATAAAGAGAATGAGTACTCCCATGTTCTTCCCATGTGTTATATTGCTAAGTAAGATTGTGTAATATGCTAATATATCAATGGAAAAGGAGGCATATGCTCCAAAAACATATGTATTTTGTAACTAGAAATGAGCATTGAAGTGAAGAAGTAGTGAAATATTCATTCCCCCATAAATTGATCTAAATTATGCCAACTCAGCCTAATATTATGCCAAAAACATTTTTTCGTGATGGAAAATCTAAAATTATAAAAAAACTCTAGTGTTTTTTCCCCTAGAGGAAAAATATATGGTATGGTGAGGACCATCCATATGTTTTTTATCCTTGTATATGACTCTTTGTATGTTTTATGCAAAAATTTGATGTTTAGAGTTATTTCTGAGTACATTTTCCCTAAAAATATTGTTTCTAAACCTACTATTCTACTTGTAAGTTTAGAATATACCCTAATGAATGCTCCCTCTTTTGAGGTGTGTTTGAAAAACCATTTGAACACGTAGCTCAAAATAATAAATGTGTTCTCATGCACCATATGTCCAAGAATGTGTAGGAGAGTCTAGAATGTGTAGGAGAGTCTAGAATGTTGAAGAGGTGACCACCTTGTAGAACATGTACATACCAAAGGGGGTTGCACATTATGGAAACCACGACATGAAAAGAGATAAACAACCATAAAAACAAGATAAACATTAGTAGTGATAGAAAGAAGAACAACAATAATAACAACAATGTAGATGTAATAGAACTAGAACATAGACAATATAACAATCAAATGGTCAAGAAAAAGTAAGAGCATGTAAAGTAGATTCACATCAAGGAATAAAGTTGTAAACATGGGATGCCCATGGTGTCACAAGATAATCAAGGCACTTAGATTGCATACAAGAGAAGAAATGTCACACAAGAAAGGCATAGAGCCACAAACATGGACAACCATAGTGTCACAAGACAAGAAAGGCACACAGACCACATACAATGAGGTAGGCAAGTAGTGACACAATCAACTAGCAAACATGTATAGAAAGCAGTAATTTCAAATAATAATAAGAGAAATATAAGTAATAAAAGATTACATGAATAAATATGTGTCAAGACATATATGTTAGTCTTATTAGTTCTAAAAATAACATATACACGATATATGTAATCAAGTGTAATGAGGAAGTATAAAGGAACTATATAATGAAATAATAACATTTGTATATTAGGAGAGAAGTCCCCAAGAGAATAATTTAAGGAACCAAGGTAGCTCTTATAAGCGTGTAACAATGTATGTGTCCCACATCAAACCCAATATATCTCATGAAAACATGTGTGTAAAGATTAGATAAGATATTTTCAAAGAAGCGCCACAGATCTATTGGTTCAAAGAATGCACATGTGAATGATGCGAGATGTGAATTGTTCCAAGAAAAAAAATGCAAGCATACAAGAATACAAATCACGAAAATACAAGAGAGACAATTTCAATAACACAAAAATAGCTCCAACTCAATACAATGCAACAGATGTACATATAGGAGGTGAATGTGTAACCTCTTCCTAGAATCATGGAAATCTCCACCTATTATAGCGGTAATAAACACCTAGAATGGTGTAGTCAAGTAGTAACCAACACCTAGAATAGTGTAGTCAAATGGTAACCAACACCTAGAATAGTGCAGTTAAGTGTGCACCTAAACAAGCATATCCCATAAGTGTAGGGAAACTCCAAGTGAGGTGGAATATCCTGAGTAGGTTAATACAAATAAAGCGAGGAAAATACATCCTACACTAACAGATATGCTAATGTTTGTTCATCATATGTAATGTAGAGTGAGAACAATATAAGCAATGTGTACAAGTCTTGGTTTTATATTTTTATAAATATATATGAATGTTTTTTATATTTTTGAGGTATAGCTATGTACAATAGGAGAGGTAGCACAAGAGCTACCCAATGAGGGCCATTTTGACGAGGTGAAAGTGATCTAGGATAAATGAGAGGTGTGGGCCATAGTTTTGCTAACAAATAATGTTCATATGTGAGTGGTACAAATGTAGTAATATGTGTCATAGGAATCCTAAGAGAAAGCTAGGTGGACTAGATCCATGAGAAGTGGTGTGTGACTGGGATGATCAATGAATAGAAGTTTGAGGGGAGAACTCTATAGAGATAAAAGTCTTAACTATATATGAAATAAGTATAAGTGTATTAGAAAGAGGAAGCCAATGATGTGGGAAATATGTAAGCGACTTATTTCCATGAGGGTTACCCATATCAGCCTCAAAAAGAGGGAAAGACACAAGGAAAACCACAAGTAAAAGAGGAGATATAAAATCAATAGAAACATACCAAGTAGCATATATAAGATTAACAGGAGTTTTATCAAGCATATAAGATGTAACCAAGATAACATATCCATGTGCGTCATTTGTAGTAGATGATAGATTAGAAGAAAAAATTATATATGTTTGCATAGTATTATAGAGGTACTTAAGCATGTGTAAAGAGATAGGTGTAAAATTCATAATCAATGTAATATAGGAGGGGGATACAAGTTTCTCCCAAAGAGGTAAGCATTGTAGATGTAATAATAGTGGGTGTAGTCATGGGGAATATAAACTCTCTATCGAAGTGCATGAAGAGAAATAAATATGAATCATCGTAGACAATGTGCCCAATCAGGTTGGATTAGTAACATCAAGTGAGGTAAGGATACAATCATATGGATTAGTAATCATAATATCATTAGAGGTGTATCGAGATTAATTATAGGTAACATATTTGAAATCCATGGACATTGTAAAATTTTGAAGGGGAATATGAGCTACCCCTAGAATCATAGGTACAATAGAAGTAGTAATAGGAAATTGATAAGCAATGTCCTCATTATGATGTAGAAGAGAAGGGTTGCAAATAGCTAAATCGTGACTAAGTTCATATTCCATTGTAACATGAGTCTCAAGTGTATCATTATGCATGTCCATTTCAAGAGAAGCTAAAGAAGTATCATCATGTGAAAATTCATTAAAATTGGTATTTGAAGCATCATCACAATTGCAACTATCAATACAATGTAGATGAAGTAAAAAACTAAAATCTACCTTGAGAACAACATATGCAAGGGATGTGTTAGGATCGATCCATGCATTTTGAAAGACCTCATAAAAAACCTTTTTTGTTTTTCTATGATTAACAGTAAATTGTTGGGAAACTACTCTCCTCTAGAACCCTGATGTTACCATAACACCTTGGAAAACCATAAAATGTGGATGGAATTAGGGGGGTTTGTGTTATCCCTCTATTACTATCAAGCTCATACTATTTTGAACTGTTCAAAAAATAACACACCAAGTATAATTCAGTCGGTATGAAATCTATTTTAATGTCAACGTCCCAACCCTTATCACTTTTAACTAATCAATGCAACAAGTAAATATTATATTCTCTTCTCTAATTGCTTGAAATATGCTTTTGATATGGGGATGCTTTTGTAATAAATAAAGTCCTTTCTTATAATGATGTGTTCTTCTATATCTTAAATCCACTAACGCATCCATGTATTTATGAACTTCTTGAATCCAATTATTAATTTATTCAAAAATATGCCAACACACTATATGCGGCATAGAACAGCCAACACCTCGAGGGACCCGAAATAAGGTTCAAAAGGGACCAAAAAAGATCACTAGAAATGTGGTAGTATGATTTTTGTGACCCATAATTATGTCGTTACAATTTTGGGGAAAAACCCTACAAAAATTAAGAATATAGAGAGAAAAGATAAACTAGAGAGGAGAGAAAAACAAGAAAGGGATAAAAAGATAGAATATAGAAATAAGAATAATTAAAGGATGAGTGAAGACTAGCAAAATATATTATGAGTCAAATAAACCTAAGAAGCAAGTCAAAAGTCAAACAAATACAAGGAATAAGTGCCAAGAAAAGCTTAATTTATACCAATAATTGGTGAAAACATAAAATACACTAGCACCATAGTAAGTAACTAGTAAAATATCTTAAATACATCTATTTAAAAATTGTCGAGAGATATGCATATGAAAGTTCTTATCTTGGATTTTTTTGCATTTACCACAACTATTAATAACTTCATTACCTTCTTTACATATTTCCTATTAACTAGTGATATATGATATCAATCTAGATATACCAATGTGTGAGGCTTGAAAAAACATTTCCAGTCAAAAAATAGGTTTTAAACTCCACCATATAGCCAGGATATTATGATTTTTTTATTAAATTTTTTCGTAGAAAATGAAAAACTTTTAAATAAAAAAAATGGAAATCAATTTTAAAATAAAAATTAAAAGTGAACATACTCACAAACATCCTGTCAATGATCATTATAAAACTAGTTGTGTTATGAGAAGTTGATTGTCTTTTTTATTTTAATTGATATATGCTCTTCTTCAACATCATGCTTATTTTCTTCTGTTCTATCTATAATGAGTTGTGTTTGATGATAAATTGTGTGATTATGTAATATTCCTTTTACTTAATTCAATATTAAAAAATGCCACCAAGTAGATTGTTTTCCACAATCTAAATACTACCATATTGAGAGAAGGAATTCCAAACACCGGCCATGTTAAAATGGGCCAAATTCATTCATATAAGTGAGGGAAAAGGTGTAAATAGTTTATTCCCAAATCTAGACAAGATTAATCTCCTTCATTTTTATAACATTTGAAATGCACTTGTGATCCATATTGTAGTTTAATAATAATAATAATGAGGTGGCATGATGGAAGGTGTGGTAGATTTCAACATTAAAGTGGCATGACAAGGATTACTTTTTGAAATCCTCATCCCACTCAAAGGAGGCACTAAGCATGAGTGACAACTCAAAAACATTATTAAATTTAAAAAAAGCATCATAATGTACTAATTATTTTGTAGTATTCCAGGTCTTCCTTGAAATCATAACATTTGTAGATGTTTGAAAACATATTGTTCCTATGGTTTGGATAAAATAAATTAAATATGATTTTTGGCCTCATTATTCACCTAAACATGTTACCATCCCACTTTATTAATGTCATTCGTCTTTATTGCAAAATGATGGTGTTCTCTTTGTCGTAGGAATGCACAACAATTGAGAGGTAGGTATGCAATGCAAGAGTGCGTGTACTCAACCCAAAAACATGCTACTTAGGACATTGACAAGCTTTGTACAACCACCTATTTTTAGGATGATAGCCTTTTTGTGATATATTTTCATTTGTAGATATATTTTTCCTATAATTGGATGCAATGTTTGACGATTTGGTGGGTTGTTGGAAGATTGGTGTTAAGTTGGTGACATTTTATCATTGTTACTTCAAATTTTTTTCACAAATCTTAAAGTTAGAATGTGTTAAATTCATGTTTGATATTAATCTTATAAATAAATATTTGTAATGTTTTTATTTCATAAATGTAATATAACATTATTTGTCAATGTAATATTGATTTGTAGAAGATTTTTACATTTTTGTTTCAATCACACTCTATAATTTATTGTGTGAGAATAGATTGAAAATATTATATATAATTATTTTATTATTTAAGATATTAAGTAGTAAATATTTAATTATTTGGAATGTTTTAAAAAAGGCAAAAAGAAGTATAAATGAAATGATACTCTAATTTATAATAAGAGTATTCCAAACTCTCCACCCACATTTATATTCAATAATGTCAAGATAAAAATCACATATAAGAATTTAAGTAGATAGAAATTTGTTAAAACTAACAAAATACTCATCTAAATTGCATTAAAAAATAATAATAATAATAATTCTATTATCAATATAATATAATCAAATTCCTTTAAAATTTGCCAATTGATTTCTTTATTGCTACCCAGGATTCCCTCACCAAAACCCTTAGATCGTTTGCCCACGTAGATTATATTTTTTTAATAAAAACCTCATCAAGAATAGGGTATCCCACTATGTAAAGAAGCTAGGTTGTTAACACTCTATCATTATATAACTTTCTCAAAGTTGACAGAAGAACAAAATTATTATTTCCATTTTTTTAATTTTTCTTTTTGTGATGCTGTATTTGTCTTCGTTGTTACATGGGCTTTTGCTCTTTCCGTTTGCCTGGTCACGTAATCCATGCATTTATAATATCATCTCTGGTGTTCTTCGGCGCTTGGATGCTCTTTAATGGAGTTCTTTACACAGATTAGATGCAGAAAGCTCGCATTAAAGTATGCCATCCTCATGTTATTTGCTACTTGTTTCTGTTTCCCTTTGTGGTTTGGGGACTGTTTAAGTTCTAAAAACAATGGCTTTTTGTTTATTCTAATGGCATCATGGTCTGTTGCTCAGAGGTCCACAATCTGACGAGCAGGTTGGCATTTAAAGACTTCATTGCTGGAAGGACAAATACATTCAGATAAAGCTCAAGATTGTCATACCCTGCCAAATTTCCTTTTTGACTAGTGCCTTCAGCCTGAGGGAACAGTACATATATAGCCAGGTTTAGTGGAAAATGACCTGTAGTCTATAATGATACGTCTACATGAATTGTGTTTTGGTATATTTGAGAAGAATGTTGGTTGCTGATCATGATAATGTTGTTTATGGAACTTTTTTGTGTAGATTTTGATATACTGATGTAAGGAAGGTGTCAAATTTTTTCACCAGATGTATAATCAAGTTGTACACATCAGCACAGTAGGAGGAGCACTGGAATTCACAGATGCAGCTCATGAGGTTAGAATTGCAGACGACCCACAAGTTGAAAATGCCTTGCAAGTAACATTCAGGGTAACAGGCATGGAGTGCTCTACCTGTGCCTGTTCTGTAGAGAAGGTTGTGAGACAAATCCCGGGAGTTGTTGATTCCACAGTCTCTGTTCTCAATAACAGAGCTCTGGTTGTCTATCATCCTGCATCTTTGAATGTAAGTATCAACAATGTTCAAAGGCCTACAAATTTCACATGCTTTATTGGGTTTTAACTTTTCTTGTAGTATACAAATTCAAGTTCAACCTTTGGTGTTGCATTCAGACTAAATTTGTACATCTATTCTGAAAGAAAAGAATCTGTCTCAAATAGATTAGCAATTGCCAATTCATACTACATAGTTGTGTGTATTTAATATACAATTTTTACTTCAATGCTAAACATTCTAGGCCAACATACATCTGACAATGCCTTGATTTGTTAAAAGGAAAAACATATACAGAAGGCAATCGAAGATGCAGGGTTTGAGGCCACATTGCTTCAGGATTATATGAAGCAGAGGCCAGCTAGAGTTTGTCGTCTTCAAATAATAGGAATGACATGTACAGCCTGTTCATCATCAATTGAGACTTCACTGAAAAAGCTGGCAGGAGTCCAAAAATGTTGCGTGGCACTGGCAACAGAGGAAGCTGAAATATCTTATGATATTAGACAGATCGATCCTGAACAGTTAATAGATGCAGTTGAGGACATGGGTTTTGAAGCTCAATTAAAAAGTGCAGGAGAGGACAGAGACCAAGTTTGTTTACAGCTTCAAGGGGTCAATTCTGTTGGAGCAATGAAGACCATTGAGCTTTTATTACAAGCCTTACCAGGGGTAAAATCTGTAGAAATAAATACAAGTGGAGATAAGGTTCTAGTGGGCTATGACCCTGACCTGACAGGACCCAGATGTTTTGTAGAAACTGTTGATCAGGCAAAGCATGAATCAGCCCAATTCAGAGCAAGTTTAATAAATCAAAATTTAGGATCTAGTAGACAAGAGAGAAGCAAAGAAATTAAGCAGCATGGCCAATACTTGCTTTGGAGCTGTATATTTGGTGTGCCTGTGTTCTTTCTTTCCATGGTATTCATGTATGTTCCTAAAATCAAAGACAAATTAGATGAAAGGATAGTAAATATGCTAACAATAGGAGAACTCTTGAGATGGGTTTTGTGTACGCCTGTTCAACTCATAGTTGGATGGCAATTTTATGTTGGAGCTTATAATTCTTTGAGACATGGATCAGCCAATATGGATGTTTTGGTAGCCCTTGGGACAAATGCAGCTTATTTTTATTCCTTGTATTCACTAATAAGGGCTGCAACTTCAAAGAGCTTTAGATGCATAGACTTCTTTGAAACAAGTGCCATGCTAATCTGCTTCATTTTGCTAGGGAAGTTCCTCAAAGTTTTAGCCAAAGGAAAGACTTCAGAAGCAATAGTAAAGCTGATGGAATTAGCTCCTGAGACAGCAACCTTGATTACATTGGATGATGAAGGAAACATTATGGTTGAACGTGAGATCAGCAGCGATCTAATTCAGAGGAATGATATTATCAAAGTTATTCCAGGAGAAAAGATACCCACAGATGGAATGGTGATGTGGGGCCAAAGTCATGTGAATGAAAGTATGCTGACAGGAGAACCTCATCCTGTCACAAAGAGGATTGGTGATAAAGTATTTAGAGGAACCATAAATCAAGTTGGAAGGCTGCATCTTAGAGCTACTCATGTAGGTTCCGAAACCGCTCTTTCAAAAATTGTCAGGCTTGTTGAAGCTGCCCAGATGCAGAAAGCTCCAGTTCAAATGCTTGCAGATAGAATTTCCAAGTATTTTGTTCCAATGGTTAGTAGTATCAACCCTCTTAGTAACATAATAATATATGTAGAATTCTCTCTTCCAGAAATCACACAAAAGAAGTGCTGTGTTTCTTGGAGCTGATTACAAATTATTTCAGTCTGACATGTAAAAGGAAGTTGAAACTATTTCTATTATTTTTTGCAGGTTGTAATGGTGGCTTTTGTCACCTGGATAGCTTGGTATATAGCAGGAATAGTGGGATCATATCCAAAGTCATGGATACCTCCTTCAATGGATGAATTTGAGCTTGCTCTGCAGTTTGGGATCTCCGTTCTCGTGATTGCCTGTCCCTGTGCTTTGGGTTTGGCAACACCAACTGCTGTCATGGTGGGCACTGGAAAAGGTGCCTCCCTTGGAGTTCTTATCAAAGGTGGTCTAGCTCTTCAGAGTGCCCACAAGGTATTGGGAATCGCATTTATGCTCACAAAGTTGGATTGCATCTTGAGACTTGAAATAGCTAATAAATTGCTGGGTTTTTGGTGTTGATTCCACAGGTGAAATGCGTTGTATTTGACAAGACAGGAACATTGACTGCTGGAAAACCTATTGTTGTTGGCACAAAGATTTTTACCAACATTGCTCCGAAGGATTTCTATAATATAGTTGCTTCAGCTGAAGTAAGTTCTAGTTCTTCATCAGGTGTATATCTTTCATAGAAACTACTTGTCCAGTTGAATATGAAAATTCCACCTTCGAGGAAAAAGGTACCCATCTTTCCAAGAGTCTGACCACACCTTGGAGGATTGACGAGGACTGCTAAAACTTCCTTTTAACTTCCATGATATGAGTACTTTCGAATTTCTAGTCAAATTTGGAGATCTGCATTGTGGCTGAAACATGAACCAGAGTATCATAGAGAACATAGATTGTCATGTTGCATCTCACTGCATTTATAAGCTTGTTGCATATGGTAGGCTTATGCATTCATCAATTTCTTGAAGCCAAAGTCCCCCACAACTGTTTCTAGCACTAGTCTCTCATCGCTTGAGTCTATAAGTTGCAACTAGGTTAGAACTAATGGATCCTTAACCAAAAGACCAAACTGGGGTCTTTGGGAAGGAATCCTTTCTAATAAGTACAATGCTTGAATGTAAGTATTTCTTGCATGCCTTAAAATGCTGAGGTTTGGAGGTTTGGCTGAAGTCCCCCACAACTGTTTCTAGCACTAATCTTTACTTGTTTAAGCATATAATTTACAACTAGGCTAGATCTAGTGGATCCTTAACCAGAAGACCAAACTGGGGTCTTTAGGAAGAAACCCTTTCTAGTAAGTAGTATTGCTTGCATGCCTGAAAATGCAGAGGTTTGGAGGTGCATAGCATGCCCAAATAAACACAACTTCTTACTCAAGGATATGACTCACTGGGGTTTAAAAGTGAAGTAAGCCTCCCAATTTTTATAGAAGAGGCAAATTTATGCCAGTGTTTGATTTTTTACTTTTAGTATTAGTTTCTGCAGTTTTGTTACATTCTGTTTATTTCAAGCTAATGTAATTAGTTGCAGGTTAACAGTGAACATCCTCTTGCCAAGGCAATTGTTGAACATACAAAAAATTCTAATGAAGATAACGAATCAACCACATCTGAGCTCTTCCAAGCAGAAGATTTCCAAAGTGTGACAGGCCAAGGCATCAAGGCTCTTGTGGACAATAAGCAAGTACTTGTTGGCAACAGGCAAATGATGGTGGCATCTGGCATTTCAGTTCCAGAAGATGTTGATATGCATCTCAAAGACATTGAAAAAGAAGCTCGGACGGGAGTGTTGGTTGCAATTGATGCAGACATAAATGGAGTCATTGCCATATCTGATCCAGTGAAGCCAGAGGCAAAGGAGGTTGTAAGCATGTTAAGTTCGCAGGGACTGAAATCTATTATGGTGACAGGTGACAATTGGGGTACAGCTAAAGCCATTGCTAAGGAGGTTGGTATTGAATCTGTCACAGCAGAAGTACCACCTCATGGAAAAGTAGAAAAAATAAGACAACTGCAGGTATGAAATTCCTGTCATATATAACATTGTTTTATAACTGGCATTGCCTTGTATTTCTGTAAGTTTTCTTCAAAATTTTACTAACCTAATTTTTGAAGAATTTGTGAAAACTTCCAATTGGAATCAAACGATAAACGAAAAATTAGCCCATAATCTTAGCAATGTTCTTTTGATACTTCTTAATCTTTCTTCTGCAATGCAGATGGAAGGGTTGGCAGTGGCAATGGTTGGTGATGGAATAAACGACGCACCAGCTCTGGTTGCTGCAGATGTGGGGATGGCAATTGGTGCAGGGACAGATATAGCAATTGAGGCTGCTGACATTGTGTTAGTGAGAAGCAACTTAGTGGATGTTATTACGGCCATAGATTTATCAAGAAAAACATTTTTCAGAATCAAGCTGAATTACATGTGGGCTTTTGGTTACAACATACTGGGCATCCCCATTGCAGCTGGGGCGCTGTTTCCTTTCACTGGATTCAGACTTCCTCCATGGGTTGCAGGGGCTGCCATGGCTACTTCTTCTCTGAGTGTTGTCTGTTCTTCACTTTTGTTGAGGTATTATGTGCCCCCAAAGCAGCCAAGTGCACTCAGAAGAGAAGACGTGAGCAGTTCATCTCCTCATTTGAAGTTGGATGGAATAGTCTAATGTTTTGCCAAGCATGTCCTCAAATACAGGGGAAACAATTCTATTAGGAAGTTGGAAATAAATTTCAAATCCAGAGATTGTTTTAGTGTAATGCAAGCATCTCTGTAAAAACAAGAAATGGGCATTGGGTGAGTCCACATAAATGTGAACTGCCCTTCTGAAAAAACGTTAAACAATACCAACAGGGCCTAAGAAACTCGTACGACTTCTCATGCGTATCAAGAGAAGTAGAAGCAACCACTCGATAATTGTTATTAATATCCTTGGCACAATTTTATTAAGCAAAAACTCAGTTCCTTCTTTCCAATTTGTGATTTGTAAATGGATAGAAAAGTTACGAATAAATGAATCGCAATTTAATATGGACATGCAGCACGAATTCAGATTTAATTAATTTTCTAAAATTGGGTAGGTTTACCTTGTTCTCAAGAATGATAGGAAAGTAGTTGTCAAATTTTGACAATCGAAATTAAAAAAAAAAATCAGCAACACAAAGAAAACCTAAAATATTCATATCAATTAGAGCAAGATATCTAGACCATATATTTAACATTACTAGGATTTATAGAGCATGCAGGTGAAATCTGATTTGACGCCCTAAAAATCTCTCTTGAAGTATCACATCTTCACTCTAATTACTAGAAAATAAAACTTCTTCCTCCTAACCGTGGTTGGGAAATCCAAAACAAAAACATAAAAAGGGTTTTTTTTTCATAGATTTGTGCTCCACTTAGTTAATTCTTATCACATTCTTCCATTTGACACACTATCGAAAGAAAACACAAATAGTTGTAACAATTCATTAGTTAGACAAACCAATGCAATGAAATGTTTATCTAAACGCGAACTTCAGTGCTACAATGAATGATTGACTCTCTAGACGGCTTGTGAATCCCCAATAATTGTCTTCTCTAACTTTCACTTGAAAACTTCTGGAATACATTAATAGATAATAGATGTTTCCTTACATTTGTATAAGATTGATTACTAGATAGGAAATAGATGTCTAATGAAGTAGGGCGCTTTCATATTTGTAGAAGATTAAAAGTCAAAGTAGGATTATATTGGCGCATAAGCCAACCTCAAACCATTGAAAAAATATTAGTAAAAAAGGACGAGATAAGGGTCAGATGGGAAAAAGAAGGGAAGGGGCCGATGAAGTGTTGACATAATCATATACTTCATGTTCCCCATTTGTCAGGATTGTGGAGTCCGTGTTTCAACCAAAAGTGCCCAACAAGGGTGAATTTAGCGGAGTATGGTGAAAACAACTAGAATGTGCATGTGAGTAATTGAGAACCACTAAAAGTCAACAGTCATGCCAATAAAGCTAAATTTGGACCAAATATCAACAAATACACAAACACTTCAGAAACTTGCAATTTGATGAATAATCAATGTCTAGGTGGAATTTTTAAGTGTCTACATTTTGTCTCACTTTGGTGTGTGTTTCTCTTTATGCATACATACATATCATTGTAAATGAAGGTATGGGATGGAGAAATGGTTTTGTGTGCCTTAAAATCCTACAGAAAACTCCACTTTACGTGCAAGAAATATTTACACATGGACAAGTACTAATACCAATAGTGTTATGAAATATTGAAAAAAAGAATTGAAACAATACACATTTGACTAGAAGGTGTGCATGATGCCCTTTAAAGCCAAGTGAATTTAAGTGTCTCCATATATATGTTAATTATTTCATATATTTCTAAGTATAAATTTAGTAACAAAAATAAAGCTAAACTAAAATTTGAATGTTATCTTTTAAAAGTATTCTAAACACATCCCTGTGTGGGATTATGTATCATGTTTTGGGTATATCCCATGATGGGAGTAAGTGAAATATGAATGTTCCCCTTTATAAGAGTTATTCCTTTCATTAATACCTCATTTTATAGGAGTATTTGAAATCAAGATGAATATAATGAGTAGAATGCATATGCCTCCCTTTTGAAATTTGTGATGATCTAAGGAATCGTGCATCTCAAAAGAAACTAATTAAGCACATTATGTGTAAAATGGGATATAAAATCATTGATGTTTAACATGGAAAGATATAATATTTGCAAGCATGTACTTTACAAATAAGTTACCTTACAATCATATGATATAATCAATATAAGTTCAAGAATAAAATGCCCTTGTTGGGCAAGATAAAAGTAAATATAGTGCAAAAAGTAACATGCCCTGTTAATGCTTAAATTGTTCTACAACATTTTTGGGTCTTAGGGTCAAATTATGAGCTCTTCAAAGTCTTTGTAGATGGGAGTATGAATTATTTTGTGGTGTTAAGGGGTTTGTGGACTTGTTAGAATTTTTTAAGGATAAATAGAATTTGATGAGAAGATTAACAAATGAAGTATAAAGTTGCTAAGTTAACCTTTGGGACTTACTCCCACATTTGTTGGAATAAGAGCACATATGGTGCTTATATGTTAAAATACTTTCATGTTAACGTGAAGTAAAGTGAGAGATGGAGGATCAAAGGGATCAACGAGATAAGATTGGTTAGTTTTTAAAGTAAAGTGTTAATTACAAAGTAAGATGGAGAATTAGAGAAGCTCCGAGATCATTCAATGAGGCATGATCTCGTGAGCTCGTGGATTTGGAGATAAGAGAAGGGTTAGCAAAGGTTGAGAAGTATTTTGTAACCTGAGACTCTGGGATTGTGGGATTGCGACATGTGTCATAATCCCCATAGACTTGAGACTCTATGTAGAGAAAGAAAAGGAGAAATGGAAAGGATATGGAGTCTAAAAAATAGAACACTCTAAGATTTCTCTATGTGGAAAAATATCGTGAACTCATAGCATATGGTGATCCCAGATGCTCAAGAGAAATAAAGAAGTTGAAAGATCTAGAGAATGAATGGGACTTTGGGATTGTGACACATGTTACAATCTAGGAGTCTTTTGTAGCTAAAATGGAAAGAGAGCTTTATAAACATGAGACCAATAACCATG
Organism: Taxus chinensis; assembly: GCA_019776745.2. NCBI lineage: Eukaryota > Viridiplantae > Streptophyta > Pinopsida > Cupressales > Taxaceae > Taxus > Taxus chinensis. The sequence continues at coordinate 330,317,203 of CM034148.1, read as the reverse complement.
AACAAAGAAGGAGATTACTTAGTGGTGAGATTTAGTGCACTCGCAAGCTCAAAATATAGAAGCAAAAATTAAGAAAATTTGCAGATATTATAAGACTCTAGGATTGCAACACGTGTCACAATCTTGGAGCCTCCTCTAAATTTCACCTTGAAACCATGCTTGCAAACATAAATCACCTATGATCAAAGAGATACAAGAGCTTTCTATGTGGGATTCTGAGTAGCTTATCAGATGGTGATAAGTGGAAGAATTAGAAAAAGAGGAAAATGAACTAGAGTTAAAAAATTACTTTTTTGCACAAACTTAATTGAATGGGAAAAGTTATAGAGCATTGTTTTTTGCCATAACTCTTGATTGAGAGTTCTAATTGAAGAACTTTCATATAAGTTGGTAATCTTATTTAGGGTACTTCATAGTGAATTTAATCTTGGGTTGAATTTTATTATGATCAATTTGTGACTAAAACTTTGGTACCTGTCTCTCTTTATAGTGAAATAATGTTATGAAGGGTAGCCAAAATTAGTTACAATTACTCAACTTATCAATTACATGTCCACTCTCTCCAAATTTTTGCCAACACTCATTCATGAAATTGAATAATCCACTTTGGGAAAATGAAGATCCCCCATTGGATCCTCATGAAGAAATATAATCTCCTGATAGGTGACATGTCCAATTTATTCCATTCTCCTTATTTCTTAGTGATGCACATGTTTCAATTCCTCAAGGATTTATTTTGTCTTGTCTTGAGGCTTTGAATTGTATTGTAATTTTCTTGTTCCTAAGAAAAAAATTGTTTCCCTCCTTTATGTATTTACACTTTGATCTCATTGTTCTCCTAGAGCCTTATATCTACTAGCACCAGGATAATTTGTGCCTACTCTCTCCTTCATTCTCATTACATCTCCTAATTCTAAGTTCCCTCCATTTCCAATTATGGAACGTTTTATAATGGTGTATAAATTAATGAACTATATTATTCATCAATCATCGCCTAACTTCCAACAACATGGGAAGTTCCTACCATCCCATTTCAAGAATATCAATGCTTTAACTACCCTATGGATTCCCTTCGCAGCTATAGTGTCCATCATGAGGTTGTAGGTTGTACTATGCCCAACCTTCTTGACTTAAACGATTATGAACCCAATAAAATAAACCTTAGGATTAACACCTTTTATTTCTTCATGTTATTGTCTCCCAATTACCCCCCACTTTGTGACCTCACTGCGCAATAAGGATGCCGACCACATCCTTATCACTATCACTCACACTAAACATCCTCTCGTTAGGATTAAATATTATTATCCTAATATTAATTATGCATAGTTTAAATTATTTAATTAATTTTATTAATTAAATAATTATTGTTATTTAGGTTATATGGTTAATAAACCATATTTGTCTTTTATTTCATACTGTTATATTGTTGTGAACAATATATTTGTATTTATTCATTTGTGCTTCCCGGATGTTATTGGAAGCTTGTGCATTTTGGAATTTGGTTGCACCTGTGCAACTTAATCTCCCGTGTGTATTTGGCTGTGCAATATCTATAAATATTGCAGCCCATTCTCTGTAATTTTTTGGTTGATTGAGATTAATAAATTATACAGGCTTCCGTCCCTGTTTCTCAATCTACATTTGGTTTCAGAGCAGGTTGAAGGAGATTTGAGGATTGCAGAAGAGGTTGAGGAGCATTGGAGAAGCTTTTGCAAGCAGAGGAGAGCCAGAGTTGCCTCCTGCAACTTCCCAGCCCCATCCCTTGCAATACCACAATCAAATTCTTCAAAACCGCCATTAAATCTATGTAAAACCGTGTATAGTCTTTGCAATTCAAGCACGAGGAGGATAGAATCCACCAAGGAAGAGATTGCAAGCTCAAAGGAGGGGAGAAAATTGATAGAAGTGCTATACACAGTCAAAACCACCTTCTTTCACGCAAAACCGCCTTCAAAAACCGCTGGTCGCTTTTCTCTTTGCTGGAAAATTCACTCAAAACCGGATTTCCAAAACCGTGGTTTTATGAAAAGGTATGGTTTTACAGTTTGGAAGTGTTTAATTATAAATTTCTCTTTATATATACTTGTTTAGCTTAGCCGCCCAAGTGGCTAGCATAACTTTTGTAAGACACTTCCCATCAAGAGAGGTCAAGGGGTCAAATCCCCCTCCCTCACCCACTACCAAATTTGGCAATTTTTTTGGCGGAACTGCTAAATTTAGCAGATTTTTTGAATTTAGTTATAACTAACTAAATTTAGCGGAGAAATCCCTAATTTAGGGTAAAAAAAAAAATTTCTCCCATTCGGCCTGGTTTTTCATTTTGGACATTTTTTGCAAAAGGAGACCCATCTAAAAATTGCATTTTCAGCTATTTTTTTGCAATTTTTAGCATTTTGGGTCGTATTGGGCTCAGGAGGCCACCAGGACTCGCGAAACAGAAATTTTTGCCTGCCATTCAAATTGTCTAGTTTTTTGAATGTAAATTGTATACTGCTGCATATTGTACTAATTTGCAGGTTGTCATAGTCAACTGCAAACTTTGTAACTGCTCAAAAAGTGGCAGAATTGTCATCAAAAATAATAAAAAATTGGTTCTGTAACACTCACGAGATCCTAGATCTCATTCGCAGCGTTCGGTATATACGGTGCCTCTGGGAAGCGCTTACGGGTAAAGCCGTTGCGACTACTACTGCACTTAACGCCTAATATAGCTGCAACAACGTCATCTGGGCATCGTCCCTTTAAATCGACGGGGAGTAATAAGGTCACAGTGCACACACTATGAACCATCCCATCCGTCTGTGAACGATTGCAAGACATAAATCCGGACTGAGAAACTATCCGAGTATATAGCGAAGTTACGCGCGCGTATGAGGATATTTCTTTGAGCCGGTGTCAATAATCGCACAGACCCCATCAGTACTGTCTTGGTACCACGTATTGAATTCTTTCACGTACGTTAATGCCTCTTTCACGTACCGCCGGGTATATAGAAAGGGCGAGCTTCTTCCACGTACCGACGGGTATATCGGAAGGGCGCGTATATAGAAAGGTTCGGTATATCAGACTGACGGTATATAGATTGGGAGACCTAATACCTGGAGTGATAAGAGCCAAACCCTGTCAGTGATCTCTGTAAAATGGGCACCAATGCCCCCAAATTTTTTCTTCCGGATTCACAATTGCTCAGAGGAAGCAACTATGCTGCATGGAAGACAAAAATAAAGACACAACTTGAGTTTGAAGAAATCTGGCCTGTTGTGACTGGTACTCTAACCAGATCACCAACTGATGCAACACAACAATGACAGTTTGATAGAGCAGATCAGAAAGCAAAACTCATCATCTTGTTTGGAGTGTCCGACGATGTGCAAGCCCACATTCGAGATGCCACATCAGCAAAAGAAGCGTGGGATAAGCTGAGCACAATATATGAGGCCAAGAACAAGAATGTCATACTCAATTTGCAGAGTCAGTTACATACATTGAAGTTCAAGCAGAATGAGAAAATTGAAGCTTTCCTAAGAAGAGTTGCAGAGTTGAGGGCTTCACTTCTAGCCCTAGGAGAAGAGGTCAAAGATGAATCTCTCGTTCCCATTGTTCTGAGAGCTCTCCCTTCTTCTTACCACATTTTTGTCACAACTCTAAACTTGTCAGATACGACAATTAGTTTTGACAAGCTAGTAAACCTACTGCAACAAGAGGAAGCAATGCACAACAAGGATGATGAAGAGGAGCAGGCACTGTCTTCACATCAAAAATGGAAAGGAAAAGGTAAAGGAAAACCTAAATCCTATCAGAAATCCCCACATCAGAATCAGTATCATGGGGACAATCAACAGAAGAAGCGATGTCCAATTTGCAAAAGAGGACATGACTTACAAGATTGTTGGTATAACACTTATAAGAAAGGTTCATCAAGCAACTCTAGACCACAACAACAACAATCTTACAAGGGACATTCTCACAACTATCACGGGCAGAAAAAGGGGAACTGGAATAGAAGACCCCACCAACAAGGTAATATTGCTGAGCAACAAGAACAGTCAGACAATGAAGACTTCTTGTTCACTGCTCGATCAAGTGAACCATCCACGTCATCTAGTGATGTCTGGTATGTTGATTCGGGAGCCACTCGACACATGACCAGCCACAGAGACTGGTTTATTTCAATGAGGGACACGCCATCAAAAAATCATGTTTCGTTGGGAGATGATTCTTCATATACAGTTCAGGGGATTGGAAACATTTCTCTACCCCTTGGTTCACGCAAATGCAGACTATCAGATGTTCTATATGTCCCTGGGTTGACAAAGAATCTTCTTTCGGTCAGTCAACTCCTAGATCACAACCTGAAAATTGACTTTGATAGTCAATCCGGCAAGAAAATGTGTTTGATTCGAGATAAATCCAGAGGCTCGAAAATAATTGCAAAAGCCTCAAATGTGGGACGTATGTTTCAACTTGATTTCATTCACAAAAATGATCAAGCACTTGTGGCTAAAAACTCCACCTCAGCCCAGTTGTGGCATCGGAGATTTGGTCATGTAAGTTTCAAATATCTCGAAACACTTCGCCGGTGTAATATGGTACATGGGCTACCATCTCTTCAGAAGGATACAGACAAGTGTCCTCACTGCTTAGCAGGAAAACAACACAGAGTTTCATTCCAAAAGAGTACTTTTCGAGCTCATGGTAAACTTGACCTGGTTCATACCGATCTTTGCGGTCCGATGCAGCCAAGTCATTCTGGGTTCCAGTACTTCATGCTTTGTGTTGACGACTATTCACGGAAAATGTGGATTTTTTGTCTTCGCAAGAAAAGTGAAGCCTTTGAAACATTCAAAAAGTTCAAAGTAGCAGTTGAGAAAGAAACTGGTCGTCACATCAGAACTCTCCGCTCAGATCGAGGGGGGGAATTCACCAGTGATGAGTTCAAAGAATACCTACAAACTCACGGGATTCGTCGACAAATGCCTCCTCCACACACACCGCAGCAAAATGGTGTTGTCGAGAGAAGAAATCATACTATCATGGAAATGGTGCGATGCATGATCGATGATTCTGGACTTGCAAAGACATTTTGGGCAGAAGCAGCAAAAACAGCAGTGTATTTGTTGAACAGAGCACCCACAACTGCTCTTGATGGAACTACACCACAAGAAGCATGGTCAAAAAGGAAACCATCCATTGCACACCTCAGAGTATTCGGGTGCAAAGCCAGCATGCACATACCCAAACAGAACAGAAAGAAATTGGACATGAAGTCACAAAATCTCATCTTCATTGGATACAGTGAAGAGACTCTTGGGTATAGATTGATGGATCCTAAGACCAGAAAAGTCTACACAAGCAGAGATGTTGAGTTTTTCGAGAAGAAGGAAGCAGAGACTCCTCCTCCGGACTCGCAAGATGTAGATTTTTCACCTATTGTAAAAATTGAAGCTAATGTTCCCTCAGAAGATGAAAGTGATGATGGGGATGATGGTGTTGATCAAATAGAACCACAACCCATGGGAACAGTTCAACGTATGCCTAAATGGTGTACAAGTACATTACGAGATGCAAGATTGGATGCTCCACTGGATACATCCACCCCTGGACCACGGACTCGCAGTAAAGCAAGAGAAGAAGTTAACTTTGCTTTGATGAGTAGAGTTATTGAATCAGATGAGCCCTCTACAGTCCAGGAAGCCCTACAGTCAAAAGCTTGGAAAGATGCCATGGATTCTGAATATCAATCAGTAATGAAGAATAACACTTGGCAGCTTGTTGATCTTCCACCAGGGAAGAAACCCATTGGATGCAGATGGATATTCAAAACTAAGTACAAAGCAGATGGGACAGTGGACAAGTGCAAAGCAAGACTTGTAGCAAAGGGGTACGCACAAAAAGAAGGCATTGACTATGAGGAGACATTTGCTCCCACAGCTAAGATCAAAACAATCAGGATGATCTTTGCTCTAGCTGCTTAGTTTGGATGGAAAGTTCACCAAATGGACGTAAAAAGTGCCTTCCTGAATGGAGATTTACAAGAAGAAGTCTACATGACTCAACCTGAGGGATATGTTGTACCTGGTCAAGAAGAAAAGGTATGCAGACTCAGGAAATCTCTGTATGGCCTCAAACAGGCACCCCGGGCATGGTACATCAAGATTGATGAGCATCTCGTACAACATGGATTCGTCAGAAATCCATATGATCCCAATCTCTACCTCAAAAAGCAAGGGGGGGAGATGGTGATTGTTGTAGTTTATGTCGATGATCTAGTCATCACTGGCAGTTCAGTGAAGATGATTGATGAAACGAAGAAAGATCTTAAGTGATCATTCGACATGACAGATCTCGGGCTTATGCACTACTGTCTTGGACTAGAAGTATGGCAGAAAGAGAATCACATCTTTGTTTCTCAGATGAAATATACCAAGACAACGCTCGAGAAGTTTAGGATGATGGATTGCACACCAATTGCTACACCTATGGAGAACAGATTACAGTTATCTCGTTCAGATCCATCTCCTGAGGTAAGTGCCACTCTCTATCGGCAGCTGATTGGGAGTCTCATTTACCTGACCTACACTAGACCAGATATCAGCTTTGCAGTGAGCTATCTATCCAGGTTCATGCAGGAACCCAAAATTTGTCATTGGAAAGCAGCAAAGTGCATTTTGAGATATCTCAAAGGATCAGTGGATCTTGGTCTAGAATACAAGAAGAATGAAAACTTCTTCTTGACTGGATATTCAGATTCAGATCATGCAGGTAACATTGATGATAGAAAATCCACTTCCGGATTTGTATTCTTTATGGGATCTGGACCAATATCATGGGGAAGTAAGAAACAACACTTTGTTTCTCGCTCTTCCACAGAAGCCGAGTATCGTTCTGCAGGAGAAGCTGTCTGTGAAGTGATTTGGCTACGTCGCATACTGGAAGGACTTGGAATACCACAGGACAAACCGACCACCATGTATGTTGACAATGAAGGTGTTCTCAAACTTGTTCGCAATCCAGTTTTTCACGAGAGAACAAAGCACATTGAAGTTCAGGTTCATTTCATACGTGAACATGTGTTGAAGCACAACATCCAGCTTCAATTTTGTCCAACGGCTGAACAACGAGCAGATATTTTCACAAAGTCACTTGCACGTGACAAGTTCGAGTTGTTCAGAGCATTTCTCTCCTCATCTCTTCAGACAATGCACAATTAAGGGGGGGAATGTTAGGATTAAATATTATTATCCTAATATTAATTATGCATAGTTTAAATTATTTAATTTTATTAATTAAATAATAATTTTTATTTTGTTATATGGTTAATCAACCATATTTGTCTTTTATTTCATACTGTTATATTGTTTTGAACAATATATTTGTATTTATTCATTTGTGCTTCCCGGATGTTATTGGAAGCTTGTGCATTTTGGAATTTGGTTGCACCTGTGTAACTTAATCTCCCGTGTGTATTTGGCTGTGCAATATCTATAAATATTGCAGCCCATTCTCTGTAATTTTTTGGTTGATTGAGATTAATAAATTATACATGCTTCCATCCCTATTTCTCAATCTACAAGATAGCCCCTCTAAAACACCCTTTGTGACATATCCCACTCCTTTCCCTTCTACTTCTCCACATGTCACTACGAATATAGCTTCTACGAAATCACCACCATCTCTGCTTGCTATTATCTTTCATAGCCTACCTATAGTTGAACCATAATACATATGACATGAGGCTCCTAGACATAATATTTCATTTTATTGAAGCCATATGAAGAAACTCAAAATAGAATTAAGGTGAGACCAAAAAAATTAATACACACATCCTTATTCTACAACACCGCTCTTTTGTTCTTATCATGTGCCTAAGCATTAATCCTATTCCCCTTAATTATTCCCTTTTATGTCATCATATAGTTCTTTCCAGACTCATCACTCCCCCTCATCCCTTTGTTGATGATATCCATCACAAAGTCCTCACATAGATCTCTAATAAGATCAATGATTCCCCCTTTTCTACACGATCAAAAGTCCATTGTGGCATCAAAATCATTCATGAAAACCTAAAGGGCCTCATGATTCCTACTCTTCATAAAAATCTACATGACATATTTGACATCATCAATGATGCATTCTAATCATTCACACATCATCATTGAGATGCATTGTTCTAATTTTTATAATTCCTATTTATATCCCTCTTAGGCCTATCTCTCCCATTTAGGTTTCTACAACCATTGCTTCCTATCATGGATACTTTATTAACTATATATTATCTTCCACTTGGGTTTATCTCTCTTGTGTGGGATTCTACAACCATTCCTTTTGTGTGCATGGTTTTTTTTAACTAAGTCAAGAAAATTAAAACTAACACCTAGTTGTCTTGATAACAAAGTTAAATCAAAATCTATACACCATCAAGCTAAGAGCTAAACAAGATTAACTAACAAAATTATTGCATCATAACTTTAAAATGGAAATCAAACTAACATGTTAAAAAAACCTCTACTCTTTAGATTACCAAAACAACTAAATTGAACCTAGGTAGATTCATGGCAATCAAAGTTGATTGTTTGATTTTTTTAAGGGATTAGGAATGGAAGCTCATCAAAGCATGGCTACAAGACCACTTTGATTATTTCCATATGACCCAAAAGCTTAAAATGGATGAAATGCAAGAATGAGGCTTAACTCTTCCAATGGCGAAATGCTTAAGGATGACAAAAGGCTTATAGTGTATGTAATATTTGATTTCTTTTGTTTCTCAAGAATTAGGTGTAAGTTTAAAGGTATGAGGAGGGCTCTTTATATAGCCCAATGGATAAAAGAATCTCTACATCCCTTTGCATGTGGGATAATAGAGATGTTGAGTTAGTTGTGGATAAGGGGGGTTTAGAAAGGGTTGAGTTAACTTTAGGAGATTTTAGCTTGTCCTTTAGTGACTCACGTGGATAAAGGGGTTTTATTAATTAATCAATATGATTAATTAATAGATGTGCAAGCTTATTAAATCTTTTTAGAGGAATATTAGCATGATTTAGACTTTAGAAGGGGATTAAATCAACTGAATAATGATTTATTGGTTTAATGAAAGGGGAAGCTAATTAATTAATAATAATTAATTAGTCTAGATAGAAGGAAGGATTAATTAACGGAAGGTCGTTAATTAGGGTATTTGTTGAATAGAAAAATTAATTAATTACTTATTGTAATTAATTAATGATGATAGAAGAGAAGATGAGCATTATTGACGATATGTCACCAATTTGCGGGAAAGGGGATAATTAGCACAATTTAATTATTTAAATTGTTCAGGCTAAATTATAGGTGACTACACCTTCATTTCTTAGTTTGGTAAATCCTATTATCCCTTTTTTGGGTTTCTCTCTCCCACTTGGGTTTTTACAACCATGGATTCCTACCCTGGATCTTTAATTCATAATTTTCCTTTCATCTTCTGCTTAGGATTAACTCTTATTTTTGTACTTTCCCTCTAAATTGGTCCCCATCCCATTCAATTTTAGACCTTTTATCATTTCATTTCTCTTATTCACAAATGTTTCTACATTTGTGCACACTTAAGAAAATAGAATCATAGAAGTAAACATATATTATGCATCAACATCAATACACATGATATCACCAAAACAATGACATCTCATACACATACATACATACATACATACATACATACACAAATACATACATATACATATAAAACACACACACATATCAAGATGAATCATTTAATACATCATCAATACAATATATCTCTCAATAATACAATCATCCTTCAAGCATCCCCTCCCTCAAATGGAGGTCGGCTAATGATTTGAGATGATAGTGTCTGACTAGTCGCATGCAAGGATATTGCTAAGGATGTGGCTCAAGACTGAACCCCTCAAGCCTCTCCCTCTACCCTAGCCACAAAAACTTCTAATGTCACAATGTGGGTTGCATTAGTCACATAGCATGCAATCCTTACCTATACATATGAAAATCTCATTGGCCGGTTTCATGCTAATGTCACATCTACCTATAGAAGGAAATGCAGCAAGGATTACGTATCTCCCACACTCACTACCACTTGAGCATTTCTATTTCCTTGAAGCTCATGAATTATCTCTCCCAAAATTATAAATGCACTTGTCAAGCCTCTAGTTTTCATTGATATTAGATCCACCATCATGGTTGTATCTATTAAGTCTAAGATGTCATCTAAGATCTCATGATGTGCACCCTCAATCATCATGTGCCACTCAGCTATGGTCCACTCTACAAAAACATATAAATCATAAGACATCATTATCACTCTACTCAACATCTATTCAAACATCATAATCTACACTATCAAATAATCTAACTTTGAGGCTCACCTAGCTCACGGAGCTACTCCATTATGATAGTTCCATCTGCCCAACATTCTAAAACTACATTTTCCTCCTCATATCTCACATGGTAGGCTCATCCCAATTGTTCCCACCTCTCTCAGGGAACCAATATCATCAATGGTTTCTGCAAGCATTTTCCCTCTAATCTAGCCACCCCATCATGTAAGTTGTTATTTGGGAATCTATATCTAACAAATACACTCCTCCAAACCTATGTAACCACCACTCCTTGTGCCATCCTTAAGGAATTTCTATCCTATCATCCTCTCTGTCATCTTATATCTCAGGTTGTCCCCCACCTCTATCACCTGAGGTCCCTATGCACCTCTTTCTCCACTATGTCATTTCTGCCTACCACCTGGCTATGGGGCATGCTAACTCAGAATGGTTATAGTGATGGCATTGATACCACTAGTCCTACTCTCCTTCATCTCTCTCTCTCTCTCGCATTTCATAATCAATACTTTAGAAGTGGAAGGGATACCACATGAGTTGGATGCCCAAACTACAATGGAACTCTATTTACTTTTTATCTTTTCACCCACCATGCGTAATGACCGATAATTTACAAGGTCCCCTAGGCCACCACTATATTCAAAGAACTAGGCCATTGATCCATCATCCCTCTATAAGGCTCCCACACTACATGCTTCTTTTTAACTCGTATTAGTCCCCTATATCCAATGTCTAACATAGTTTTTAAGCCTCTCTCCTACTATATAATCTTGTAGGCATCCCATGATACTTGTACCAATGTCCCTATAGGCCTATAAATCAAGAATCACTCATAAATCTAGGCCTTTAATAACATAATGGGCCCCAATTTTTTATGTTGTCTCACATGAATCTAATATAAATCATGCACTCGTTCACCCATGTGGTTGTTCCCCAATTAAATTATATGCTATCCTTTAAGGAATCCCTACATGCCACTAAAATAAAAAAGTGACATTTCTCCATATTCCTTGTGGAACAAGATCCATGCCAAGTTTTTACCATGAGACTCTAACAACGGAAAGGAAAATGGTGAGAGCATGAGATTGTTTGAGGAAAGCAGACATAGTTCTGGGGTATGACCGACACGCAAATGATGGCGTCTTTGTGAGTAACCTAACCCTCTTCATTAATTTCGTAATTAATGCTCATAATTAATGTTAGAAGTAGGAAACTAAGGTAGAGTAGCACATGCACGGGGGCGCAGGTGCCCTACTGGTGGCGCAGGCACCCTTGGAGCGTATACGCGGATGCGTAGGCACCAAAAGACGTATATGCACATGTGTATATGCCCACATGATAGATCACACACAACACATGTGGGTGCACACGCAAGCACCAACAAGATGGCATACACACATGGTGCACATGTATCCGCACACGCACAAACACACTAAGAATGGCGCAAGCGTCCATAAGAGCGACTGTGCGCACGTGCACATGCGTCAAAAGGAGGGCACACACGCCACGGGGTGCGTACATGCCCTAAAGGGCGCCCAGGCACACAGGAGTAGACAAAGGCGAGATAGAAAAATGCCAAAAATGATGACACTTAGAAGAAAATTAGGATTTTTGGGTTAATCCTAAAGAATGATTGGTAGGATTTAAAAGAAATGTTAGTCGCTGACAAATGGAATGATTTTGCAGAGACGGTTGCCCATGTACTACAGATGCGAGAGCGACATACGCGCACAGTCAGAGCTAGAGGGCAGCATGCGTCAGATGAGATCGACGCGCAGATGGCGATACTTTTGGAGGCGGTGGGCCTAAGCCCTGTATCCTAAATGCCTTCCATCACATTGGATCACGGTCTATTGACCGCAATGACTGAGCGGTGGCACAACGAGAGCCAGTGCTTTAGGCTCTCGACTAGAGTGATGACAGTTACTTTGGAGGATGTTATGGCAGATTCTCCGCGTACCTATCGTAGGCTCGACTGATCGAGTACACAAGTGACCTTGGGTGGATCAGGGCAACGGTCAGTGATTTGTTTGACTAGTGATGAGATACCTCACAATGGCATGACAATTTCATTGCACAAGTGCATAGCTGATCCGACATTGCAGCGGGGGTCGTTATATGTGATGTCACTTATCAGTGGGTTTTTGCTCACTGATAAGACTGAGACATCCTTCCCTATGTGTCTGATGACATTGGGTCATGGGATATTTTCAGTGGCGATTGCACTATTGTTGGGGCTAGTGCATACTGGTACACTTATATACTGGGACTTGCACCTGATTACATACCACCGTCAGAAGACGGTGGGGCCTGCCTCTTCACTATAGATTTGGTCTTGGGGACCACATAGCTATCGGGCGCCCTGTAGGCACATTACATGTCCGAGTCCCGGAGGAGCCTGACATACATGGCTTGGGTTTCTGTAGGCGACGACATACAAGGGCACCTAGGCAGCTTATATCATTATCGACGAGAGTTCGATAAGCTGCTAGATAGAGACATTATTATATGGAGGCCTTACAGGCACATACATTGGCCAGAGGAAGAAGTAGAGCTCAGTGTTTGTGTGCGTGGAGCACTTCCTTCTAGGTAGCCGTAGTTACATCATAGAGTTATACAGAGTAGACCGATGTTAGCGACAGGCTGGGCAGGGTGCATGAGGGTTCCATAGCCAAATTTGTGGTATGCCCGCCGAGAATGCCGAGAGGCAGACTATGGGGCCAGGCATACATGCGGCCCGAGTCAGGGCTAGCTTTCTATAGATGGCACCATAGGTATGGGACCCAACCCGACAGATCAGAGATCCTGGGTACCACTATTGACAATTACATGGATTGGTACGTCACTGTTTTACCTCGGCATTTGACTATATTAGACGAGGCATGGGCAGAAGGCACTCGACCACCGCTAGAGCTTCCTTACAGTGGTGATGAGAGGGAGGATGCAGTAGACCATGACCCAAATGATCCATTCGATGGGATATCGCATGATGGGCAAGGTGCAACACAAGTGTAGGGACCGAGGTAGCAGGGACTAGTACAGGAACCTGCACAGGTTCCCAGGCTTAGATTATGAGAGTAAAGACATGCCTCTAGACTGGTACAGAGGTAGGCACAGAGACAAGCCCTTATGGTGCAGCCAGTTTTACAAATAGCCACCCTACAGTAGTAGCTGTGGCAGGCTATAGCAGAGAGAGACCAGGGCCGAGCTCAGACTTTGGCAGTGACAACAAAGTGGGATCAGGCTCAGGCTCACACTGACCAGGGAGGTGATGGTGCCATCCATTTCCAGTAGATACGACAGATGGAAGCACAGATGGCTCAGGTGATGATCTTATATCAATAGACACAGGCTGAACTACAACCTGTGATACTGGAGAGAGATAGGCTGAGAGCAGAGTGAGTCGTGTGGCAAGCCAATCTTTCCCAAGTATCAATAGAGATAACGTCCTTCCGATGCACAGATGGCATAGTGGTGACTTCCCGAACTCACAGAGATCTAGATAAAGTAGAGGGCAAAGAATCTTATTATAGATCATTATATTATGAGGCAATTCCGGCTGAACAACGGGCACCTTCTTATAGCTAGTAGTTGAGTAGAGCGATGAGGTCAGAGAGGCCTCAAGCCTCAGTGGAGCAGCCATGGGGGCAGCCTGTAGGATCGAGCAGTGTTCACGCTATGCCTCCACCATGGGACAAACCAGCCAGCCCATCTGAGGGCTCGAGTCACCCCTGATCCATATTGCATTGATACATGTGCCTCTTGATGAAGGCTATGAGCATCTTGTGCTTGATGTACAACATTCTTTATGTATAGCAGTTTTGACATATGCCTCTGATGAAGGTAGTTGTATTCTTTAATCGATGTATATCATCCTTTTTGTACGCCTCAGATGAAGGCATTTTTGATGTATAGTAGTGATGTATATCCATTTTTGATACAGATATACCACACACATGTATATGTATATATGGACATTTTTGACATGACACATGTGTTACGAGATGATGGATATTGTTTGTTATTTTTTATTGAGTACATGGATATATGGATGTGTTATGATGTTAGCTGATTTAATTTCACATGTATATGTATCCTTATTTTTGATGTATCACATGCACTTTGATTTTTAGATGATAGATCTGTAGAGTATATCAAATTTATTTGCTCATGTGATGTGCTAGATTTAGTGGACAGGATGACATGATGATATGGGTGTGGGGGGGATATCTTTTGATATTTGTGATCCCTCTTGCCCCCATTTGATGATACGATATGTGATGACTAGCTTAACATTCATGTATGATGTATACTTAGCTTTTTATTGATATATGATGTATAGATGATGTTAGATGTGATGATATTGATGCAAATATGATGATGTGATAACAAAACGATGCACATGCAACATGAAAAAACAATCAAATGTTAACAAAGAACATAATGAACCAATACAACAATGTACCATGATTCACCAACATGAAAAAACACACTTCAATATGCAAAAGAAAGAATAAATCTGATCTAAACAAGAAAAGATGAATCCTAACAAAGTATGTCCAAGCAACAAACAATACAAATGTACAAACATGAAGCAACTATACAAGAAATCAAGAAAAGAAAGAAACAAGATAACACAAGTAAACTAAAGTGAATGTTTTTGTAAGATTGTTTTGTGAAACCATTTTCTATTGTTTTTTATTTTTGTGAAACAATTTTCTATTGTTTTGATTTTCTAACATTGTTGAATGTTTTTGTGTTTTCCTAACATTTTTCTAGAGCTATGCATAGGTAACCAAGAAAGCGTGGATGCCTCCAATGTTAGACAGGGAATATACAAGGGAAAAATGCCATGCTCTTATAAATAGGAAGGTGAAGTCGCAGAAGTGCCCCCAACATGAGATGTGGAATAGAAAAAGACCATGCCTTCACAGACTAAAAAATAGAAAAAAAGCCATATCAAGGCTTGACAAGATTAGGCTCACAGTGAATCTCAGATGTGGATGCAGAACTAGCCCTAGGATAAGTAAAAGTACCCTCCAGATGCAAGATGTTTGTGAACAACGAATCCTCCCAAGGCACCAAAAACTAGTTTTCACCCAAGGACCTTCCAAAGTGCCACAATTGTGTGGTTTTCACATATGGATGACCTATTTTCTCTTTTTACTATTTTGATTTTTTTGTATTTTGATTATTTTTACCCTGTTTTTTTATTTTCTTTTCTGATTTTTGCGCTATCTTTAAGCATAAAAAAACTTAAGGTGCATGGCATCCATGGGCTCACGGAGCTCATCACCATTGGGGTGGGCAAGTGTGTATGCTTCTGTGCCATAATTGGCCACGATAACTTAAGGTCCTAACCAATGAGGTTTGAAAATTCCTTTCTTCTCTCGTTCTGTCCAATTGTTAAATTGATTTTTCTTCATGACCAATCACCAACCTCAAACTGACGAGGTATGATTCTTTTGTTGTAGTTGTGAGAAAATTTGTTTTGATACACTTTAAGGTGATTTAGGGCATGGATGTGCTTCTCGTCTAGGAGTTCTAACTCTACTAGTCTAGCCACTTGGTAATCTTCATCCTTGTCCAAATAATCCCTAAGAGATATTCTTAGGGAAGGAATCTCAATTTCTAACAGGATGACATATTCCATTCCAAATACCAGGGAGTATGGTGTCGCATCAATAGGGGTACGAATAGAGGTCCTATAAGCCCAAAGAGCTGGGTGTATTTACAAATGCCAATTATGACATATCTTACTTGCCATCTTCTCCATGATTTGAACCAAAGTCTTATTAGTGGCCTCAGCCTGTCCATTTCCTTGGGGATAATACGGTGTAGACCATTTTAACCTTATTTGAAACCGATGATAGAGATCTTTTATGGTTTTATTCTTGAATGATTTTATGTTATCAGTAACAATGGATGCAGGAATGCCATACCAGAAAATAAGATGATTCATGATGAACATGGAAATCTAAGCACCCGTTACATAGGTCAAAGGGACAACTTCCACCCACTTGGTAAAGTATTCAGTATCTCTAATGATGTGGTATGGCCATCAAATGAAGTAGGGGTAAGCTTCCCTATTAAATCAAGTCCCCATTTAGAAAATGGCCATGGGGTGGTGATGGGTTGCAACGGTTGTGATGGAGCATGGATGAAATTTCCATACTTCTGACAAAGTACACACTTCCTTACATAGTTGCAGCAGTCAGTTTCCATGGTAGGCCAATAGTAGCCCACTCTCAACAATTTTTTAGCTAGAAACATTTCGTTAGTATGGGCCCTGCACACCCCTTCATGCACCTCTTTAATCACTTGGAACGTCTCTGTCATATTGAGACAACATAATAGATTCCCATCATAGCCATGATGATAGAGTGTACCTCCTAAAAGGGTATAGCGGGCTATCGGGTGAATTAGGATTTTTTTCTCAGAATAGGAGATGTTGGGAGGGAATGTGTTATCTTTAAGGTAGGTGAAGATGGGTGCATACCATGGGGAATTGAGACCAACAACATCACAAGCTAGATAGGATTATGGCATGTTATATGCAGGATGGCATAGATTTTCCACAAAGAATCACATATCATTACTTTTCGGCGGAATGTGGAGCATAGAACCCATGGTTGCCATAGCATATACAAAAAAAATTTGTGCTCTTGGAATATGTTCAAATGTGATGCACACAAAATACTCTTTCATTTTTTCTACCAGCTTCTTGTAAGGGATGAGTTTCTCATCCTTAACTTTGTACTCATCATTGACTTGCTTGATGATTAACTGTGATTCACCAACAATCTTAACATGAGGAATGTCCCATTTGATGGTGAGATTCATCCCAGCGATGAGTGTTTCATACTCTGTGATATTTTTCATGCAAGGAAAAACAAGGTGAAAATCCTGAAGTATGAGGTTTCCAGAAGGAGTAATGAGGACCACACCTACCCTTGAACCATGAAAAATAAAATATCCATCTTAGTGCACCTGCCAGATGACATATTCTTCAATGTATAGTAATGAGGCATCTTGTAGATCCAGATTCACAGGTTCAGTTCCTTGTAAAGGTTCTTCTGTTAATTGATTAGCGAGTACTTGTCCCTTGATCGACTTTTGGTGCACAGATTTGATGTCAAATTCACTCAGTAGAATGATCAAATTACCATTCTACCGGTGAGGGCGGGTTTAGACAGCAAGTATTTGAGCGGGTCAATTTTTGATATAATCTTGGTTTTGGTATTCAACAGATAATGACAAAGTTTTTGAAAGGTAAAAACTACAACCAAACAAGATTTTTCAATTTGGGGATAGTTGAGCTCATAAGAGATGAGAGTGTGACTGAGGTAGTATACCACTTTTTTCTTTGTGACCAAGGTCGTATTGGGGGACCAATGCACCAATAGCAAATTAAATAGTAGATATATAAAGTAGGAGTAGCTCACCAGGAGTTAGAGGCATGAGGATAGACGGATTGGCCAAGTATTGTTTAAGCAAGAGGAAGGCCTGCTATTGTTTCTCTAGTCCCCAGATAAAGGCAACATCCTTTTTAAGTAGGTGAGTGAATGAGTGACACTTATCGGCAAGTTGGGAGATAAAGCAGTGAATAGCCTATATTTTTCCCTGCAAGCTGCGTAGTTGCTTAATGTTTTTAAGAGGAGGCAACACTTTAACAGGGTCTACCTCAATTCCCCTTCTTGATGCGATGAAACCAAGTAATTTTCCTGATAGCACACTAAACACACATTTATTTGGGTTCAGACGGACCTTATACTCTCATAGGCATTCAAATATATGCCACAAAATAGCAGGGTGGTCCTCCCTCATCTTAGATTTATCAAGGATATCATCCACATAGTCTTCCATGATATCATGGAAAATTACCGTCATTTCCCTTTGATAGGTGGATCATGCATTTTTAAGACCAAACGACATTACCTGATAATAGAAGGTACCCCAAGGAGTTGTAAAAGCTGTCTTGTGTTGATCTTCATCAACTATCTTGATTTGATTTTAACCTGAAAAGCCATCCATAAGAGCTAGCATTTCATATCCTACTTTTGAATCCACAATCATATCAATATTTGGTAATACAAAATCATCCTTAGGGCATGCCTTATTTATGTCTCTGAAATCTGTGCAGATTCTAATCCCAACAAGATTTTTCTGGATAGGAACGATATTGGATATCCATTCGAAGTAATCAATGGGCTGAATAAATCCTGCCACAAGCAATATTTCTAATTCTTCCTTAACTAGGAGATCCACCCTTGGATGCATATTTCTGAGATTTTTCTTAATAGGCTTAGCATGTACATGTACAACTAAGTTGTGCACAAGAAAATTTGGATCCAAGCCTGGCATATCCTTATAGGACCATATGAACACATCTATAAATTCCCGTAGCAGCATGGTGAATGTTTTCTATTCTCGTGCTGAGAGTGAAACTCCCAACTTGACTATTTTTGGGTCATCTTTTGTGCCAATGTTTACATCAATAGTCTCTTCTACCAGTAACTTTGAAAAATCCTCCATACGCGTAGGATAAGGAGGAATCTTGAGATCTTCGTCCAAGGATGTCTCCACGAGATTTTCATCTTTGGCGTGGTCACTTTTATTGTGCTTTTATTTTTGTACATGTTTGTCTTCCAGCACCTCAAAGAGGTTTTCACTGTGCGACTTGGAATTTGAATTTTTTTGAGGCTTTGCATTGGAACTTTTTCCCTCACCCTTTCTTAAATTTTTCTGACCATGAAGCTCAGCTTCCTCTCCGAATTAGGCACATGTATCTAAGTCAATATAGAAGCCCTTTTTGTGATATCTAATGCGGATTGTATTCCGAACGCCCATGAATTCTGTAATAGCTTCATCGTTTTCAAATAGATATAGTGACATATGACATTATTGGTCCCATTCAACAAGGCAAGGGTAAACGATGTCAAGTGTAGGTTCCATAGGGGTTATGGTGAGGACACCAGTATTCATGAATAGGTTTGTGTAGGCAAGATCCTTGTATTGGCTACAGTGGGAATCTGTATCGCTGTCTAAATAGTCACAGCTATCTTTGCATTCAGAGAAGGTAGAATATTTATCATTGGGATGTGCCCCATAAGGGCGAATTCCAATGTTGTACCTTTATGTTTTAAAATGTGGGAGATGCATTGGTTCTCACTATCCTTGCTCATTCCTTCCACATCCTAGACCTTTGTAGCCTATGGATTACATCATTCAACTAGATTTCTCATACTCAGGAATTTGGTAGTAAGTTGATTGAGTATATTTTGAGACCCAAGTCGTAGGTGGATCCAACAATTTCTCTTCAGCCAATAAGCCTCTAGGTAAAAATGACCCAATAGTTTGCTCATCTCTAGGCCGTTTGAAATGATAGTTGGGTCGACCTCTAGTTTTAGGTGACAATGAGAGGTCTGAAACTAAAAGGGATTGTTTGCACATTATATTATCCAAAAATGTATTCTAGAACCATCATCTCCCATGAATCAAAAGGGGAAGTTGATGTAGAGGCACCACGGGCACAAGAACTGAGGGAATCTGAATCTACTTGGGACTCCATGGCTTCAGATTGAAGAGGAACAACTATATCAGCAGAGGGACACATATAGGAACCCTTATGCATAAAACTATTGAGAGCTCTACAGTGAGTGAAGGGATCTGAATCTTCTTGTATCATGACAGTGTGTCCCTCATGTTTCAATTTGATGCATTGATGGAACGTTAATGACACGGCTTGCATGGCATGAATCCATGATTGGCCTAGAAGAATATTATATGGGAATTCCAAGTCCAGGACATGAAAATTTGTGTGATGACAAGTGGGACTGACTTCCATGGGTAATTTTATTTTTCCAGATGACTCTCTTTCCATGTTTTTGTAAATGGTTATGGTAATGATGTTTGACTCAAGGTCTTCTTCGGTATGTCCTAGTTGCTTAACTAACTTCAGTGTGCATATATTCAATCCTGATCCGTTGTCCACAAGCACCTGTTTTATCTTTCGGTGGGTAAAAAATACCTCAATATATAAGGGGATATTATGTGTTGGATTTTCAGTAGGGATTTCCCTATGATTAAAGGAAATGAGCTCAGTTGGTACAATGTTTGATACCGCAGCCTGAAAATGTGTAGGATATACTTCTAATGGCACTCCTGACCCTTGAAGAGTTTGGTACAAAATATATTTATGTACATTTGATATCTTAAGAAGATCCAAGATCAAAATATTGGTAGATGTCTTCTCAAGTTGTTCTAAGAGGTTGTACCTACCATTTTGCGGGGTTGACGGAGAGGGTTCATGACTCATGAGGCAAGCACACCTTGTTATCACAACACAATCCTTTCCCTTGATTCAAATGGTGTTCACATGGTCACTAGGAAAGTGAATACATCCAATGAGTGAATCATAATGATTATTGTCTTTAATTTTCTGCTTTATAACTCTAGGATGACTCTCCTCAATCCAGCTTTGGCTCCTTTGACTTACCATGTTTGAGTAAAGGTTTTTTGTATATCCCCATCTTTTCATTGGGCGTATGAGTTTTTTCTGGGTTGTCCACTTCTATCTCCCCATTGTCGATGAGGTCTTGGATGTAGTGACAAAGTCATAGACATTTGTCTATTTTGTGTCCCTTGACACGATGTAATTCACAATAGTCATGCTCTTTGTACCATGATGGTTTTGGAGCATTGTCATCAAAGGGTTGTGTCATGGGATAAGTCACCATGTGAGCTGCATCTAATTGTTTCAATATAACCGACAAAGGATCATTGAGAGGAGTGAACATTCTCCATTTAGGTGGTGGTTGAATAGGTCCTTTGGTTAGTTTAAAAGGTTGACTAGTTTGAACCGTTTGCACGCGTTTGGAATCTATGATCCCGTCTCCCACCATGTTCTTGTTTTTGTTGAATATTTTCAACTTCTCTACAAGTTTAATGCTTTGGTTATCTTTAACGTGTGATTTAAGAGTTCCTTTGGAAATAAATGATTTCTCTATTTGAACATGCTTTTCAATGACCTCCTCAAAAGTGTGAACACAATGCATCTGAAGGTGGAAAGTGATGTCTAGATTTAGATTGGGCACAAAGATACTTACCAGTTGTTTTTCAAGGAATGTGTAAAGGAAGCCACTGGCTATCCCTCTCCACCATTGCAATAAGTTGGTGAATGTTTCATTAGGACGTTTTTTTGTACCACACAAGTCTGCCATGGTGATATCACTTTCTATATTGTATGAGAAGTGATGCACAAACCTCTCTGCCAGTTCTGGCTAGGTAAAAATAGACCCCTGAGGTAAACGAGTAAACCACTCTAAGGCTTAGCCTCCTAGACTCTTAGGAAAGATTTTTATGAGATAATTATCACTATAGGAAACCTCTTGACATGCCATATAGAAATAATTTACATGATCTAGGGGGTCTTCCTTTCCTCTATATTTGTCAAATATTTTAGGGAAGGCTGAAGTGTCATAGCTTTGTCAAATGGATGGGGACATAGTTCTTCATATTGATATTTTCTGATGCTTCCAACATTGCTCTCTTGAAGGCTTGCATGTGTTGCTTTCATAGATTGTACTTCTTGTGCGAGTAATTGTTCTTTAGTGGGAGAAGCAAGGATATATACATAATGATGCTCCATATTGTCTTCTCCTTGATTTTCCCTATGAAGTTCACTGATTTTGACCTTAGGCCTTGTTTTTTGGACATTCTTGTTTGTTTCTTTTTGTACATGAGAGGTTAACAAGGCTAATTGTTAACTAAGGTTGTTAATTTGTTGCTGAATAGTGACTTCTTCTTCTAAAGGTTCCTCTTATTCTTCATACTGTGGAGGTTCTTCAACATTATCATGTCCTAACCTGATTTTACGTGGCACTTTAATAAAGGGTATTCTATGTCCCACTACATTATCATTTCCCATGTTGGAGGTAGAAGCATGTCCATGTGTTAAAATATCCTCCATGTTGATAAGAGGTCGCTCGTTGTCATTAGCATTTTTTTAGGTGGGATTGTTTCGTGTTCAGTGGGCATTTTGGCTCCCAATTCTATAACTCGTGCCAACATCCTATCCTTGTTTCTAAAAATGGATTCATCTAATAAGGTGGGGTTGAAGTCAAACTCCACATGTGGGGATTCCAATTCATCACCACTATGATCTATCATGTCTTCTATCTCTTTTTCTGCGGAAAATAAAGGCCCAAGATCATGACCAATAAAAGGGTTTGACCCTTGTTTGTTTGAGGCTTCCCAAGTTTGCACTTGTTGTGCTTTGAATGTTTGATTTTTGAGCCCTAATTGTGTTTTAGGAGCCATGATGTGCAACAGTTTCACCAAGGTATGTTGTAAATGTGTTCAAAAACTTGTGATCACACCTAAGTGAAATGAAAAAATAATGTCAAGAATATGAATGAGTATAAATGTTAAAGTACCAATGTGATAGAGTGATAAGTCAATAGTGACACAATGTTTGGTACCTAAGCCTATCAATCGAATGAAGTACTTCCTAGGTTTTCTTCAAAAAGGTAGTTGGTGTCGTAAGATAATTAACAAGATGTCCCTACTTATGTCAAGTTCAAGGGAATGAACAAGACGTAAGTAAATACAAGAAGTTAATGTGACCTCCTAACAAGGTATACTAGAAGTAAGCTCAAATTCAATTAATACCTATATCCCAAAAAGAGCCAGTTACAATTTGTGAGTGACACAACAATATCACCAAGATATGTTAACCAAAATTTGCGAGAAAGTAAGGTATTGATATCAAGATGATATTGATATAACACACACAAGTGGTAACACGTAGCACTTTTCAAAATTGAGGTAGTAATGGAATCAAACTAAAAGCTTATAGTATAACTAAGAATTGTTAAAATGTGTATAGCGTAACCTTACAATACAGATATTTAGGTCAAGTTTACAAGAAACAAGACGTAAATACCAAAATTGTAGTGATACGATATAAACAAGGTAACCTTTCCAAGGAAGTTCAAGATGATGATCATGAACCATGCCTAACTATGATGATGATCTTGACATGGGTATCAAGATCACAAAGGCCACCAATGATATGAATACGTCTCCACACACTTTAGATGTTTAACTTACCCATCCGCAAACATGGATGGGCGTAAACAGAAAAAAAAGTGGCAGAAACAATCAATTGATAACGCAAAGGTAGTCACTCTTCTTTTGATCAAAAAAGTGTCAAAAGAATGTGAGGGAAGTAGATCAAAATGGGGATGAAAAATGTTGGCTTTACTTCAGAAGAGTTTCACCTCGCCTTAAGGCAAGTGAAAAACTAAACAAAAGTAACGATTCCCATGTTTCATGATGAATGATGGATCACAACTCAACACTATTTTGAAATGGTCAAAGTGGGCTCCTAGCCAAAGAATATCATCCTAGGTGGTTCTCTCTTCCTAGGTGTTACAAAGCTGTATTAATCGAGCTTGATTTACCCAAAAAGTCACAATGACTAATTTGGGAGTATCTCAGATTTACTTTACCCCCTTCAAGCACAATAGGAAACTAGTGCATCTACATGTATCATCACTGGGGTCGCTAATGGAAAAATAGTAATGCTAACTCACAAGGAACAACTAGTCAAGTAAGTTGTGTGGAACACTTCTCGTTTCATCCACAAGGTTCCCTTTTGTGTGGACTACTTTGGGGTTCCTAGTACCACCCCCATTATTGTATCTTAAGGTGTTATGCCAAAGGGGTTATGTTCTAGTTGAGTGGATAGGGACATACCCTTTTCCGAAACCTGCAATATAGTGTTTTGAATATGGTGTTCTTTTTATCTTGTTTAATTTTGATGTGGTTTTCTTGAACACCTTTTGACAACCTGTACAAAAATTGTATTAGTAGTTTGATTTTGTTTCGATTCCACCTTTCTTTGACAAGCGTGTGTTTTGGTCTTGCACAATGGGTTAGTAATTTTCCATAAAGGGAATAAACATCATTTCTGATTCTCAAGATCATCCAAGGATGCAAGAGAAGAGCATACATGATGTTTTCTAAAATCCAAGAAGATAGCAAATGGAAAAATACCTATTTCAATCACATCAAGTTAACTCATTCTAATTCAGATATTCTTTACAATTTCAAAGCATCAAAAGACTTAAGAATTGTTTCTGATTCCCAAGATGGCCCCAAAGGATGCGAGGGAAGAGCATACATGACCTTAATCTTATAAGTAAGCATGCAAATTCTATCTATTCTAGAAAAAAATGTAAACATACCCTACAAAAATAGGCATTAATTAGATAAAACCTAAAAAGAAGTTAGCACTTTAACACTTTAATTTGAGAAAACTGAAAGACACCTACGCCCCAGTTTAGGTGTGTGCGCACGGGTTAGGGCGGATGCACCCCTCTATGTTTTTCAGACTCACAGTGCACCTACGCTACTCGAGAGGTGTCTATGCCAGGATTAGGGCATGTGTGCCAGGGTAAATAAAAAGTAGTACCAAATTCCAATAGAGTGTCTGCACCACCCAAGAGGTGCCTGTACCAAGGTTAGGGTGTATGCGCTAGCCTGAGATGTTTTTTTGTTATAGTGAAGGTATAGTAAGAACAAAGTGTTTGTGCCCAGTTTGGTGTGCCTACGCCATGGTTAGGGTGTGTGCACTGGGGTTAGGGTATGTGCGCGAGGGTTTCCAAATAGAGATACAAAACTCTGACAGTGCACCTGTGCCACTCGAGAGGTGCCTACGCCAGGGTTAGTGTGTCTTCGCTAGGGATAGTGCACATGTGCCTCTCATAGAATCAAAGAATGGCCAAAGACACAAAAAATCTCACAACACTTCCAAATTTTAGTAGGCTAGCTTGAAATTGACCATAACCCATTAAAATGATAGCTTTAAATAAGAACCTACAATATAATACTAGCAAAATCCTAAGAAATTGAACATTATTTACTATATGTGTATATCAAAGGTTATCCAAAAACAATATAATTCAAGCTAGAAAGTTAAGGGACTAAGGATCCGTCCCACCAGGTGTGCCGAATGTGTGCATGGTTTTGTTTAACCAAGTTAAGAAAATTAAAACTAACACCTAGTAGTCTTAATAACAAAGTTAAATCAAAATCTAAACACCATCAAGTTAAGAGCTAAGAAATATTAAATAAAAACATTATTGCATCATAAATTTAAAATGGAAATCAAACTAACATGTTAAAAAAACCTCTCCTCTTTAGATTACCAAAACAACTAAATTGAACCTAGGTAGATTCATGGCAATCAAATTTGATTGTTTGATTTTTTTAAGGGATTAGGAATGGAAGCTCATCAAATCATGACTACAAGACCACTTTGATTATTTACATATGACCCAAAAGCTTAAAATGGATAAAATGCAAGAATGAGGCTTAGCTCTTCTAATGGTGAAAATGCTTAAGGATGATAAAAGGCTTATAGTGTATATACTATATGCTTTCTTTTGTTTCTCAAGAATTAGGTGTAATTGTAAAGGTAGGAGGAGAGCTCTTTATATAGCCCAATGGATAAAATAATCTCTACATCCTTTTGCATGTGGGATAATATAGATGTTGAGTTAGTTGTGGATAAGGGGGGTTTAGAAAGGGTTAAGTTAACGTTAGGAGAGTTTAGCTTGTCCTTTAGTGACTCATGTGGATAAAGGGGGTTTATTCATTAATCAAGATGATTAATTAATAGATGTGCAAGCTTATAAAAGATTTTTAGAGGAATATAAGCATAATTTAGACTATAGAAGGGGATTAAATAAACTAAATAATAATTTGTTGGTTTGATGAAAGGGGAAGCTAATTAATTAATAATAATTAATTAGTTTAGATAGAAGGAAGGATTAATTAATGGAAGGTCGTTAATTAGGGTATTTGTTGAATAGAAAACTTAATTAATTACTTATTGTAATTAATTAACGATGATAGAAGAGAAGATGAGCATTATTGATGATATGTCACCAATTTGCGGGAAAGGGGATAATTAGCACAATTTAAGTATTTAAATTGTTCAGGATAAATTATAGGTGTCTAAACCTTCATATCTTGGATAGTTTGGTAACTCCTATTATCCCTTGTTTGGGTTTCTCTCTCCCACTTGGGTTTTTACAACCATGGATTCCTACCCTGGATCCTTAGTTCATAATTTTGCTTTCATCTTCTACTTAGGATTAAATCTTATTTTTGTACTTTCCCTCTAAATTGGTCCCCAAACCATTCAATTTTAAACCTTTTATCATTTCATTTATCTTATTCACAAATGTTTCGACATTTGTGCATACTTAAGAAAATAGAATCATAGAAGTAAACATACATTAAGCATCAATATCAATACACATGATATCACCAAAACAATGACATCTCATACATACATACATACACCCATACACCCATACACACATATACATAGACAACACACACACATATCAAGATGAATAATTTAATACATCATCAATACAATATATCTCTCAATAATACAATCATTCCTCAAGCATCCCCTCCCTCAAATGGAGGTCGGCTAATGCCTTGAGATGATAGTGCCTGACTAATCTCATGTAAGGATATTGCTAAGGATGTGGCTCCAGATTGAACCCCTTAAGCCTATCCCTCTGCCCTAGCCACAAAAACTTCTAATGTCACAATGTGGGTTGCATTAGTCACCTAGCATGCAATCCTTACCTATACATATGACAATCTCATTGGCTAGTTTCATGCTAATGTCACATCTACCTATAGAAGGAAATGTACTAAGGATTACATATCTCCCACACTCGCTACCACTTGAGAATTTCTATGTCCCTTAAGCTCATGAATTCTCTCTCCCAAAAGTATAAATGCACTTTTCAAGCCTCTAGTTTTCATTGATATTAGATCCACCATCATGGTTGTATCTATCAATTCTAAGATGTCATCCAAGATCTCATGATGTGCACCCTCAATCATCATGTGCCACTCAGCTATGGTGCACTCTACAAAAACATATAAATCATAAGACATCATTATCACTCTACTCAACATCTATTCAAACATCATAACCTACACTATCAAATAATCTAACTTTGTGGCTCACCTAGCTCACAGAGCTACTCCATTATGATAGTTCCATCTGCCCAACATTCTAAAACTAAATTTTCCTCCTCATATCACACATGGTAGGCTCATACCAATTGTTCCCACCTCTCTTAGGGAACCAGTATAATCAATGGTTTCTGCAAGAATTATCGCTCTACTCTAGCCACCCCATCATGTAAGTTGTTATTTGGGAATCTATATCTAACAAATACACTCCTCCCAACCTATGTAACCACCACTCCTTATGCCATCCTTAAGGAATTTCTATCCTGTCATCCTCTTTGGCATCCTATATCTCAGGTTTTCCCCCACCTAAGGTCCCTATGCACCTCTTTCTCCACTATGTCATTTCTACCTACCACATGGGTATGGGGCATGCTAACTCGGAATGGTTATAGTGATGACATTGATACCACTAGTCATACTCTTCTTCATCTCTCTCTCTCTCTCTCATGTCATAATAAATACTTTGGAAGTGGCAGGGATACCACATGAGTTGGATCGCCAAACTACAATGGAACTCTATTTACTTTGTGTATTTTAACCTACCAGGCGTAATGACCCATTATTTACAAGGTCCCCTAGGAAACCACTACAGTCAAACAACTAGGCCATTGATCCATCATCCCTCTATAGGGATCCCACACTACATGCTTCTTTTTAACTCATATTAGTCCTCTATATCCAATGGATAACATAGTTTTTAAGCCTCTCTCCTGCTATATAATCTTGTAGGAATCCCATGATACTTGTACCAATGTCTCTGTAGGCCTATAAATAGAGAATCACTCATAAATCTAGGCCTCTAATAACATAATGGGCCCCAATTTTCTATGTTGTCTCACATGAATATAATATAAATCATGCACTAGTTCACCCATGTGTTTGTTCCCCAATTAAATTATATGTTATCCTTTAAGGAATTCCTAAACGCCATTAAAATAAAAAAGTGAAATTTCTCCATATGCCTTGTGGCACAAGATCTATTCCATAACCATACAAATAATAGAATTATATATATATAGAATCAATGTACCAAACACAAAATTTAAATGGATCTTTAATGAACTTGGATGATACTCCTCACTACCTTTGTCCTACCATATTAGTGACCTCCTCTAAAAAATACTCGTATGCACATCACAAAACATGTAGATTCCATAAATAGGTAGCCCCAAAATCATGTGAACATTCTAAAATATAATTATAACCTCTATAGTTTGTCAACCGATCCTCCACCTGAAGGTGTTGTACCTAAACTCCCAATGGACCAATTTTTTTGTATCAAATATAGATATAATGTGATCCACACCATCTACATAATTCCTCCAAAACCAAGGCCATGTATCTATGAAATGTCTTATGTGGATAACCCACGTAACAAATTTGGTAACCACGATACATCCATTGATCTCCATATTCAAATCCTCTATAGAAACTATAAAATTTTAACCAGCATATACCCATCAGATATCAATTCAAATTCATCATAAAGAAAAAACTCAAATTATCAAAAATTTAAATTCTTAAACTACAATGGCCTTGTTGGCTTAACGCCATAGATGCCTAAACAAAAATTTTCTCCCCTTAGCACATTTACCCTGTTAGGTGATTGAAAAAAATAGAGTCTTTTTTGTAAAACCCTAGATATTTTAGAGTCACATGTGATAAATAAACATTAAAGTACAGATCTGAAACAAGTAATAAGATAAATAAAAATCAAACCCTAGGTATAAGAGAAGGAATATAAAACTGAGTTGATTGCACAATTGATCTCGAAGTGGGATGGACTAGAAAATTGATAAACTTGAGGAGAAAACTAATGCAAATGTGCATGGTAAAATTTGGAGTTGTCAGATCCATCAGGAATAGGGCGCCTAGGCTCCAAAATATGCTTTTGGGTGCATGTGTCCAGAAAAATGGTCACAACTGGATTTTTCCTATGTCGCAAGGTGTTCACTAACCTTCGTTGTTTTTTAGATAAGATAAAAAAGTTTGGTTTTAAACGGGGACCAAAAAACTCTATACATAATAGAAGCAAGTTTTTAACAAAAAACACCAACGAAGTCAAGGAGGCAGAGTAAAAAAATCTTGACAACTAGGCCCCACATAACAGAGCCAAAATAAATAGTTTGCATATTAACAACAAGTTTTTGTAAGTAACTAAACCAAGACTAAAAACAGGAAAAAACAATAGAAAAGATAAGGGTTGCAAAAATCCCACCATTAGTTTTCAATATACTTGCTTTGGTTTCTGGAGCTTAGACAACCATATTTCAAACTAGTCACTTTGATAATGACTCTCTTTAGGCATTTGACCTCTTGATTCTCAATCTGAGTGACAACATTAACCTCCTTTTGAGACTTACCTTGATTGTCGACCATAACCATACCCGAGCTATCACCTGTATCTGTCTCATCACTATCAGAAGAACTCAAACTCAACTTCATTATATTTTTGCCCTCCTTAGAAGCAACCTAGTTTTGAAGTAGAGAAATTCATTTTCCTACATAACATAATCCTATTGAATCCCCATGATGGTTCTATTCTTGGTTTCAATACTTTGACAAAAATATTTCAACTCCTGTATGAGGTTTTTGTTGACAGTGAGAATGGTATCTATTGTGGAATCGACCCTCATCAGTCTAGCCTTCTAGTCAGCAAGCTCTTGATCCATCTTGTTGGAAATTTCCCCCAAATTCCTAACCCACTTCTTGAGATTACAAAAGGCATCTGCAACACCCTCATTGAGATTAACACAATTTTTATTTTTCTTGATTTTTTTAAGGTGAGAAGCAAGGGTTTCTTGGTTAGAATCTTGATCCTTGACTTTATTAAGGATGGAAAGTTTTCTTATTTAGACCAGAAGAATAATGAGTCCTTGGTGAAGGGGGATATCCACCTTTTTTTTCTTGAAATCCTCAATAGTCGAGAGGAGTGACCTATGGAGGAAGAAAGATAAACTCATAGTTTGGTCACAACAAAGAAAATTGAGGATGGACAGGTGGTGAGTAAATATTTTATGGAATTTTCCTTCAAGATTCAGATATTTCATGATAGCCAAGAAGACATCATCCCATCTATCCAGCAGGTAGGTGCAAGTAATACCATCATCATATGCATTAATTTTATCCCTAGCTTCAAATAAAGTAGTGATTTCATGTTTCTTTATAGATTTATCTTTAAATTTTTTTAGGCCATCATTTTTTAACCCAGTGATCTTAGCTATGGTATTCTTAGAGACATCAATATCAACCCCTCTAAAAAAACTACCATCCTTCCAAGAAATCACAAAATTGACAAAAAGCCATTACCTTGGAAATGACGAATGTATCTACTGAGATTGCCTTTATGCATCAATTTCCATAGAGCCACATTTTTTTTGAGGTAAAGAAAGGTAGATGGTTCAATACACAACCTATTGCCCCCCATGAAGCTAGCAAGAAAGTTGACATTTTTCACACATACACCAGAACTCGACTAATAGAAAATGGAGAAAAAAATGAAATGAGAAAGAGACATTTTCCAAAAAGGAAAAGTCCTATCACAACCCCAAGCGTGCGAGCTAGTGGTGTCATCATATCACAACCTCCCACTTTGTGTCTTCATTTATGAGTTTATTAACCTGTCCCCAAGGGATACATATGCTAGTCCATGTCACCAAATCCACCATGGCATTACCTTTCTCAGCCAATGCATCCAATGGCTTGTTCCCATCACGGTACGTGTGTTGAATGATCACCTATTCAAATGTTGTGAGTATGGCACATGCCTCCATTATAAAATGATTTAGTTTCCATCCACATTTAATACTATCTTTGAGGGAATTAATAATGCACATCGAATCACCTTCAATGATTATATTTTTAATCCCTAAGTCTTTACCCATTTTAACACCCCAAAGCATAGCTCTCGCTTCAGCCACGTTGTTAGAGTAATTTTCTATGGGTCCCATGTAGGATCTTAAGCATATCCCACTATGATCCCAAATGAGGCCGTTACCTCCAGCCACTTTATATTTAACCTGGGCCAAACCATCAAATTTGATCTTGAAACTTCCTTTGGGTGGTTTATTCCATTTAACATCTTGTTTCAACCTGATCTTATTGGTGTTAGAGACAAAAATGTCTAACCTCTTAAGAATGTCCTCTTACCACCTAGGGTTAGCAAAAACCTGTTTAGGTTTAATAATCTGAGCAGTGTCCTTCAAATCCTATATTATTTTATCAACAACCTTACACAACATCACCGATTTGTTCCTAAAGATCCTATTGTTGCGAATCCAGATACCCCAAAAGACATGTGGCTGAGATAGTTTCCAAATTTTATTGACCTAATCATTCCTAAATTTGAAACTCCATTGCTTAGGTAGAAGGGCCACATCTCTCGGAAGGAACAATTGAATTTTGAAAATGGAGAGAATCTTTGTAAAAACTTGATATGAGAAAGGCATTCTAGAAACAATTGATTGATGGATTCTTCCTTATCCATGCATAAACCAAATCTATTTATGATGATCATTCCCCTAAGTATGAGTATATCCATAGTGAGTATATTACCTTTTATAAATTCCCAAAAAAATATATTGATCTTGAGGATGAGAAACTTGTTCCAGACCTTCCTCCCAAAAGGACTTTGAGAAAAGTCATCAAAATTTGACAAGTAACCCAATTTAAATTCATAATCCCTAGTATATGTGCTTCTTAATATGAGATCATCCTAGAAAATATCCTAAGGAACGTAGATGTCATTAATTTTCCTATTTAAATCATGAAAAAGTTGGATATCACCTTGATAGAAAGAGGGGGGAGAATAAGAATCTATCTCTGGTCATTATCCCAGTAGTTGCAAACTAGAGATTCCTGCTCAATAGAAGAGACCTTCCATAGCTCACTCCACGGTCCTAAAAAATTGAGAGAAACATCATCTAACCAAGGATCCTCCCATAATTTGATCTAAGACCCATCACCAAGGTTCGATTTATAACCTTTGAAAAGCACCTTCTTGGTTTGGCACAGATTGTTCTAGAAGATAGATCCCCTGGGTAGCTCCAAATCATTGAATAAGTCCAAAGTTCCACTAAAGGGAAATAAATATTTCACCTTCATAATTCTCACCTAGATTTCTTCTTCTTTGTGAAGTCTCCATTCCACCTTAGCAATGAGGGCATGATTCATAAACTAAATTTTCTTTAGCCCCAGGCCACCCATGTCTTTGGGTTGAGTAACCTTTTCCTAGGAAACCAGAGGGATTCTGTTTTTATCCTTCGATATAGTCCAAAGGAAATGGTTTTGGATACCTTCAATGGCTTTCTTGAATCTTTTTTAGAGAATGAAAATAGACATGATGTAGATCAGTATGCCTTACAAACTAATTTGAAGGAGCTAAGCTTTACCTACTTGAGAGAGTAAGGATTCTTTGCATGAAGCCAACTTCTTATGGAATCTCTCAATAAGTTTATTCTAGCCACCTTCCTAAAGTTTTATCCCACATAAAGGCGTTCCCAAATACAAGTCTTGGAGATTTTTGATGTTACAGTCTAGGATAGTGGACAGTCTATATTGTTGTTCTTCATCAACATTTATGAAGTAGCAAGAAATTTTCCTAAAATTTATTTTCTCTCCAATTGCTATTTCATAACTGTTGGTGATACCTTTGATAGTTTTGGCTTCTTGAACAATAACTTGTCCCAAAAGAACCGTATCATCAAAAAAATACTACAGACATTGGTTCTACATGCCATGGGAAACTTTAACCCCTTCCATGCTACCCTCTCTCTAGCCTTTGATGCATAACCTATTCAAGGTTTCAACCATGATTATATACAAAAAGGGGGATAAAGGATCCCCTTGTCTCAGGCCCTTTTTAGATTTGAAGAAACCATTAGGTTTCCCATTTACGATAACCGAGAAACTCAGATCTTTAGTACATGCTTGAATCATTTTAATAAAATGTGGATGATATCCCAATCTAGATAAAAGGGAATATAAGAAGTCCCAAGAAACCCTATCATAAGCCTTTTGCATATCCAACTTCAAAATCATAGTTTCCCTACTTGAAAGCTCCACAGAATGAATGGTTTCATGAATAGTGATTATGCTGTCCAAACTTTGTCTTCCTGACACAAAGGCCCCTTGGTTGGGAGAAATGAAATTACTAAGAGTCTCTCTTATTCTGAAAGTTAGCCTTTGCTGTTGATTGCCTACATGCCACACTATTCCCATAGAATTCACCCGTAACCTACAAAACCCCAAAACACATCAAATAGTATAAACTAAATATGAAAATTGGGAGTCAAACTAACCTTGATCGTCACCTCATAGAGTGAAATTATGACCAAGTTCTCCACTACATCTCAGACTCTATGTAGTTCTATGTGTATGTGTGTAGAATCGTGCCCTAGGAAGCTCTTGTGCAAGATGTACCAAATCATGAGCAATAGATATATGTAGCAATGTAATTAGATGTGTATGGAAAAATGAACTTCCCCTCCTATGCATGTATGTAGAATAAGTAGTCTCTTGTCACTTGATTGAAGCTAGATGGATTCTTTGATGCTTTTAGAATTCCCTTAGATGCAACTTTAGATGGTGATAGTAGATTCTTAAAGTTTGGGACCCTTTTTTATGGTCATGTAGCTTTGTATTTATATGATTCACTTATTTGAATTTCAGAATTAACAACTAGAAGTCTAAACCATAAGAAAATAAGATTCCTAAAAGATAAAGGAGGCACAAAAGGGGAAAACAATATATAAAGAGGTTAGGGGCAACCAAAGGGGATGAGGGCATCTAGGTGTTGGCATCCTAGTTGGTTGTTGGTGTCTAGAGTCGATAAAGATAAAGCAATAAATATCAGACTGGGAAGTGAGGTATGTAAGACAAAAAGGAGACCAGAAAGACATAAAAGAGGCCAAAGATAGATGTCAATTACTAATTTATCACTTAGGAATCATATGAATAGTAGTATGTGATTATGACCTATAAATTTATGTAAAGTGTGTGATTTAGTGTCTATACTAGGTTAACACCATTGGCCCCTAAGAAAATTATTTCTTTCCTAACACCATTGGCCCTACTGGAAAAATAACATTGTCCATATTAGAAAATTAACATAAGATATACCCCATTGTTCATTATGTGATTGATCATCCTAGCATAACTAATCTAGTCTATTTCAGGGCCCTAAAAAATTTCTATCATTAATTTCAAAAACCTAAGCTAATTAAAAAATTGACATGTTCTCAAGCATACCAAGACTGTGACTTGATCTACATTTTGACTATCTTTGGGGAAAAATTCATTAGCTAAATTTTCCATGGCATACTTTTTCCATTTTTATCCTAGCTACCCTTTCCCAATTTACAAAAAACACCTACCATGGGATTCACAACATTGTGTTCTGTGTCTTGGCCACCTCATCTGCCACCTTGAATCTAGCCATAATTACTAAAATCACTCACATTTGTTAATATTGAAGCTCATTTTATCTTAATCTCAAATTATAAAATTGACAAATGAATCACTCCCTTTACTATCTATAGTGATTCTTATAATCGGTTTCAACATGACTTTCTTCCAATCTTCAAAAACTTCATAAATTTCAAGTTTCAAACATCATGCCCTAAAAACATTTCGTACACTATACACATTCATGGTGGTGAGTAGATCATTTTGACATATTGCACATACCTCTACCAAATCTAGCCAAAACCCCCCATTTTTTATCATCTCAATGTTCAACCACATATTTACCATGACCTATTAGCTATGTGATATATGTCTTATTTTATTGATTATCTCATAGTATTACTTTTTTACTGTTTCTTATCCATGGTTCTAAACAACTATTGAATCGACCACATATGAGACAAGTGACATCGATAGATAAGTATGAGGTAGGTATATTTCATTCACTGGATTCGTTTATTTCTTTTTAGCACTTTCATTACATCTTTACTTTGAGTATTTACTTTGATTCTGGTGTTGCAAAGATATTTTTCCAAAGATCATCTTATGTTTCACTATTCGTACACGTGATGATCTACGGTTTTGGGTATATATATATACACCATATTCTTTATACTTGTTAACCATTTATTGTGTGTGAGGGTTGTTGATGCATTCTCCTCCCGAGAGGGTACCTTAAAGGGCCTATTGAGATTAGGGTATGATCAAACTTGGTCACATGGGCTAGACCAAAAAATTTGAGATATGTCATTATTATAGTGTATTTACCACATCCTTTCCTCATTTCTTCCTTTATTCACACATTACATCCATTATACCCACTTTTCCCATTATTTCTACTTGTTTATACCTATTGCACACTAGTATCCTTATTTCCAGTCACTATATACCTTCATCATCTATCCCCATTTATCTTTGACCTCCATCTCCCATGATTTTCATCTCTTAGCCTTAGGGTTTCCCATAAGGCTGAAGCCATCACCCATGCGAGATGGTATCATTTTTTTCTTTTCCATAGCTGACACCATCGCCCATGGGAAATGGTTTTTGGTATATATACTCTACCTTCTATTTGATAAACCACCACCAAATAGTTATTTTATCCATACATGGAGGCACTTATATCTCACATATTTTCATATTATTTCACACCTACTTGTTGACTTGAAGTTTAAGAGCTTACCTTTGTGCATTTTAGGTTACCATAGTGAGTTAGGATTGGGTATCTTCTTCTTTAGATTTCCCCTTCTCTGCCGTTATTGATTCTCTATTGTTGTTATTTTCTATAGGTAGGATTATGAATAAACAGTCACAGACATAGACACACACACACATTATAGGAAAGTATTTATAACTATCTTAATTCTTTTATGTTGCACATGTATGTTGTATGTTGGTCATTTTCTGCTATAGAATAGAGTAGATGTATATTTTCTTACATCTATTTTATTTCCTTATTGTATTATGCACATTGGATTTATCTACAAATTGGTTACTCTTTTTTGAATCGTAGTATGATGCATGTCTTTATATTAGTTTTAAGCCTCGGAAAACTATAGCTATCCTAAGGTTAGGGTTGCTACCTTGTAGAATTATGAAATTTTCCCTCCTTTAGAACCTTTGTATCTGCATCATGTGTTTAGACTTAGATTAGATCTCTACATTTGATAACACAATTGGGAACCTATATATTTCCCATCATATATCTAATTCATTATTTTAGAACTCAACCCTACAAGAAAATATAGTGCACTAAGAACATGACCAATTACTAATCCAATCCCCTTTTGGGAAATTCTATAATTAGCTTTCTAATGTTTAGATTTACAAATGAATATATTTTTATGAGTCAATATTTCCCCTTTAGGTTTTCCTCAGTACGAAATAATACCCTTGGAGGAATATAAGTAAAAATCAAACCCATTCCTTTAATCGCTTGGACATTACTTAACACATCTATCAAACATCAAGAAAGTTAAATTGGGTAGACAAAGTATGGTACAAGAGATGTTCTTACGGATCTAGAAAATTATCCCATTTTCCCAATATATATAATTCAATTGATGGTTAATGAGCCAAGGAAATATGTTGTAGAAATAATTTACCTCGAACTATTTTTAACCTGGTTTGATCAAGATATAGGATCGGGGGATGATTTCATGATTGTACAAGAGGCACAAGGGGAAAAATTAGGGTTGAAATTTAATTAGGGAGTGTTGCGGGTTCTATGAAGTAATTATTTGTTTAAAATGATTTCCTCTAATGAAGTGTGTAAGACAAAATAATATATTTTATTAATCATTGACACAGTATTTGGATAAGAATGTAAGCTTCAATGATACATGTGATATATGAATTATAGATTTTATTAAGTAATCTATTTAAGAGTATATGGTATTAAGTTTTTTCTTTTTCTTTTTCTTGGATTTTCTAGGTTTTAATTAGAATGTGTGGATTTTTTCCAAGAGGTAAATATATAAAGGAATAGGGGATCATTTAGAGGTGGGAACCATATTATCATGTATCCATTGAATTAAATAATGTGTGTCAACATATTTTGAATGAATTTTTGTGGCTGGATTTTTTAAATAAGTTTAATGACTTTGATGTAGATCTTTACAAGGAATTTGTTATGTCCTTCAAGGATGATAAGTTTACTATTATAGGTTTGTAAATAGACATCAACAAGGATCATTTGGTGGAGATATCATGCTTTCCTTTATAAGGTGAGAAATGGTTTGTTTTTCATGAAAGGGGTTTGCAATGTAAGGATTTATTTCTTTTCCTAGGGTAGGATATGATAAAATCCTCAAAAGGTATTATTAGAGAATCCCTAAGAATGGAAAAATGTTTCCTAATTCATTCAATGGTACTTGAATTTTTTGGAAATAGGTAAATGTGGGGGTTTCAAAAGGATCCACATCCTTTTTAAAAATACCCTTAAATCCAGATACACTGATGAAGCATAATAGAGGATAAGCTTGGTGGCCTAAGGAAAAAATGACTAAAAAGGCTTGGCCTAAGTGAAGAAAAAAAATTAAAAAAATAAGATGATTTGATAACCCGATAACAACAACCAAATGAAGACAAGAGAAGAGGAAGAAGCTACCCCAAAATTACTGCAAAAGATATAACTAAAAGAAGAAAAGAAGGGGAAGGGAAGATGCAACCCAAAAATATACAAAACCAGAAAGTGAAAGTGAAGATGAGAAGGAGGGGGAACGAAGATAGAGAATTAGAGTTTCCCTTTCTTTCCCTTCCTTGAGCACACATCCTGCCACTTGTCCTGAGAGATCATTTCTGAAACGAGAGGGTTGTATTCTGTTAAGTTTAGGGGAGTGGAGACCTATGATTCCTTTTCAATAGGATGGCCACCATCCTTTTCTGAGTCAAAGTGATCAGATTTTTGGGGCCTCTTAATTCCCAGAGAGGGCTTCTTAAATGAGGAAGGGAAAACAAAATATTTTCATACCTCTTTTGAAGGAGTTGTATCTGGATGTGTTGGAACTATTGGAGCTGTAGCTATAGCTGAAGGAATTGTAGTTGTAGCTGCATTTGAGGGAGATATAACTGTAACTGATTTCTCTTTTGATTCAAAATCATCTTCATCCATGAGGTCTTATGGGTTCAAATGCTTTGGAATGGAACCTTTTTTCCTCAAAGCTTGGGTTTTCTTTTGAGGATAGGAAAATTGGAGATGACATGGACTTCTATAATTTCGACATCCGAAAGTTGTATTTTCATAACAAGAATTTGAGTATAGGTTGTATCTCCCATCTTGAGGGTCATCCTATCCAGTAATCCCTTGCTAAGGTATACTTTGACACAAATCCTAAAAAAAGTATGCAAACCACTCTGCAACCTATTTTTATCTTCTTTAATGAATCACCCTAGGAGATTACCAATTTCTTCCACTGTAAAGAAAAAATGGAGGGTAATATTAGGCAATCTTACCTAAATAGGAACATGAGTGATGGAGAAGGTATTTGGATCAAATTCTAGAAACCATGGTGTAGTAAAAAGGCTTGTTGATGCCCATAACCATAGACCCTCATCTATGACCCTCTGATAGTCCTCCAGTTCATTAAAATAGCCTAAGAAGAAACCTTTGGCACAAAGGAAGTATCAACAATTTTTAGTCCATGAGGTATGAATCTAATGAATCAAAGCATTAGAGGATGAATAAGCACCATTAGTCCTATAGATTAGGGTCTTGGATTTTATGGTTTTTAATAGGTAAAGATACTCTTCATCGTTAATATCCAATGTAGGGGATTCAATAGCTTATTCAAAGCTGTAAGCAGGGGGAGGAGGTGTTGGAGGCATCTTCTAGGTAGAGGCATTTTCAAAAAGTGCCTCCTTGAAAGGTGTTGGGAATCACTCCTTGGCTCCACCCAAAAGATTACCAATCAAGAAGATCATATAATCCCGAGTTATCTCATAGGAAATGAGAGGGGAATCATCCACAAGCAGTTTACTTGAGAAAGTAAGGCTAAAAGAACCCAACCTATAGCCTAGTTTTTGGTAAGAATTCATTTCAAATCAAACCCATTAGCAAGTTGCTGAAGTTGAAGGGACAAGGTAGTACCAAAAAGAGTTCGGGAAAAAAATTGGAGATGATTTGTACTATCATCGAATGGCTGGGAGGAAACGTGAGAAATAACATCATATGTTGCAGAGGAGAGCCAACTTGAAGAACCTATGAACTCCTTCCTTTCTCTATGAACAGATCCCAAAGCATCGTAATCACCATACCCCACAACACCAACATGCCACAAAGAAAATTCATCACTGGTATGGCCACCGCTGATAATTCCTAAAATATCACCCCCATTTGAAATCCTCTAGACCTAGCGATCTGTCATGGAACAAGCCTTAGGGTTAGGAAAAAAACAAGTCAATATTGCTCTTCTTCAAAGGTACTTGACTTTTGAAGGTAGATGTTCTCTCATTTAAGTTTGATGATGCATATATGTCATATATTATTAGTAAATATTCCTTTCTTCCTCATTAAAAGTCTATCAAAGATGGCATTAGGGGTACAAAGTGGTATTGAAAATTCCATAACACATTATAGTATGATAAATTTAGTGATAATGGATTCCATTAAGAGTAAGGGGTCATAGTATCCTATAATATGCTATGTTTGTCTATTGATTGTTATCCCTCTTTAGTCACCCAAAAGAGAAAAATAAAATATTAACTTGTTATTGATGAGTAGGTTGATCTATAGATTGAGGAAATAAGGATGAGGAGGAGGATTTTTCAATTAAGGTGCCTCAGTCCCAAGGGATGGATATGGATCCCAATTTATATCAAAATTTGAAGAAGGTTGAATATGATTTAGGGTCATGGAAATCAGGGGGGATATTTAAATGTGGGAGTGGTAGTGCAAAGACTAGTTCCCAGGAACCTTGATGAGATTAGGTTGGTCATAGAAACACTAAGAAATGATATTATTCATTTAATAATAACTTCACTAGCTAGATCAAAAATCTTGGAAACCCTGACGGATGTAACATAAGAATCGAGGGAGGGGGAGGAACAATCTTCAAATAAGGAAATAAATGTGGATTTAAAAGAGGAAATTAATAAAGAAAAGAAAAGGATTGATGATCAATATATAGATTTATACAGGATGAATGTGTCTATGGAAATGGGTACATATTTGGTAAATTATCTTCTTCATGTCTGATGCATTTCAAAAGTTTATTTTTTAGAGAGAAGAGGTTAATATTTTAACTAACTAAAGTCATTCGAGGATATCATTTTGTTAACACTACTCTTTTATAGTTCAATGAGGATTTTTGGGCTGCTTAGAGTCAATCAATAATTTTTTTATGTGAAGCATATTTTTGCACTTTTGTTTTACCCTAACATTCAAGATGGAACCTTAGACCTATTGTTGGAGAATTATTCATAAGAGTGTATATTTATTATTTATATGGCGAAAAATTGATGAAGGTAGAGAGGGAACACTTTGAGAAATTTGAATTTTATCTGTTATGTGGTTGATAAGATAACATTTATTTATAACTGAGGTAATTGAGTATTTAACAAGGGCTATACATGAAGGATAATTTAAAAAAAATTCACTCCATATGAGAGAGAGAGAGAGGGTTTTAAATGATTATGTTTCCTTAGGTTTGGATTACATTAAGAATTATTATGTAGGGTCTTCCGATCATTGAAATCTATTTCTAGAATGCTTTCAGATGAAAGAACCATATTCTCCACACAATATATTATCTTCTCTCTTAAATATTTTTTGTGTTTATTCAATAATTTGAGTGAATATGGAATGGATTGGTCTAAATTTTCATTTTTCCATGTTATGGTATCTCATTATTGATTGAAAAAATACAATGCCTTTGGATATTTTTTTGGAAGTAGAAAAGTGAGAGGAGGTGGATTGAGTCAAAGGATTTTTTCTTCCATAGTCATCTCCAAGTGTCTCTAGATGTGATTTTAGAGAAATCTGTCAGCAACTATTGATTGAGAGATCTGAGGAGGTAGGTTTGACTCAATAATTCACTATAGGATAATCTCATTTAGGTGTTGCAGAAGAATATTTTTTGTTTTATTAGGAGTGTTGAAGTGGCGTGGTTGATAGGGATTTGTTGTATTTGGATTTTGTTTTATCTAGGATATTTTTTTATCTCTTATAAATAATGAAAATATCTTGTTATCAGATGATGTTTTAATAACTTTTGGCTATTGTATTTGGGACACAGTTTTATATTTGCATGTAACTATGTAAATAATTTTTTGATGAATATAAGTATGGTTCATATTTGTTTCACCATTTTCTTTACGTTTTTAGAAGGGATGAAATAAATAAGGGTAAGGGCCAAGGAGGAATACCTATTAAATGCTAGTCAATTGATGGTTTTTACGTACGTTCTGACTTCTTGATCCATAGTTGAATGTGAGAGATTCTTTTTGGCTAGGAGGAACTACTGTGTTA
Organism: Taxus chinensis; assembly: GCA_019776745.2. Classification (NCBI taxonomy): domain Eukaryota; kingdom Viridiplantae; phylum Streptophyta; class Pinopsida; order Cupressales; family Taxaceae; genus Taxus; species Taxus chinensis. The sequence goes on along the minus strand of CM034148.1, from coordinate 330,275,350 downwards.
AGGATCTAATGGCTGAGTGATGAAGGTGGTTGATCGAAGAATACGTGTATGGTCTTATAGTGGTACTTTCCCAGAGTGCTCCCATGAATATAATGGCTCTCTGATTGATGTCAGTGATGGCTGGATGTGTAAAAGGATGCTTGTTTCACTTGTATGTAACTCTGGTCTCCTTCCTTTCTCTCAGAAATGTGCCAACCTCAAAAGAAGGTTACCAAAGGGAATAAAAGGTGACCGAAGATGGTTTCGGTTTGACCAGTGTCAGTTTAGGGGTGACTAGTGTTGGTTAGGGTGGGATTCCCTAGGTTTACAAAAAATAGGAGATCATGGCAATGATTTCCTCCAGATCTCTCTATTCATATAGGCCAGAGCGGGAGTTACCTTTTCTTATGCTAGAATGTGGTTAGAGAGAATGTAGGCTTTGATTTTTAGGGTTTAGTTAGGTCTTAGTTAGTTATGGCAACATACTAAGAATATACTTAGGGTGAGGTGGTGATGTGGGAATTATCTTAATTAGGATAATTAAATAATAAATATTGTGAGGACATGGATTAATTAAATTAAATTAATTAAATTAATATTAGCGTGGGGTGTAAGGGGCCATGGTTAGGTGAGTGTGTTCAAGTTGATTATGTAATGAAGGGTCAAGGAGTGTGTGACCCAATTTTGGTTTCTATATTTTTCCCCTTTTTGTTGCGTAGCTTGTATTGGTAAGCGACGCTGACATAAATAAGATGTGGTTGTCCCATGTGTGGGTGAAGGTGATCCCCCTCAAACCAAGAATTGATGAGGCAAAAGGAAGAATCAGTGAGTGGTTTGATAAAAGGTGAATGTGATGAAGAGTAAGGTGGACAACAAGGGTAATGGGGTAAAGGTGAAGTGGGTAATCCAAGAAATGGATCAGGGTCAAAGGTAGTAACAGTCAAATGCACACACACGTATAAACTACAACATTGTACCAGGTTGAAGATCATGCAAAATCTACATTATCTAAGGTTGATAGGTTTATCCAAACAAGGTTGAGGTTATTTTGGTATCTAAGGTATAGGATATGGTGCGGAAGAACTTCATAGGTTAGGTGCAGGAATGTTTAGGTATGTTCTGGTATACCAAAGGTTGGGTCAAGATAAACAACCATGGCAAGAGGTAAGGTAAGGTCATTAGGTCAAACAACACAGGTAACAATGTCACAAGGTATAACGAGCACATGGGTTTATAGGTCACTAGCAATGTTTTAGGTCCAAGTAACTAGGCCATGACATGGGTAGGGCCGAGGTATGGGTAAAATAACAAGTCCCAAAATGCAATTAAGGACATTTATATGTAAGGTAGGCATGGAGGTTGGTTGTAATAAGGGTAGGTAAGGTCAAATGGTGATTGGGTTGGGTAAGTGGGGACAGAAATGGGGAATGGGCATAAATATGAGAGGTAACCGATGCCGGTCATACATAATCAGGGAAGATCGAGGTAATCCAATCATAGTTTATGGGGGTAGATGATTGATGCCGGTCTTGGTATAACCAACCATCGTGAGCTAGGGAATAGGACCGATGTTGGTTTAGGTATAGCCTCCATTGGTTGAGTTTACGTGGATATATACAAATAAAAATCCATATAATATAGATTCATTTATACATTTTGGCTTTTGTGAGAACTACAGAGCGCTGAATGAGTTGTGCTTTATACCAAAGGTTGGGTTAAGATAAACAGCCATGGCAAGAGGTAAGGTAAGGTCATTAGGTCAAACAACACGGGTAAAAATGTTGCAAGGTATAATGAGCACATGGGTTTATAGGTCACTAGCAATGTTTCAGGTCCAAGTAACTAGGCCATGACACGGGTAGGGCTGAGGTATGGGTAAAATAACAAGTCCCAAAATGTAATTAAGGACATTTATATGTAAGGTAGGCATGGAGGTTGGTTGTAATAAGGGTAGGTAAGGTCAAATGGCGGTTGGGTTGGGTAAGTGGGGACAAAAATGGGGAATGGGCACAAATATGAGAGGTAACCGATGCCGGTCATACATAATCGGGGAAGATCGAGGTAATCCGATCATAGTTTATGGGGGTAGATGACTGATGCTGGTCCTGGTATAACCAACCATCGTGAGCTAGGGCATAGGACCGATGTTGGTTTAGGTATAGCCTCCATTGGTCGAGTTTACATGGGTATATAAAAATAAAAATCCATATAATATAGATTCATTTATACATTTTGGCTTTTGTGAAAACTACAGAGCGCTGAATGAGTTGTGCTTTATCGGGAAGAAAAGATGAGGGATGATATCTTGCTGAGGTGTAGGGGTTTGGTTGGTTAGAGGAGCTAGGTAGACAGGTTCACGAGCATAGGGGGAGTGGTTGTGATTGGGTGGAGAGCAGGAGGATTATATTTGGTGAGTTGACATGGCAGAGGTGAGAGAGGGATTGGGTGGACCACCATTACAGCGACCAGATGTGCCACCACAGAGACGCCAGTGCAATGAGGCAAGATTCCATCTCTTGTATTGGTTTCAGAGGTAGATTAGGTAGATAGTTTAGGGAGGGAAAAGGGTTTGTGGGGGGAAAAGGGAATTTGAATTGGGGAAGGCAAATTGGGTAGAATAGGAATGGGTAGAGGTAGAAAAAGAGCTGCTTATTTGATAAGAACCCTGATGAGTCTACCATATGCTAGATGGGCTTATGAACGTAAGACCCTACAAGCCTTACATAATGGACTATTTTAAGGGTGAAGAAAATTCATATGATCATGAAATGTCATGCTTGCGGAAAGTCCCTTGAGTAATAAGGAATTTAGGGAAAAAAATATAAGAAGATGAGAATGAGAGGTTTAACGTAATTAAGTGTATGACGATGTGTTTTTTGGAACAAGAAACCTGAAATCCAAAATAGGCAAGTCCATGACAAAAATTTCATCCTTTTATTGATTTGTTTGTTTTTAATAAACTGATCGACACGGGAAGTCTATATGGGATGAATATATTATCTCCTTGAGGTCTTCGTGAAGTTGATCAATGCGGGAAGATTCTGAATATTTATTACATTTTTGTAATGAACGTACATAGCTATCCTTCGAGGGAGCAGTCTGTTTATAGTGGTAGAAGAGAAAGAAGAGATGTCCCTTTTGAGGGAGTCATATTTTGCTAGAAGTTTGACTCAAGGAGTTGTATCTCTTTTGTTTTTAGACGTTTAAGTCATGGAAAAGATTATAGAGGATGATTAGGTCCAAGTTTTAGAAGATAAGGTCATAGTACACAAAGAATAATTAGGAAAAAGGTGGTTTCAAGAGATGAATGACCATGGGATTCCATATTAAAGAAGATGAAAATCGTCAATGAGAATCATGCTATGAGTAGAACCATGGTACTCACATTGAAAACAAGGCTAAAAGGTGATGGGTAATCATATGATTCTTTTTTAATCGTGGATCCTCAAAATGGGTGATAATGGAAGGTGAACAATGCTCAAGGGACAAGCGATCAATTGACAAAAAGTGATATAGGAATTGGTATCAACAATAAAATGGTCGAAGATGTAAGGAATTAAGGGGCTCAGGTTCAGTTTTACCTTCAAGTGAAGAGAAATGATAAGCACCTTATCCATAAGCATGGGTGACGACATACGGTCCAAGCCAATTAGGAGAAATTTTTCCCCATTTAATTTTCTCCTCTTTGGTTACATGTTGATTTTGCTTTAGGATGAGATCACCGACTTGAAAGGTTCATTCATGAACTCACTTGTCATAGGCACGTTTGATACCTTTTTTGTAGATTTGGAGATGGTCAAGAGCATTGAGATGAAATTCATCTAATAATTCAAGTTACGCCAAACGATCCTGGTGAAAGTCATCATCATTGATCATGTCTTGTAGTGATATGCGGAGAGATGGAATCTGGACTTCCAAAGGAAAGACAACCTCAGTACCGTAGACCAGAGAAAAGGGGGTGGCAGCAGTCGAAGTGTGAATACTAGTGTGATAAGCCCACAAGGTGAAAGGAATGTTTTTATGCCAATCTTTCCCAGTACCATTTAATACCTTTATAAGAATTTTATTTAAGGTTTTATTAGTTAATTCGGCTTGACCATTGGTTTGCGGGTAATAAGGTGACGAGAAACTGATTTGGATGCCAAAAACATTGCATAGTTTTCATAGGGTTTTATTTTTAAATTATTTTCCGTTATCAGTGATGATGTGGTGAGGGACACCAAAGTGAAAGATGGTGTGATGGTTGATGAATTCACATATCTTCTTGACTTTTGTAGAAATGAGGGGAATGGCCTCTACCCATTTAGTGTAGTATTCAGTAGTGGTTATGATCCATTGGCGGTGTTTTGAAGAATGGGGGTTGATCTCACCGACAAGATCCAAACCCCATTGAGAGAAAGGCCAAAGGTCTCGTGCGACCTATAAGGTGTGACTAGGTGTGTGATGAAGGTTAGCATGTTGTTGGAATTTTATGCAACACTTGACATAATGACAAAATTCGTGGTTTAAGGTTGGCCAATAATAGCCTAGGTGAAGAATGCACTTTGCAATGGCTAAATCACTAAAGTGACCTCCAAAAATTCCATCGTGGACTTCCTTAATGGTGTAGGGAATTTCAGAACTCATAAGGCATCGTAAGAGAATGCCATCAAAGTCACATTTGTAAAGAAGAACACCCATGATGACATAACCAGAGACATTTTTAAGAAAGGCACGTTGTCCATTACGAGTGAGATCGATGGGTAAAATGGAGAGGGAAAGATAGTCTGTATATTGCTTATACCAAAGGTCACTTGGGGCAGGAGCAATAGTTCTGATAAAGTAGAATTCACAAGGAAAATATGAGGGTGATTGTAGTCTTTATATGGTAACAAAGATTTTAGAGTCAGCGGGCGAAGCAGGTATCTGAGAAGCTAAGCAGGCCATGATATCTACAAATTTATTGGTAGAATGTGGGGTGGTTTGAAGTGCATAATGGTCAAAGGTGGTAAAAAGTAGGTCCACATGATGCTTATACTTTTGAAGTATCTCATTACGACACTGGTATTTACCATTGACTTGGTTTATGACCAACTGAGAATCACCAAAGATTTTGATTGCCTTAAAATCCAAGGCATAAGAAACCTGGAGACCCAATACGAGTGCTTTATATTCAAAAATATTATTTGTACAATCAAAATCTAGTTTGAAAGATAGAGGAATAGATTCACCATCAAGAAGAATAAAGATAACACGAGCTCCACCCCCACACTGACACTTGGAGCCATTGAAGAAGAGTGTCATTTGATAAGTGGGTTCATCCAAGGAAAGGGTAGTAATAGTTTCATTTGGAAATTCGAAGTTAGAGGGTTGATCCCTCAAAATGGGTGCATCATCCAATTGGTCGGTGATAGTTTGGCCTTTGATGGACTTTTGATGGATGAATTCGAGGCTGAGGTTGGCCAAAAGCATAAGCTAGTGTGCGGCACGTTGATTTTGATAGGGTTTGGCATACATGTAGTGTAATGGGTCAGTATTAGTAATGATGGAGGTTTTGTGGTTGAGTAGGTAATGTCAGAGTTTGGTGGTGACAAAAACTAAGGCTAGGAAAAGTTTTTGGCATGTGTATACCTAGTTTCATAGTCAATAGGGGTACAACTTATGTAATAAACCACTTGCTCCCAGTGTTGGTCGTCGTGATGAGTGAGCATGACACCTAGAGAATGGTTAGTGGCAGAGATATGTAGGTAGAAGGGCTGGTCATCCTTAGGAGGAATGAGCACTGGTGGTTGAATTAGATATTGTTTCAAGGCTTTGAAGGATTTATGACACTTGTCATCCCATTTGAATGAAACCTCCTTCTTGAGAAGATGATGGAATGGTTGATAGCGGTTGGAAAGTTGTGAGATAAAATGATGAATTGATTGTAACTTTCCTTGTAGGCTGCGAAGTTGATGGAGATTAGTGGGTGGAAAAATTTCAAGAATAGCCTTGAATTTGGCAGGATCAACTTCTATGCCACACAAAGAAATAATGAAGCCTAGGATTTTTTTGGAAAGTACTGCAAAGATGCATTTCTTGGGTTAAAGACAAACAAAATACTTGATGAGGTGGTCAAATATGACCTTAAGAATGGGTAGGTGTTCGGTTTGATGGTTGGATTTGGCAAGCAGATCATCTATGTAATCTTCCAATATGTGATGTCTGATGTCATGGAAGATGTAAGTATTGGCCCACTGATATGTAACACCAAAATTTTTGAGACCGAAGAGCATGACTCAATAATAGAAAGTCCCCCAAGGGGTGATGAAGGTAGTCTTGTGTTGATCCTTGGGAGCTAGTGATATTTGATTGTATTCCGAGAAACTTTCTATGAGTGATAACATTTCATGGCCAGCAGTGAGCTCAACTAGTTGGTTAATTCTTGGTAGTGGGAAATCATCTTTGGGACAAGTGAGGTTGAGGTCATGGAAATCCATGTAAATGTGGAGTCCCCCTATTAATTTTGTGACAGGGACGATGTTAGAAACCCATTAGGGATAATCAATGGGTAGAATGAAGGAAACCGAGAGAAGGCACTAAAGCTCTTCTTTGACCAAAATAACAATGCGAGGATGAATTTTCCATAGCTTTTGTTTGATAGGTTTGGCATCAGAAATGGTTATGATATTGTGAACCATGATTTTAGGATTGATACTAGACATATCAGAATAAGACCAAGCAAATACATCACTATGGTCCCGAAGGAAAGAGGTGAAGGCTTCCTATTCATTAACATCTAAGGATTGGCCGTTCTTTAGAATGTATGGGTTGTCTTGAGTATTAATGTTGATTTTGATGGTCAGTTATTTCAACATGGTTTACGTCTCGGAGGGTAATGACCGATGAATATAAGAGTCTTCTGCACTAAGGTAGGTGAGGATGGAATCATCATCCTGACATTAAACGACATTAATTGAAGGCATATTGTCATTAATCATGTTAGGATAAAGGAATGGGAGAAAAGAGGGAGCCTTGTCATCGCATTGATAGGTCAGCGGTCCCAGGGAAATAGTATTTACGAAAAAAAAAACTTAGGAGGTATAGATTCAGGATCTATGGACTCCGTGGGTGAAGATGGTAATGTGGGTGAATGAGAGGGGGAAGATTTCTCATCATGGATAAGGTTTATGTGAACCTTCTTAGTGGGTGGAGTGTCAAAACTAATGCCACTACATTCATTATGTTTATGAGAGGTACAAGAGATGACAATGTGGTGGCATTGTTCATAAAAACCGAAGCCAAATTCTTTCCACGTGCACCAATGGAGGAAGGTGTGAGGGAAGCGGTGGTTAGTGAGGGAGTGTAGGTTGGATGAAAATGGCTGGGTTTGGGATAGAGTTTCAGGTTTATAGGTGGCCATATCAAGCCCCCCATACGTTAGATTGGTGCAAAGATATGGGGCATACGGGAAAATTTCACCAATGCAGATGTCATAATTGGGGTGTTGATGTAGATTCCAATACTCTTGTGGGGTGAGGAAGGTATCAAAATTTTATAGGAGGTATTCCCCAAGAGTGAGGCATTACAAAACACCTTCTAAGGGGTCAGTAATTAGTATGTGGGTAGTGGGTATGGATGGTTCACTAGATGAAGGGGCACCAGTGGTAGAGGCTATAACTACAGTGGGGATAGCAAGGTTAGAGGCAACAGAAGTAGTGGTGAGTTTTGGGGATGGGCTCATGGGTGGAGTTGAAGCGGTTTTGGTGGTGGGTGCCTTGACCGGTATAAAGACATCATTGGGTTGATATAGCATGTTACAAGTATTGAAAGGTGAGGGGTCAGCAGGGATGGTGTAATTATTTCCCTCATGTTCAAATTTGAGGCATCAATGTAGATTCGAAGGGACACAACCCATTACACGGATCTAAGGTTGACCAAGAAGAAATTTATATTAGAACTCCCCTTCTAGGACATAGAAAATTTTGAGACAATGCGGGGAGCCACACGGACATGGAGAACAATGGTACCTAAGGTAGAGGTCATGGCATCATTGAAGGAGCGAAGCATCACTGGGTTACCATGCATACAATTAGCAGGTATTTGCATTTGGTCATGTTGGTCCCATTATTGAGTTTGCATAATGTGCCTTATTTTTTCATGACCGTGTGCATTTGGTCGTGTTGCTCACAAACGTTTCATTTTTTGATTTCATGGTTTGTAGTTTGCATTTTCCAACTGAATACCTTTGTAACTGCCCTCAATGTTGTTTTTCTGCCCTAAATTGAAGTAAAATCCAAGTTCCCCCCCATTTGGGTCCCTGATTTATTCATTTTCACGGGCTGTACTATTTTCTCCTTTGCAATATCATGAAAGAGCTCGAAATTGATCAAATCCTAAATTCGTGCAAGTGTTTCCCCAATCCCAAGGTCACAAATGATGTCAAAAGATGATTCAGTTGGTTTAAAATGAAGAATTCTACCTTCCTTGTCAAAAAATTTGATTTCAGAAGCATCCCCTGCATTTTTTACATTTTGACGGGCATACGGGCATGTTCTACCTGTCAAATTTATCATCACAATGTTTATGCTAACGTGGCAGGTTTCTATTGGCCGAGGATGTGTGGAAAAAATGTTATAACTTGTCAAATTTTCAATTCTTGGCGAAGGGAAAATTTTGCTCCGCAGCCCCGCATTTGGGATTTGAATAGTTGTTTTGGGGTTTTGAAGATGAAGAATCATCATTTGATTTAAACATGATGTTCTTGTTACAAAGTTGAATATTATTTTATTTGATAGCGTGAATTTCCAATTTCCGTGCCATGATGAATGCCTTTTCGAAAGTGTGAAAATTTTGCACCTGTAGGGTTGGTGAGATGTGTCTAGTACATTTCTATAAGCTTAGTTTGAGGTAATTGGAATGTGAGCTGGTTAATGAGGCTGTGCTAGCGAGCGATGAAGTCAGTGATAGACTCATCGTCATACTGTCACATGGAATAAAGATCTATCACAGTAACCTTCTTAACAATATTGATGGAGAAATGATCTAGGAAGGCTTGGGATACTTGATCAAATGAGTAAATGGAGTGTCTTAGTAGTCCACTATACCAGTCCAATGTGGGTCCTGTCAGGGACATTGGGAAAGTCCTCAAAAGTAAAGCATCATTGTGGGAAATCAGGCAACACCCATATTTACAGGACCATAAATGTTGTTACAGATATTCTTTACTATTGAAGTGGTTGAATTTTGGCATCTCCCAATGTATGAGGTATGTTCAAATAGGAATAGATGGGTGAATGGGCTCATTACAAATTTCATCGTAAGTGAGGGAATTACGTGAGCCGAAAACTAATTCTTCTAGGGTTTGCATCTTTTCCATCATCAACTTGATGAGGTCATTGGTAGATTGTGATGGAGGGACACCTCCTGTGGCATAAAGAGGCAGATACTGAACATAATAGGGAGGTTGAGAATAAGGAACTGACATAGAAGGTACATATCCAAAATGGGTGATAGACGAGATAAGGGGTTGTTGATAGTAGGTGTATGTAGGTAGGATGGTTGTTGTGACTCTGGTATCGATTGGGGGCAGTGTTTGTGGGATGGAGAGGAAGAGATTATGGAATGGAGTAGGGGTCACCGAAACCATAAGCAGTTGTATTGTAATGGGTATTTGTTAGACAATGGGTGTGGACTGTGCTATGGTCTAGGCAGTCGATGAGGGGACAACATATACAACAAGCACGAGTGAAACTGCAGATGCAGTGGTCATGGTGGGTACAGGTCCTAGCTGCAAAAATATTGGAGATGAAGTAGGTGAGGGTAACACGCATTATTATGGGTTGATGTAGCAACAGGCATAAGGGATGGGGAAATGGATACTGGAATGCCGTATATCAACTGACCTGAGGAGTCTCTAGTGGAAGAATGGGAAAGGTAGAACTGTAAGGCCACGGGATTCTGATAAAGGACTCATGAAAATTATTCATCTCCAGAAGAAATGGTGGTAGGTAAGGTTGAATCCATGGGTGATAGGATGAAATGAAGTGATGGACTAGGTGGGAGTGGTTGATGACTAGTGTGGAATATGAGGGCATTAGTCTAGCTACGAGTCAGCACCACGTGAACAAGTGCTGACCTGGTAAGACTGTATTCTGTAAATGACACAGAAAATAGTAGAAACAAAGAATAATGGGGTTCAGGGGGTGAATCTGATCAATGTCTAAATTATGAAAAATCAAACACAGAAACCAACGATGGTCAGGTTGACTGGTGACAGTTATGGGAAAACCGATGATGGTTAGGATGATTGGTGATGGTTGGTGTTGGGCCCCTAGAATGTTAACTAAGTACAAAAGGCACGTAGGAAAAATTGCATAAGGTAGGGTTTTAGATAAGGGTTTAAGGAAGTTTGTGACATGTGTGATGTGTGCATATAGAACCAAGGGTTCGGGACTTAGACAAATTGGATGTTTGGAGAAGAACACATGAAAATCATGACCCATTTACACGTGGATAAGATGTCATCCTAGTGATAGGTTGGACCAAGAATGAGCATGCATGCGGTAGAATCTTCTAGAAATAGATCATGGGATAAAGTGGGAAGCTCAGGCCTAAAGGAGCATGCTCACATGGAGGACCACATTCAGACACTTGGCATTGGATCTGAGGGTGCTGGAGGATGAGTTGGCATTCCAAAAAATCTATAAATACAAGTGCTTGTAGAGTAAAAAGGGAGATGGAGAGTGTGGGCGGAGCTCTACAAAAATACTGCAAGGACTTTGTTAATGGACAATTACATTTGGGAGAGGATGTATTAGGCATGGGGATTGTAATTTTATTTTTGGTAGCTTAGTTAGATAAGTCTAGTTGCAATGCATGATTGTGGTCTACTTCTCTGTGACACTCTGTAATTGTTCAATGGATGTAATGAGGTTATTTGTTATATATATACATGAATATCAATGATTCTGATGCATACTTCTCTCTCATGAGTTCTCTTTCCTTTCATGCTAAGTATGGATGCTTGTATGCTTCTTTTTGAAATGATACATGTTATAGATTCTATTAAGTAATCTACCTGAAATGACTGCAAGGATCTAGAGGCCGTTCTGAGCCCTATGGTTCTTGTATGTCCTAAACCCATTTGAAGGTCATTTTAAATAGAAATCATAGATGATGTTTCCCACTAAACTCACATAAAAGAGAGATTCGGCACCCGCATGTGCCTCAGGTGAGAACCTAGATTTTTCTAGGTGATAGGCCGACGTGCATGGGGTTCCTTTCTTTTGTGTTAATGGTAAAAATGAATACATCTTAGTTCCATTTCTGGGACCTCTTTTCGAAGTTGTAAAGGGAAATAACATGCATCATGATCTGTGTAGTGAGTAATGATAGAGTGGTTAACTTTAGAAAGTATTGAATCATGGTTTAAGAGAATGGAGGATGGATTCGCTTAGAGATTCAACACTGGACCTGAGTTTAATGCATGTAGATGGGTAGAAGAGAATCTCTACCATGATCTGTATGAGACCTTTTTCTGTTGCTTCCTAGTGGAACTGTATGAATGGCTCACAACCTATGCATCTAGATCAAGTTGGTGTTATGGATCACATGTGTGGACCTAAGACGAATACCAGAGGCTGCAAGATGCAGATCTAATGTGGACCCGTGTTGTGGATCATTGGTGGAAAGGAGTATTGGCTAGCTACACTTTTGAGTACACCATTTCCACATATTGTTGTCCAAAGGTTATTGAGTTTGAGTTTCTGTGGGAGCCTAGAGGATCATTTCTAGATGATGTCTCTCTGGCTATGATGATGATTACCATGAGTTTAAAGGCATTCCTAATGGCCGGCTAAACCATTCTGAGTACTGGGTGAGGAATTTAGGGTGGGGAAAGATGGCAGATGTTGCGACGGAGAAGGATAAGGAGGAAAGATGACTCAAGTGTGGTGAAGCGCGTGAGAGGGAGATTGCTAGACAACGTGTGGTTATAAGTGTGATGGATATATGGTGGCAGACATTGCGAGAAGTGTTTGAGGTTCACGTAGAGGATGCAAAACCTGAGAAGTCTATGCAACCCCATCTTGGTAAGCACATGAGAGAGACTCGTTCGGATTTTGATGAAATTTCATCACACGGAGAAAGAAGAACCATTGGTGCGCATCTGAGCCCCCTAGTGACTGGACCTTGGCGCTTGGTTTTCTAGATCAGGAGGAAAATATTACTAGTCTAGTTGGTTACATTGGAAGTGGTCGGTCTACACCTAGGAGGTATAATTTCTCATTTGGGCCTTCTATGGTTGCAAACACGAACACAGTGTTAGGAATTTTCAGGTAAGGTATAAACACACAAGATTTTGGTCTCACATCTGGGGTTGGCATGGGGTATACTATTGGTAGTGGGGCATTATTGCAGACTATAGGTGCGTAAATCAGTGGAACTGTGGGGACCCTTGGCATGACCACTTTAGGACTTGGTGGGTATGGTGGTCGAGGACCTAGTGGACCTGGTGGGTCTGGTGGTTCAGGAGGAATAAGAGCTGGTGGGTCTGGTGGATCTGGTGGTTTAGGACCTGGTGGGCCTGGTGGATCTAGTGGTTCAGGACCTGGTGGACCTAGTGGATTAGGCGGTGGAGGAAACACAAGTGGAAACCAAGGCTCTAGCTCAGGAGGATTCAGGCCCCAACCACCCCCACAAGTTTTCTTTGAAATGTCTCTACATTTTCCTGATTACAAAGGTATTGAGGATGCTGTGGAACATGTTCACAAGTGTGAACTACTATGCCACACAAAGGGTATCACAACCCAAGAACAGAAGGATAGTCAGTTTGTAACCACGTTGCAAGGGCACACACATAGCTGGTATAGGAAGTATCACCCTCACCAGATAGTAGTGGACTATACTACTTTAAAGAATGCATTCTTGGAAAAATTCCACATTCCTAAGTTTGAGTAGAAGAGCATCAGCACTTTGAAGGAGATTCAACAAGGAATGGCAAAGAGTGTGTGGGAGTATGATGCGTGCTTTAAAACTCTCTTGTCTAAATTATCATATGATATTCACCCTTCACAGCATGCTCAATGGTTTTTTGGAGGGTTTATCACTCCTTTTAGAATGGCCTTATCTCATAAAACTTTTATACACCCGCATGAGGCATTGGAAGCTGCTCTGCATGCCGAGGCTATTGGTAGTGTTGATACTGGCATTAGCCCGTTCCTAGAGGTTTAGATTACTGCTATGGCCAAGCAGTTGGAAAATTTGTCTGTGAACTCAGCCCATGAGACTTGTAGTGGTTTGTGGTGCATATATTGTGAAGTAGAGGGGCATGTTAAGGATAATTTCCCCTAGAGGATAGTATGCACGGTGGCATTAGATTGTGAAATTTTTCATGGGGACCATGATGTGAGTAGGTGCCCCTTGATGCAGCGTGAAATACGGAAGAATGTATCTTGTTAATACAATATTTTCACCTCTACAACCCATGATACTAAGGATTGTAGGCTCATTGATCAAATCCATGAGGCCATTGATCATGGGCTGTGCCAGACCAGTGTTGCCAGTAGTTCTAAGGGTGATGATTGCCATCATGAGGAGTGTGTAGATGGAGGCATGTGTGGAATAGAGGAGGAAGGACTGAGTTCCTGTGTGGAACCTGTTTCAACTGTGGATCTATAGATCATTACAAACGTGAATGGCTAGACCTGTTGTAATGCTCGTGGTGCAAAAAGAAGCATAAGTATGAGGAGTCCCTGAAATTGTTTGAGCACATGAACTAGTAGTACCGGAAAGATAAGGGCACTGCAATGGTCAGTATTAAGAAGGCAGACACCCAGTGGATGCCTCGAGTAACATAGGATGTAGGTTGGATCCTATCTTGGTAACAACAAGGGCAAAAGCTGTGTGCACAATAGAAATCAAGGCAGAAGAACCTGGTCTCAAGGGAGGAAGTAGTTCATAGAAAGTATCTAAACCCTACGCATCAAAAGGAGGTATATCAAGACACTATAGATGTCATTCAGAGCTTACAAGGGGAAATCCAATGTCTAAAGGAGAAATCTAGGAGGGAGGAACAAGGAAGGAGAGTTGAGGCACCTAAGGATGACCTGGATGAGGTCAAGGAGGTGTGTAAAATGCTAAGGCAAGAGAATATCATTCCCTTGCTAGGATCATGGTTGAGAGAGAAGGTACCATGCACCGGAGGAGAGCACAAGAGGCAGGTCTTACACGTAAACCTTCCCCCTCACAGCCTTGACTATGATAAGGAGATCATGTTGAATGTAGTTGTAGAGGGATGGCTCCTCAGCAATATCTTCATTGACACTGGCACGGAGGTTAATATTCTAACTTTGGATGCATGGCATCAGATGGGAAGACCCACATTACAACCATATTTGAATGTGTTGTATATGGCATATAAGACTAAGGTGATTCCCATTGACATCTTAAAGGATGCAGCCATTACTATCCAGGGAGCTAAGTTTACTGGGGACTTCGAAGTCTTGGCGCTCGCCTAGGCAGACATTTTCCCAGTGTTACTTGGGCACCCATGGTGTTATAAGAACAATGCGGACCTTCAGTTCAACAAAGGGTACATCACCTTTGAAAACAAGGAGGAGTGGGTCGTTATGCCCCTCACCGATGGGAAGTTGACACCCTATATTGACCCTTTGGGGGAATAACTTCTAGAAAGGTTATACGTGCACCCAATCAGGGACCCAGAGATAATACATCTTACTAACGGAGTTATCTAGTTTGAGAATGCTCAATCAGTAAGTGATACCACTAGTCTAGTATGTGATAATTGGGTGCATGGGACTTATGAATTGATGGGATGGTAGTTGAGAGGGTCGGTGACCAAGGTAACAAAGGCATGCATAGTTCAGTGCCTAGGAGGAAAAGAGCTACCCAAGTATTGAGGATGATCCTTCCCTGAGATCTTTCTACATGAGGTGGAAGCTTAGTGGAGGGATGAGAAGGAAAAGAGAGGGATGCTAAGTTATATCCTGCTCAGCATAGCGGCACAATGGTGGGCTACACATAAGGAGAGCCTTTTGAAGTGGTGTGAGGTAAGAATTGATCTCTCTGTTAAATTCTCTAGGAACAACGTGCCCACCATCATCAAGGACTACCATGGGAAGGAGCCTGCCTCAATCCGTATCCAGGAGTGTGAATGGGTCTGGAGTGAAGGTGTGGAAGCTTTACCACCATCCCTCTGGGTGCACAAGTTGTATTCTACATTACAGAGGTTGCGCGTGCATGGTATATTCATTTAGAGACATGCCGACAGATAATGAATTGGAAAGAGCTTGCGGCTGACCTTATTCAAACCTTTGAGTATCAGAGTACCAAGCTGTTAGTTGATAAGGCCTTGTAGGGTATCAAGTGCCTTATAATGGGCGATAGTGCCATGATGGAGGATAGGTTGTTGGAACTACTATGTGAACTGGGATTGGAGGTGCGCTTTAAAGAAGTAGAGGACAAAAAAAAGTTATAGCTTGAGCGTGTGTGTTTGAAAAAGGAGAAAGCAAATTTAGTGTATGTGATTGATGGAGAGGAATCAGAAAGATTGGATGTTAGCCATTCAGTAGGGATGTGTGAGGTAGTGGAAAGTGCTGATACTTGTGCCCGTGCCTACCATGAACCCTTAAAGACAAAAAAGGTTAACATCAGTTCTGAAGAATAACCTAAGGAAGCTATTGTTGGGGATTACTGGTCAGAGGAGGAAGTTTCCAAGATCATTGATCTTTTGTGTGAATTTGAGTATTTATTCCCACGTGGGTACTATGAGCTCAAAATTATTCACCATTCCTGTTGTATATATCTACCCCCAGGTAAATATAGACAACGAAAAAAGGAAAATATGTCGGGGAGGTTCAAAAACCCGACACAAAAGGAAAATATGTCAGAGAGGTCAAAAAACCCGACACAAAGGAAAATATGTCAGAGAGGTCAAAAAAACCCGACATAAAGGAAAATATGTCGGAGAGGTCAAAAAACCCGACATAAGGAAAATATGTCGGAGAGGTCAAAAAACCCGACACAAGGAAAATATGTCGGGGAGGTTCAAAAACCTGACACAAAGGAAAATATGTCGGGGAGGTTCAAAAAACTGACACAAAGGAAATTCAGGTTTCGGGTTTTGGGAAACATGAGACATGAAGCATGTAGATCGCAAGGGATGTCCCGATGCTTGAGAGTTCTGCAAACCTGAAAGACTAGCTAGGCCAATCGGGTCTTGGAGTCGGGAAAACACTGTCAGGAAAGCATGGGGCGGAAACATGTCGAGCCACCTTCCAAACCAGATGCACATGCAGGTCCATTTTCTAACCCCGAAACAAAGGAAATATTGGAAATACTGGTGGAAGCGGGTTTCAGGAAAACATAAGCATCAAACACATGTCGAGGCATCCTCCAAACCCGATGCAAATGCAGAGGAGAACCCCGAACCCGACAGGCAGAAGACCCTGACGCGGGAAATATTCAAATCACCATAACTTTTCACAGGGAGCTCGGATTCACGCAAGGTCAGACTTTTTGGAAAGCTTGCAAGGTCCTCTGCCCAACTATGACTAGATATCTTTAATTGGGTGGGAACAAGTTCTTAAAAATGAAAAATATAGTTCACCATATTTTGAGTTTGTTGGGGATCTCACCTACCGCCATAATGAGATGAGTTAGGTGCAGTCTGGAGGTGGTTGGGGAAGATTTCGAATTCCTCTCTTCTCCCTCTCTTTTTCCTCCTATAAATTGTAAGGAGGGGATTCTTTCAAAAGGTTGGACATTTTTGTTTTGCCCCTCCCTTCTTCTCTTTGGCAGGTGAATTTGTGGAGTTCAAACCTCCCATTTAAAACTGTAATGCAACTCTTCCTCTTGGCATTTTGTAGTGTATTGTATCAATCTTTGGAGCAAATAATGCATGTGTTGTGGATGATTCTCAACCCTCTCTATGTTCATTTTGCATCCTCCTGATCTTTCACTGTGAATCTGGTTATCTGTGCATGATCATGCATTGCATTTTTATGGTTTGTGTTTATTGGCAAGACAGGTGTTCTTCATTCCTCGGTGCATCACCTTTGTAGTTTAGGTTTTATTTTATGCATATTCTTACCCTATCTCCTTGGAAAGTTAGATTAGGTTTTTGAGTAAACCCTCTGCATTTTTATGTGTGCATCTGAATATCCAGGAATAGGAACCGGCCTTCATCCGAAGAGCTTTTTCGATTTCGCAAGGTCCCACACTTGAGAAAAGCTCCATGTTATGCAATCACACTAAGAGTCTTAACCCATCAAGTTGCAGACGTTCAGGGGTGCTGCGATTTTACCATCAACAATTCCTTAGGGGAGATGAAGATAAAAATGAAGGATGGTCTATGCCCGGTCAGGAAGAGGCCCTATTGGATGAATCCCAATTTACGTGTGAAGATTAAGGAGGAGATAGACAAGATGATAACCTATGTTATCATTGAGGCAGTGGAAGAATCAAAGTGGATAATTCTGATGGTAATCAGCATCAAGAAGGATGGGTGGATTAGGATTTATACATGGATTACAGGGAGTTGAATGCAGTTTGTATCATTGATACCTTTCTCAACACCTCTTCACTGAAGAAATTTTGGAAGGAGTTGCTGGATGCAAAATCTATTCCTTTACGGATGGATTTTTGGCGTACCACTAAGACCGGATTGCAAAGGAGGACCAGGAGAAGAAAACTTTCATGAATGAGTGGGGAAGTTTTACATACATGCTCATTCACTTTATGTTGAAGAATGCACCTATTTTTTTCTTACGCATAGTGGTGCAAGAATTCCAGGATTCCAACCATTAGTTTATTCAGGTCTATTTGGATGATTGGACAGTGTATGGTCTAGTTAAAGACCATTGTGACAATTTAAGGTTAATGTTTGAGAGGTGTAGGAAGTTGAGGATATCCCTCACCATTAAGAAGTGTGTGTTTGCTACACCCTTTGGGACTTTATTGGGGCATATCATATGTAAGGAGGGCTTTCTGGTAGATCTTGCTAAAGTTACAGTTATTGTGGGATTAGGGGAGCCTACTAGCCAGAGTGCAGTGCACAGATTCCTTGGGCATACAGGTTATTACAAGAAATTCATCAAGGGGTATGCTAAGATCACCGTGCCTTTATAGGAACTTTTTAGACATAAAAGTGCCTTCCATTGGGGAGAGGCGCAATAGAGGGCATTTGATACATTAAAAGATATGCTTGTCACCGCACATATATTACATTTTTTCTCTTGGGAAAAGCCCTTTCATGTCCATGTAGATGCCTCAGGGGCTGCTATTGGAGTAGTACTTACACAACCAGGTGAAGGTATTATTGATCATCCTTTGTGTTTTGTGAGTAGGAAGCTGACACCAACAGAGAAAAACTACACCACAACTGAGCGCGAGGCATTGTCAATGATCTACGCACTTTTCAAGTTTACACAGTATCTACTGGCAACACCCTTTGTGTTTTACACAGACCACATGAAATTAAAGTATTTGGTGAACAAGCCTGTTCTACAAGGGCACATATGTCAGTGGGTGTTGTTGTTTCAAGAGTTTGAATTCACTGTTGTATTGAAGCCTAGGAAAAGCAATTGTGGACTTGATCATCTGTCGAGAATTGATTCAGGGGAGGATGCGTAGATTAATGAGGATACAATGCCAGATGCACAACTATTTAGGTTACAGCGTGTGCCCTCAGATTTGGAAGAGATTGCAGTACTTTTAAAGGAAGGTGTGGCACCATAAGGAATGAATACATTAGATAAAAAGTAGTTAGCCATATGCGCCGTTCCCTACATGTTAATTAGTGGAGACTTATACAAGTTGGGATGTGATGAAGTTTTTCATAGGTGTGTATTAGAGCATGAGCACTTAGCCATCATGGAGGAAGTACACAGAGAAAGTGCAGGTGGGCATTATGTAGGTGATGCTACCACACATAAAATATTAATGGTAGGTTTGTGGTGGGAAACCCTGTACAAGGATTGTAAAGACTATTGTAAAGTGTGTGACCATTGTCAGTGCATTGGAAAAAATAGGAAGAGAGATGAAATGCTTTTGTGCCCTATCCCTAGCATGAAGCCTTTTGAAAAGTTGGAAATAGACTTTGTGGGCCCTATTGCACCAATGGCGCATATGACTAGGTCACGCTATGTCATCACTTGCACCGATTATTTGACCAGGTGGGTAGAGGCAGCCCCAACTAAAGATTGCACAATAGCCACAATGACAAGGTTCTTGTGGGAGAACATTATCACAAGGTATGGATGTCCATTAAGTTTGACCAGCGATAGGGGTACACATTTCTTGAATGAGACTGTGAGGATCCTGTTAGCAGAGTTCATGGTGGCTCATCACAATACTACACCCTATCACCCACAAGAAAATGGAACCATGGAAGCATTCAAAAAAATACTGAGTCATGCCTTGACCAAAATTTGTGATGTCAGAAGACAAGATTGGGATGATAGAGTATCAGTAGTATTGTGGGCTTACAAGACAACGTATAAAAGGCTGAACAAAGCCACACCATTTCAGTTGGTGTTCGACATAGAATCTATTCTTCCGGTTGAATTCATGTTACCTTCTCTGTGAATAGCACACACAAGAGGGTTAGCCGAAGAACAAGCACTGGAAGAAAGAATTGAGGGTTTAATGCAATTGGATGAAAGATGATCACTCTCTTGGTAGAGCCAAATAATAGAGAAAGCACAGTAGAAAGCTTGGCATGATTGCCACATTAGAAAAAAGAAGTTTGAGGTTGGGCAGATGGTTTTACTATATGATTCTAAGTTTTTGCACCATCCTAGGAAGTTGAAAGTCCATTGGTTGGGTCCTTACACAATCTTGTACATCCTTGATTCGGGTATGTGCCAGTTAGAAGCACTAAATGGGACAAATTTGCCTAGAAACTTCAATGGGAGTACGCTGAAGCCCTACTATAAATATGTCTTCTTGGTGTTTATAAATAAGGTAGTTTTTCCAGTTAGTTTAGACATTTCCTTTATGCATTTATTTTCTTGTGTTTCCTTTTTGCGTTGTGATTTTGTTTTGCACCTTGGGTACCAGTAACCTAATTACTACTTTTGGAGAATTTGTGAGTGTGTAGAGGACTGCACATCGTTTTAAGTGTGGGGTAGAGTAATGTGAAGGAGTGCATGGTTAGAGTGCTAAAGAAGTTTATGTTAAAAAAACCAGTTAAATGGCCCGGTTGAAAGAGGTGTATGAAGAGAAAAGAGAGAAAAAGGATGATTAGTGCCAAGATAAAGATACTTTTAGATCCCATGTACAAAGGAGGAGAAAGTGCTTTAAGCAACACGAGGTAGGTGAGAGCAAAAATCAGGATATAAGAAGTGCCTTCAGTGTTGGTTTTACATGCGTAAGAGTCTCCTATCAGGTTGGATTGATTACACGCCAGAAGTTTGGAGGATTTTTCACACAGGTTGGGCATGTGAGGGAAAGCACTCAAGTCAGGCTTCATTTCAAAAAGTCGCATTAAATGAAGAAATTACAGTGGTAGGTGAAGTAGCATTTAATGCTCAAAAATGGAAAAACTATAAATAAGAGGGTCAAGACACTTCATTTTTCACTTTGTGTATAAGAGAATGAAGATCTTTTTACACCTTTACAAACTAGGGCTTCCAAAAAACTGATCCGTATGAAGAAAAATTTGGAGAAATTGAAGTGTAAGTAGCTACTTCAGATTTGTGAACTAGGAGGAAGGGATTTCGTGGGCGTGGGAGAAAGTGTGAGAAGATGCCGTATTGTGAAGGGAGTATCCCATTTAGGGTTTGAAGAACTAGGGCACGAGGTTAAGTAAATTTCTTCACAATTTCAAGATCCAGGGTTGGAGAGAGCAGAAGAGCAAAGTAGTAGAAGTATTTTGAAGTGGGTAGAAGACCTAGGAAAGGGCACCCAAGAAACTAGCTAGTACACCCTAAAAGGCCAAAGGAAAGGGCAAGGGAAAACAACAAGAAATTGAGGCAAGCACAAATGAGGAATGGTATTCAAAGATGTAGTACCTAGATGGAGTGTTGTTGGGGAAGGAGTGGGAGTCCCATCTTAGGGATATGTCCATAATGATTATAATCATTAGACAAGTACAATTGAAAAGGAGTTGGTGCACCCAACAAACAAGAGGATGCTAGAAGGTTTTCCCATATATAATGATGATGTGAAAGTCAAGTTGGAGAAGGGAGGGTTACTATATCTCTTTGAGTTGCCCTACTTTGGGAAACCTGAGTGGCTAAACTAGTGGCTGATGTCACGTATGCATAAGGACTATTTCCACTTCACGAGGAGTAAGATGCACATAACTCCTTAGCTAATTTCATAATTCACAGGCCTCATCTATGACGGAGATGGGTTGGAAAATGATTTGACTGTAAGCTATGAAAAATACACTACTAACAAGGAAGTAAAATACCAATAATCATACCTCCTCCTTCGCGTTCCGTAGCAAACCTCAGAATGGGCTAGGAAACTTGGATTGAGCCCTGATTTTGTGATATGTAGGTGCTTTTCTTCAAGACGGAGCAAGACCTTCCTGCAACAACTATCCTCTTACTTTGCACTAGATGGGAAAAAGGATTATGAGGCTATTTTGGCATTAGGACGAGGCAAAAGGATGTTCTTTGCTCAAAGGATGCAAGAACTCAGATATTGCATGAAAGCTTATTCTCCGTGTCTTTAGAGGGGAGGGGTAAGGTTGTATTTATAGCCTGAGGGAGTGATTAGCTTAAATTAATTTAAGTAATCATGGTTTGAAAATGTGGGCAAGATTAAGTGGGTGGTTTGAAAATGTGGGCAAGATTAGGTGGATGGTTTGAAAATGTGGGCAAGATTAGGTGGATGGTTTGAAAATGTGGGCAATATTAGGTGAGTGGGGGCCACGAAGAATGGGTGAGGATTTGAATTATATTTTTAATTCATAAGTGGAGGATTTTAGGTGAGTGGGGACCACGAATGGTGGGTGAGGATTTGAATTTGAATTTTTAATTCAATAGTGGAAAAACATGGAGAATAATGACATGTTGTGAGGATTAGATTATTTTTAGATTTGGAAATGGATAATTAATCAAATTATATTTGATTAATTCGAAGTGTCTTTTTGTGGGAAATGAGGAAGGGAAATTAATTGATTTAGGATAGATGTGAAATTTGGGTGTCTACATTGACAAACAAGGAAGTGATTAAGGAAACTATCGCCACTCTTCCTTGCAAAAAGGGGTCAAGATATTATGATGTCGTAGACATCAAGGATCCAGTAATGAAGATGGCTATGCACCTAGTGTCAAAGATAAATGGCCAAGAAAGATGAACTTAAGTCAGTAAGCCATGGTTAAACGTTTGCATAAAAATTTCAGAGGGCACCATCTATAATTTGTCCGCATTCATTGTGGATGAAATTATCAACTGTGCGAAGGAAGGTGACAGGATCCTTTTTGGAAATGTGTTATTGACCATCATGTTCTTGGAGATCAGGGTACCAGATGCATCAGATAAATTCATATGGGAGTACCCTGACGAAGACCCCTATCCACCAAAATATTTGAGAAGTACGCTTGTGACACTAAGATAATAGTGCACAGGGCGTGCTTAGAAAAGTGGTACACGCACCTGAGGAATGTGTTCAAGGTAGAATGGAGAATTCCTAAACAACTACCAGTGGGCTCTAGGGGAGAGGCAAAATTTCCTGTGTACCAGCATTACTACCTAGGTAGATTCAAGTTAATAAATGACTCATGGAGCCCCTGGTGCAAGCTCCTCTTTGCCTTCACAAATCAGTACTTCCAAGAAGGAGTAAACATGTTCAAGGAGTCCAAAAATTTTAAGTTGGACCTTGGTGGCTTGGACAAAGACCATAGGGAATTTTTCAAAGGGTTGGTCTACGCTAGAAAGAGCATGTACATAGAGTGGTACGTGTCTCATGAAGTGTAAATGACAAGGCCCATGATTCTACCCATTGTAGGAGGATACATGGCACGTGTTTACATTTGCATAAGGCCCAAGTCAGAGAAGGGCACATACCTAAAGAACAAGGTATCTATACCTCAGGTTCCAATTGGAAGGAAAAGGCCCATGCTCAAATGGGAGGAAAAAGAACCAGAAAATAAAATTTGAAGTGTGATGGGGACACAGGAAATAGGTTCCCTCGGGACAAACACCAGAACCATCATGTACACGTGTAAGAAAAAGGTCATAATCAAAGAAAAGACTCTTGAACTAGAGGAACCATCAGATAAGGAGTCTTCAGAAGAAACAAATTCACCTACACTGGAATCTCCAGTTAGGAAAAAGCAGAGGGTAGAGGAGGGGACCACCTCAGAAGAAGCTAAGAGTATGGATAAGTACATGGGAGAGAAGGATGGTAGTGAGGAAGAAGTAAGTGGGAAAGAGGACCCCGAGAAAGATCAAGGGATACCTGTTTTCAATATACATGATTCAGAGGAGGAAGGCGGAGAAGAAGAACAAGGGTCTCTTTTTGTGCAGCCTAAGGATAGCCAAGCAGGAGGAAGCACCCAGGAAATGGGAAAATATGAAGAGGCTAGTGTGTAGAAATAAGAGGTGCCAAGCTCGGCACAAGAACAAATGGCCAAGGTGGTAGTAGAAGAAGAGACAAAGGACATTGAGAACTTGGTGGAGGACAAGGTGGAGCACAGTTTGGAGCCATTTTTAAACATGGAGAAGGAGAGCACAAAAGAGGAATGCGATAACACTAGAGGCCTGATTTTGACTTTAAGTATTCCCAAGGGTACGCGCACAGGAGGAAGGCACACAGAGGGAGGGAGGCCAAAGATGGGTTATATTGATGACCCCAATAAGGTGTTTCACGTGTGGTTCCAGAGTACACTTTCGATGGAGGAGCTTGTATGCATGTCATCTTTCGATAAGGAGGCTTCCTACCCGTGGACACAAAAGATGATCTCTTGAGCAATTGAGTCCCACCTTGATGAACCAGAGTTTGAGGTAAGCCAAGGGGCAATAGTAACATTACCAGGACTAGGAGAAGATAATGCTCTGGTGGATACCCAACAGCTCTCAGATGAACAACTGAGAAATGTGCTTAAAAAAGTCTCCATTGAGATAGAAGCTAGACTCTTCAAGCGAAATGATAGGATCAAGGATCTGGAAGGGGAACTTAAGGAGAAGGAAAAAGAGCTAGCTACATTAACTAAGGAGCTGAGCTAGGAAAATTTAATCAGTGCCCAGTGGTAGCAGGAATTGAAGGATGAAAATGCCAAGGTGAACATTGTGTATAATAAGGTAGAATCCATCAATGAGGCCATACTATTGAAGCATCCGAACCTGGCATCACCCGCACAAAAGTATGGATCTACCTTGGGATGTTAGGAGGATTTGACAAGAGTGCTCACCATGGAAAGATATCTACCAGCCTTGGAATCTATAGAGGAAGTGGCCACGCGTTTAGAGAGGGAAGATAAGTTGAAAATCATAGCGCTCATCGTAGAGTACACCAAAGTGCTTGTTGAAGTAAGGGCTGCTTCCCAGACTGCTAAGGATGCATATGAAAATTTTGTGGATAAAGACAAAGTGGGAGGAACCCTGGTTACCACTCAGGAGGTAAAAATCAAGGAGTTTTAGGAGAAAAACAAGGGGAATAGGTGGAAAGGGACAAAATCCTTGCTGAGATTGAGAAGAAATCAGAGGCCATTGAAACCTTATGGGTTTCAATCAAAAACCGGTTAAAGGAGATATATCTGCATATCACACGAAGAATGGATGCATTGGAGGATATATGCAAAGAGTTGGAGGAAATCACGAATACTATGAGCGCGCAAGGGGATGGCCCAAATTTTGAGAAGGTAAACACCCTAGTTAGCAACCACTATCAAAGAGTGCAGAATGAAGTTGATGCTCGGAATAAATTGGAGGCCGACTTGCAAAAGGATTTTCCTAGTCTATTGCAATGATTCTTTCACTCTCCCATTCTTTCTTATTTCCCATTCTTTCATCCTCTTATTCTTTTCCTAGGCTTAATCCTATTTGTATTATTCCTCTCACTAAGGGAAGTGTTCTCGCAGATAGAGAATAGGCGTAGTGTGGGGTGATGTTGGGCCCCTAGAATGTTAACTAAGTACAAAATGTGCGCAGGAAAAAGTGCGCAAGGTAGGGTTTTAGAAAAGGGTTTAAGGAAGCCCGTGGCATGCGCGATGTGTGCGTAAAAAACCAAGGGTTTGGGACTTAGACAAATTGGATATTCAAAGTAGAACACATGAAACTCATGACCCAACTACACATGGATAAGGTGCTAGCCTGGTGACAGGTTGGCCCAGGAAGGAGCATGCCTACGATAGAATCTTCTATAAACACATCATGGGATAAAGTGGGAAGCTCAGGCCTGGAGGATCATGATCGCATGGAGGACCACATTCAAACACTTGGCATTAGATTTGAGGGTGTTGGAGGATGAATTGACAGTCTATAAAATCTATAAATACAAGCATCTCTAGAGTAAAAAGGGAGACAGAGTGTGGGCGGAGCTCTACAAAAATACTGCAAGGACTATGTTAATGGAAAATTACATTCGGGAGAGGATGTATTAGGCATGGGGATTGTAATTTTATTTTTGTTAGCTTAGTTACATAAGTCTAGTTGCAATGCATGACTGTGGTCTGGTTCTCTATGACACTCTGTGATGGTTCAATAGATGTAATGAGATTACTTGTTATATATATATATATGAATATCAATTATTTTGATGCATACTTCTCTCTCATGAGTTATCTTTCCTTTCATGCTAAGTATGTATGCTTCTTTTTGAAATGATACACATTATAGATTCTGTTAAGTACTCTACCTAAAATGACTGTAAGGATCTAGAGGCCGTTATGAGCCCTATGGTTCTTGTATGTCCTGAACCCATTTGAAGATCATTTTAACCACAAATCATAGATGATGTTTCCCACTAAACTCACATAAAAGAGAGACTTGGCACCGGTGCATACCTCAGGTGAGTGCCCAGCTTTCGCTGGGTGATAGGCCGACACGCATGGGGGTTCCTTTCTTTTGTGTTAAGGGTAAAAAAAACTATAGTTGGGAAAACATTGATGATGGTTTCTAAAACCGATACCAGTCACTGTGGAAGAACTGGTCTAAAAAAATGAAGTAGGAATGTTGGATTTGTACTTGTGAAAGTGTGTATGAAAATAAATATCAACAGGGGAGAAATATGATGATGCCTTGAGGGCTAGAAACAGATTAGAAGCAGTGATGAAAGCTATTCTAGGTAAAGTAACTAGAAATCTAGAAGTTAACATCAGTTAGGGGTTAACTGATGACGGTCAGCTATAAACCAACAACGATCACTAGAACAATGTCAGTGACTGTGAAATTTAGAAATAAATGAAGAAATTGGGTTTTGTGAATTAAATTAAGTGAAGAATCAAACTCAGAAGCTTGAGAATGAGGAGATGGGGCCCTGACACACTCAAAAAAAGTCATAATACTCCAACTATGATGGTGAAGTGTGTAAGGAAGAAGAAAAATGGAGAATCGTAGTCTCACACCTCAAAACACAAGTCAAGAAGAACGCTAAGAAAAAGCACTATCCTAATAGTGATTTTCTTATGTTTGTTTAGCTTATGCTATTTATAATACTGACTCATGAACTTTAGAATAGATTTTTTGGTGAGGAAGGCTTCCTACGAAGAAATATATCTAAAAGGAGAGGTTTCAGGTATGTTATGGCGGGGCCAGGCCATCCTTTGATGGGGTACTAGACAGAGATAACCAGCGAGGTGTCCACTGTCAATCTTATGATCATTGACAACTTCTTTTGGGTGGGATGTTGTTTAAGAAGATGTGTAATTTTTAAATTTGTGCAGTTTGGTAAGACACAAAGAGATACTGACTCATGAACTTTAGAATAGATTTTTTGGTGAGGAAGGCTTCCTACGAAGAAATATATCTAAAAGGAGAGGTTTCAGGTATGTTATGGCGGGGGCAGGCCATCCTCTGATGGGGTACAAGACAGAGATAACCAGCTAGGTGTCCCCTGTCAATCCTATGATCATTGACAACTTCTTTCGGGTGGGATGTTGTTTAAGAAGATGTGTAAATTTTAAATTTGTGTAGTTTGGTAAGACACAAAGAGAGATAGAATGTGCTTTCTATGATTCTTTGTGTCAACCATCAGCTAGGCATGACTTCCAGCGTATAAGTTTCCCTCAATTTCCATGTGAGCTAATAATGCAATGAATTAGAGTACAATGCAAATGTTTTAAGCCGAAATCAAAGTGTGATATTAGATGTAGCAAGAAATGAACAGGAAGAGGGATTCTCTTTCACTAATGCAATGCAATAGTTTTAAGCCCAAATCAAAGTGTGATATTATATGTAGCAAGAAATGAACAGGAAGAGGGATTCTCTTTCACTAATGCAATGCAAAAGGAAGGAAGATGTTTTATTTTTAAAGCACCAAAATATGATTTTTTTAGACAATATAAAGAAGGAGAATGATTCTAGAGAAGAACATTAATGTGGAAGCTTTTAGAAGGGAAATAAACACACAAATTTCACCTAGAAATGAATAAATGCAAAATAACCCCTGATGGGTCCCACCGGGCGTGCCAAAATGTTTCACCATTTTCTTTACATTTCTAGAAGTGACGAAACAGATAAGGGTAAGGGCCAAGGAGGAATACCTATTAAATGCTGGTCAGTTGATGGTTGTTGCGCGCGTTCTGACTTCTTGATCCACAGTTGAATGTGAGAGCTTCCTTTTGGCTAGGAGGAACTACTATGTTAAGGATCTGATGGTTGAGTGATGGAGGTGGGTAATCAAAGAATACGTGTATAGTCCTATAGTGGTACTTTCCTAGAGTGCTCCCGTGAATACAATGGCTCTCTGATTGATGTTGGTGATGGCTCTGGATGGATGGATGTGTAAAAGGATGCTTGTTTCAATTATATGCAGATCTGGTCTCCTTCCTTACTCTTAGAAATGTGCCAACCTCGAAATAAGGTTACCAAAGGGAATAAAAGGTGATCGACGATGGTTATGGTTTGACCAGCATCGGTTCAGGGGTGACCAGCATCATTTAAGGTGGGATTCCCTAGGTTTACCAAAAATGGGAGATCATGGAAATGATTTCCACCAGATCTCTCTATTCATCCAGGACAGAGCGGGAGTTACCTTTTCTTATGCCGGAATGTGGTTAGAGGGAATGTAGGATTTGATTTTTAGGGTTTACTTAGGTCTTAGTTAGTTATGATAACATACTAAGAATAAAATTAGGGTGAGGTGGCTAGGTGAGGTGTATAGGTGAGGTGGTGATGTGGGAGTTATCTTAATTAGGATAATTAAATAATAAACATTGTGAGGACATGGATTAATTTAATTAAATTAATATTAGTGTGAGGTGTAAGGGGCCATGGTTAGGTGAGTGTGTTCAAGTTGATTATGTAACAAAGGGTCAAGGAGCATGTGACCCAATTTTGGTGCCTACAATATCTCTGGATAAAATCATTTACCTATCATAATAAAACCATCAAGAACATTTCCCTATTCTTCCCTATTATAAGAGAATATGGTAGGATCATCCCGTAAGAAGTTTTAAATCACTCTAAACCAAGAAAAAATCATTCAAATCCATGTTAAAGAAAATATTTTTTAATCATAAAAGAGCCACTTTCTAGTTGTTGATGAAAAGAGAACAGTTGCACTTCCAATAGGTGGAGAACTAAGTGGGTTTGATGCTTCTTCAAAATTATGGTATGTAGCTATGGTGGGTTCCACTCAACTCAAACTAATGACCCCCTTTTTATAGGATATCCAAGGAAGATAGGGTTTCAAGATAAGAATACTATTTTTGAAAATTTGCATGCACATTTTGAATCCCATATCGTACACAAAGCTACACAATTAGTAATCACAAGAGATCTTGTAATCACATATAAAGTTTTTAGAGTGGTGTGCAATAGAGGATATGAGTTATTAGTTCTTATATACCTATTGTTTTATTTTATACCAAGTAAGGAAAATATATAGTTTCGAAGACTAATCATCTATATCAATATTCTTACTTGTTTCTTCTAGTTTCAACTTTATATTAGTCATTGAAATAAATACAAAGATAAGTGTACTATCCTCTTGTGATTTTATTGTATTTACCATGTGACCTAATTAACCAAACATCCTATTCATTTATTGTATATTATTATTTATATATAAATGTTTAATTTAATAATATGAATATACATCCTTTCTAGATTCCAATCCTAATTGAGGTTTTGTTATCACATAAAATTCAATAAGGGTGTAATCATTTGGTGAAATTGTTTATTGATAAAACCCTACCTTAGGGTTTCCTACCTTCAAGATTCACATTTTGGCTCTATTTTATATGATTTATGGCTTATTAGTAGTAGGCCTTGCATTATTATTGATGGATATATCATGATTGGATAAGTTAACAATGGATAATCAAACAAAATTTCCTCCTAGGCCCAATCTTATGGATCATTCATCATCTCGTGTTTATGCCAATAACAATGTCACTCTTCCTCAAGGTTGTGATGGAAACCATCCCTCTCATAAGTTCCATTTCTTTTTTGGGTATTTTCACAACCTTTATGTAATAAAATAAATAGATAAATAAACAATGTAGAGATCAACATAAATAAATAACACACGTAGAAAAGAAACACAATAGTTATCCTTGGAAATTCCTTTCAGGTAAAAACCCAACACAATAACCTTGCTTTATTATATCGAATTGAACCAAATTATTAATTCTACACAATTTGGATTATATGTAAATTATAATTTTGATAGAAAATATCTTTTAAATGTTAATATGTGTTAATGAATGTGTAATAAAATTAATAAATATAAATTTTCCAACATTGAAATTTTAAGGTACATACGAAATGGTATAGAAAATTTGCATTCAATTAGGGAATATGCTAAACATAGTTACACAAAAATATGAACACATTTAGCTCTTTGAATGGTCTGGAAGCTGATTTGGGTGTGATATAGGGATGAATTGGCTAGAAATATCTTGCAAATTTTGTATTTAATCCTGGAACTTCATTGTGAACTAGGAAAATTATTTTGCACAAGACCAAATTATTTAGGTTTCGTCTTATTAGATGGTTTTTTACTAGATAGGAAATGGTTCTCAATAGATTCATAACCATTATTAATGAATTGAATGTGATTCAATATGAAATATTAAGTCACAACAATGTTTAAAACCCTTTGAAATCGACCAACTTGACCCAAGACCCTAAACTTAGGTTAAAAAAACCTACAAAAATATTTGTTTTTGGGTTAAATTACATTATATACTCTATTTATGTTGGTACTACTTTGAATAATTCTTAAACCACATATATTTCTATACTCATAGATGTGACATAACAATGTATAGGTGTAACTATATTTGACAACCTAGTCACTGGATAATGTTTTGTAATGACTTTTCTTGTGTGTTCTTTACTTAGATTTATGGGATCTTAATTTTGAAATATTGACTCTTAAACCTAGTTTAGAATGTTTCATACCTATGTGGGGGTTACTCCTAATGTTTTTATTTTCATTAGTAATAATTAAGAGAACTTTGTATGCATTTTTTAATGATTTGTACAAGGTAAGTTACAAGTTATCATGTAATTACATTAGTATATTAGACTTGATTATATAGGATTTTGTGGATATAATTTTTCATTAAGGTTAACCTATATTAGAGAGGACTACCCGTATATATATATATATATATATATATATATATATATATATATATATATATATATATATATATATATATATATATATATATAATGGCCATTAGGTGGCCCTGGATGGGACTATTTTCCTTTAACCAAATTTTTAGATGATTTGGTATTATTGGATAGTTTGATTTATTATAGAGATAAAGTGTTATAAATTTTTATACATAACAATAAGGATAATCAGATTTCTTTTGTCTAAGAAGATTAAGTCTTACCACATGACTAGACTTTACCAATTAGGCTTGGAATATGTGCACAAGTCATAATTAAAGGTATTAATTCAATACTTGAAAGTGTTGAATGATTGTGGAAGAATAAAAAAACCAAAAACTTGAAGTGGTTATTAGCCTTTAATATAACCTAGAAAGAATATCTATATCATCTAAACAAGGCCCAAGAAAAATGGTGATTAAACTAGTGTAATATATTGTATATTTTAAAGTTCACTGGTACATATAGTGCACAATTTGATAGTCAAGTACACAAACAATTATAATATCTTAATCGCAAGTTTTACTGGTCCTTGTTTGGATGATATAGAGCTTCTTTTTAGGTTATCTTAGACATTGATTAACACTTCAAGTTATTAGTTTTATTCTCCTTCCACATCTATTATACACTTTCATTTGAATCAAATTAGGGTCTTACAAGCAATGGCTTTCATCAATTCATCTTCTATGAATATCCATATTTTCAAATGAGACAAATTTGAGTATTAGAAGGATCATTTGAAGAGAATTCTTATTTAGAATGGATTTTGGGACATCATTTTCAATGAGTATCAACCACCTATCTATTGGAATGCTCTCTCAATATTAGAAGAGAGTAAAAAGGAATAAAGAGAAGACAAATTCTCAAGCCTTCTTTTATCTTCAGAGGGTTATAGATCTTAACATCTACCCAAGAATTGTTAGTTGTGAAAATTCTCATGAAACATGGGTTACCTTGGAAAGTTCATATCAAGGCTCTATTAAGGTAAGAGAAGCAAAACTCCAAACCTTTGAAATAAATTTTGAAAAATTTAGAGTTTCAAAAAGTGAAGTTGTAGGATATTTTTGCATAAGGGTAAATGATATGGTTCATATAATGAGATTTTTTGAAGATAAAACTATTGTTAGAAATATTTTGAGATATTTGAAACCAATATGGATGGATATTGTGATCACTCTTGAAGAGTGTAATGACATGAATGCTACAAATTTTGATGAATCGGTAGGTTAACTTTTTTCCAATGAGGATAAGATGAATATATATACAGGAAATCTAGAGAATGCACTTAAAACCAATGCTAGAATTTCAAATCCAAGGGGAAAATAATTTTTTTTTATAAATTTAAAATAACTTTAATTCAAAGGGGAATAACAGGAAATTTTCACACATGGAAGATTAAGAAATCCTTTATTTTTCATTGCAAAAAACCAAGAATCTTTACAAAATATTGCAGGAAATCGGCAGCAAAGAATCAAGCTTATAAAGAGGGTAAGAAGAAGGAACTCCAAGTTGAACAAAGTGAGATGAAATATGACTCAAATTATTGTCTCACATGCAATGTGAGAAAATATGATTCCAATAATATGTGGTTTCTTGATTCGAGTTGCTCAAATCACATGACAAGTTAGAAAGAGGGTTTTAGCATGCTAGATGATACCTTCAAAATTCAAGCACATTTACGGGATGGAAAATTCATTCAAATTGAAGGCAAGGGCAGAATGTAAGTCACTTTAATTACATTTAAGGGTGAAATTAATGGTGTGTATTTTCTTCAAGTTTGAATCATGATTTGGTTAGTGTTGGAGAACTAGTTAAAAGGGTTTTTAACTACTTTTTGAAGATGGAGTTTTTTCAATTTTTGATAAGAAATTTCTAAATAGAGTGATTGGAAAATCCTACATGGAAAAGAATAGGAGGTTTCCACTAAGGATAAAATTTATTAATTAAGGTACTTGTCTCTCTATGTAATTTAATCTAAATTGAATTAAACCTTAATTTCAGATTAAATACCGTGATAAATGATATTTTGATAATTATATACAGTATGCATAAGAAATAATCATTTAAAAATATTAAACCCTAAGCAAGTGAGAAGGGAAGGTGGCTTAGGTGTTTTCTGTGTAATCTAGAGATGATCTAAAATGACTAACTACTAGAAAAAACTTGAAATAACATTGAATAAGCTCGATGAGGGTTCAAAACCCTAGAAATGTCAGGGAAAGAAGCACACATAGGAGGACATGAGCGCCTAAGCACTAGTGACTAGACTGGGAATTAGTGACTCTATGAATGCTCATGTTTTGGTACTTTTTGGGTTAGAGGAGCTTCGTTGTTGATCTCTCTTTGTTGCTCTATTTTTTCTGTAATGTCATCGGTTGTTCCTATAACTTGAAAAATAGATAGCTACCTACACATGTCCACAAACCACATCAAAGATAATAAAAAATATGCATAATGTGGATTTGGATTGACCCTTGTGGTCATCCAACGAGTGAACTAATAACCGAGAATTACACTACATCTCAAACTCCATGTAGTTCTTTGTGATTGTGTGTGAAATGATGCCCCAGGTTTAGCTTGTGCAAGTTGCACGATGATAGCGGGCTAGATCTAGATTGCTTAAAAGTATGTAAGATGTGTGTGATGTAATAGAATGAACTCCCCTCCCATGTTGTGTATATAGAGTAATGCAACCCTTGTCCCTTGTATGGATGTGCTAGATATATGCCTTATAATGTTATTGTGTCTTTGTGCAAGCTTAGGTGATGATAGATAATACTTATGATGTTTAGCCCCTTATTTGAGAGAAATAACTAAGTATAAATAGGATTCCCTTGTTTTAATTTTGTAATTAACAACTGAAATTCTGAACAAAAGTTTTAAAAGGTGACTAAGAAGTAAAAGAGACCCAAAAGAGAAAGAATAAGATAAAGAAAATCAAGAGTGCCCAATAGGGACATGAGCACCTGTGTGCTTTTGTCCTAACTAGGAGCTAGTGTACAAGGCCATAAAATATAAATCAATAAATTTTCAATAGATTTGTAAGATATGTAAGGCCAATAAAGTGCAAGAGATAAAGAAAAATCCCAAAATAAGTTGTCAACCACTAGTTTTCTTACATAGGAATCATGTATACATTAGTATGCTTTAGGACCTAGAAATGTACACAAGGGCATATATTTGTGTCTAAATTTTCCCCCACTTTATGTATTTGAGTGAATATTCAATAACATAAAGTATATAGAAGATGTGTACCTTGTAATCATGTAGAGAAGAGTGTAGCCAATAGTGTGCTGAGTGGACAAGTGAAGCATGAAGTGGTCATAATATGAGACATGTAAACTAGGAAGGGGAGGTAGACCCTATGGGTGAATTATATGTGTATTCATGTGTTGTTGGAGCTTGTTTTTTCTGATGTGAGATGCTTCTTGTTATGTATAAAGATTGACCTGCAATAGAAGAGTAAGATAATAGTCAAAGTATCATATATGAAAATCCATAGTAACATGTGTATACATGTATAAGTAAGTATAAATTATGTAAAAGCTAAGAAAAGAGTGCACCTAATGTATAAGAGAGTAAATGATGGAAACTTTTCCTATTTACTTAGGAGATGATACAGATTTGGGTATCCTACCACTAAGGGTGAGGTTTTTGGGTGATCTCATGCCAAGAGTGAATTTTTCCAAGGGTGGGTTTTTTGGGTGATATCACGTCAAAGGTGATGTTTTTGGGAGATCTCATGCCAAGAAAAGAGTGTTGGGGAGAGAGGTTTTTTTTTCTCTCCTTCCATGACACTTCTCAAATAAGTGCCACTATAAACGGTGTGTCCCGATTTATAACCAAATGTAACTGAATGAAAAAATTTTGTAACTGATGGTGAGTACTTGATATTGTAGAATTGTATTATAAATTTCTAG